>CM022298.1:5913168-6245437 GCA_011799875.1 Thinopyrum elongatum
TCAGCCGAAGAATATATCCACAAGGTCCATAAGAGAAATAATGCCAATCCGGCAACAGCAGTTCTCAATAAGTTGAAAATAGATGAATCAAGCTCCGAATATGAAAAAGATAATATTTCTCCAAAATATAAATCATATAAAGAATGCCTTGTCAAAGGAGTGGATTCTTTAAATGGGGAATATATTGATATGAAAATAGATGAAAAATGGGAAGATATGTCAAAAGTGTGGAAAGAAGAATTGAAAATAGATTTGAAAGAAGAAATATTAAAGGAATTAAGACAAGAAATAGTTGAAGAAATAAAGAAAGAAAGTAATCAAAAATATGTTTCTTATTTGTCTGACGATGACCATATGGACATCGCTGGACAGGGGCAGCATATTGATTAGCAATTAATGATACGTGAATATTGGTATTAATCAATAGGCCATATACTTGAATTGATATTGCTATCAATTTTTCGGGCGCGGAGGACCTCCCCCGAATATTGATATGGTATATCAATCATATTGGCTGGGAAGACCCTCCCATATATATATAAAAAAAATGTTTGATGCATCAGAGAAGAAGGCAGAGTTCAGGAATCAAGCCAACGGTGTGAGCAATCTATGTGCATTGCTCATATAATTAGAAGACACTGGAGGCAAGCCAATCATCCACCGGGAGACAACGCCCATGTGAAGAAAGGCGAAGATTCTTGAAGATTGAAGTCTGTCGGGCACTTTCTCTCGTGCCTATCCATATTTTAGAAGGACACGCATGTACCCTAGTAGGACACGCGTGCATGCTACCGTATGTAAAATAAATAAGTGAGGGCATCACTGGCAGCCGTTTCGCGGCTATAAAAGGAGGCGCTCTCTTCACAGAGAGAAAGACAGACGTAGAGACAGACAGAGTGAGGGAGAGCACTCAAGCCTGAGAGAGAGCACTCAGCCCTCAAGCAAGAGCCAGCTCTCCTCTCCCTTAGTAGATTAGCCACTCCACTAAGTAGTATAGCCAAGAAGGCGCTGAGATCGCCAGGAATATCAAGGTAATCTCCTAGTTCGTGTGTAATCCCTTCGGGGTTTCCCGAAAGGGAAAACCATATGTAAATTATGTTGTTGAAATGATGTAGTTTCTTTGGTTTCACTTGGTGTTTTTATTTCTGAATTTATGGGAAGAGTTCTTATGCTAGGGATCCTATAGGAGAAATCTCTGCGTGTTTGTTCTCCATGTAGCCCAGAGTTGGCGTTGAGTGAGAACCCGTTGCCGTAGAGAAGTGTTCCCTTCGGGTGGAACTGCCTGGGAAGACGATAAGAATTCTGCCTAATAAATTTGCAATTAAAACCGTCAAGTGAACGTAACTAGCTACATCTGATGCAACATAATGATAAATATGGTGAGTACCGAGTAGGAATTTCACAACCTGTGAAGAACGAACAGGACGAATATCTGGTCCCGGCAGCCAGCTAATAGATCCTGCATATTGGTTGAAGTTAAGCAATAATTAGCAGTGTTAACTATCAGACACACGCATATCATTGAAATAGTGGCAAAGAATTAAATATTGCTGCAAATAGTGAAATATTTTTCTAAATAGTAAGGCACCAATTATTTGCATAGTGCCAAATAGTAAGCTGAATATTAACCGCAGATACTGATCAGCATCAAATAGCACCGCATATATATTGTTCGCGCACACTGATATAGACCGCAGAATATTGGTAAAATATATTGGTAATATATATTTGCACATATATATTAAATTTGGTATAGTTACCAATTTAATATATGTACAAATATATATTACCAATATATTTTACCAATATTCTGCGGCTATATCAGTGTGCGCGAACAATATATATATGCGGTGCTATTTGATGCTGATCAGTATCTGCGGTTAATATTCAGCTTACTATTTGGCACTATGCAAATAATTGGTGCCTTACTATTTAGAAAAGTATTTCACTATTTGCAGCAATATTCAATTCTTTGCCACTATTTCAATGATATGCGTGTGTCTGATAGTTAATACGGCTAATTCTTGCTTAACTTCAACCAATATGCAGGATCTATTAGCTGGCTGCCGGGACCAGATATTCGTCCTGTTCGTTCTTTGCAGGTTGTGAAATTCCTACTCAGTACTCACCATATTTATCATTATGTTGCATCAGATGTAGCTAGTTACGTTCACTTGACGGTTTTAATTGCAAATTTATTAGGCAAAATTCTTATCGTCTTCCCAGGCAGTTCCACCCGAAGGGAACACTTCTCTACGGCAACGGGTTCTCACTCAACGCCAACTCTGGGCTACACGGAGAACAAACACGCAGAGGTTTCTCCTATAGGATCCCTAGCATAAGAACTCTTCCCATAAATTCAGAAATAAAAACACCAAGTGAAACCAAAGAAACTACATCATTTCAACAACATAATTTACATATGGTTTTCCCTTTCGGGAAACCCCGAAGGGATTACACACGAACTAGGAGATTACCTTGATATTCTTGGCGATCTCAGCGCCTTCTTGGCTATACTACTTAGTGGAGTGGCTAATCTCCTACTAAGCAAGGAAGAGAGCTCGATGCTTGCTTCTCTCGAGTGCTCTCTCTCTTCTCTGGCTTGAGTGCTCTCTGCCTCTCTCTCTCTCTCTGTCTGTCTCTACGTCTGTCTTCCTGTCTGTGAAGAGAGCGCCTCCTTTTATAGCCGCGAAACGGCTGCCAGTGATGCCCTCACTTATTTATTTTACATACGGTAGCATGCACGCGTGTCCTACTAGGGTACATGCGTGTCCTTCTAAAATATGGATAGGCACGAGAGAAAGTGCCCGACAGACTTCAATCTTCAAGAATCTTCGCCTTTCTTCACATGGGCGTTGTCTCCCGGTGGATGATTGGCTTGCCTCCAGTGTCTTCTAATTATATGAGCAATGCACATAGATTGCTCACACCGTTGGCTTGATTCCTGAACTCTGCCTTCTTCTCTGATGCATCAAACATTTTTTTTATATATATATGGGAGGGTCTTCCCAGCCAATATGATTGATATACCATATCAATATTCGGGGGAGGTCCTCCGCGCCCGAAAAATTGATAGCAATATCAATTCAAGTATATGGCCTATTGATTAATACCAATATTCGCATATCATTAATTGCTAATCAATATGCTGCCCATGTCCAGCGATGTCCATATGGTTATCGTCAGACAAATAAGAAACATATTTTCGATTACATTCTTTCTTTATTTCTTCAACTATTTCTTGTCTTAATTCCTTTAATATTTCTTCTTTCCAATCTATTTTCAATTCTTCTTTCCACACTTTTGACATATCTTCCCATTTTTCATCTATTTTCATATCTATATATTCCCCATTTAAAGAATCCACTCCTTTGACAAGGCATTCTTTATATGATTTATATTTTGGAGAAATATTATCTTTTTCATATTCGGAGCTTGATTCATCTATTTTCAACTTTGCGAGAACTGCTGTTGCCGGATTGGCATTATTTCTTTTATATTCTTCGTATTATTTCTCGATAATTGAAATAACAACTATTCATTATCTTTGCCCAATTCAAGGCATAATTGACTTTATCATATGTTATTTCTTCCAATGTCATATGTATTCCAGATTTACTCCCATTGAACAAAATATTTGTTGATATTGGCATATTTTTGTTCATCATGTTAGAATATTCCGCAAGACCATCGGGATTAGATAGCATGTATCCTTTCCTTTTTCTTTCAAGTATATTCTTATTATCCAATATGCATCTTTGGAGCTCATCAACATGGATATGATTCTTTGGTTTGAAATTGAATGTATTTGGTGAAAATATCTTTATACTATTATTATTTCGAAATATGCAGCATTCACTTCCACCTGCGAATGTACTTTTCTTCATATCTGTAAATAGTATATGTCAGATAAAGCATTATTCTTTGATATGCTTGAATATGCTCAAATATTACTTTATAACCATTCCTTCCTTTATTTCTGTGCTTCCAGCTGCACCATATTCTTCTTCTTTATTATTCTTTAGCTCATCTTTTAATATTTCTAGCATTGCTTCTAGTATATTCATCCTATTTTCTAGATTTCTGATTCTACTAGATAATATTTTTTCTTCTGGTTCAAACTCTATTTCCTGTCTCCATATTTGATTTTTGGCTTTTAGACAGGAGGCACAAGCTTGCCTTAGACATAAGCTGCATGTGAACCTATTATCTTGGCTTGGATAATATATACAGAAAGCACATTTGATATTATAATCACCTTTTCCTTTAACCCAATCATGTTCGCAATCTACTTGATTCATCATTTCTATTTTTAAACCTGATAACTCATCTATTAAGTCTATCTCATCTTCACTTGAATCATATTCTTGAGTCTCATTTTCTACTTCATCTGTTTCAATAATTGAATATATTGACTCATCATCTTTTATTTCTTCATCACATGTTAATATATTTTCATTAACATTATCTATAATTAGAACTCTTTCTTGCTCTTCATATTTACTAGAGTATCTTTTCTGGTCTTTATTAGGGCAAGTTCTACTTAGGTGATCTGGAGAGTTACATATAAAACACCTACATGTTTTATCATAAGTTTTTCTAGGATCATATCTTCTTACATTTCTTTTATGTAGAAATGGGGCTCTATTATCTGACCTTCTTAAGAAAAACCTTTTCTTAGTTCTAAAATTTCTATTATCTCTCCTTTGGGATTTATAATATTTTTTATTCTTATACCTTTCTTCTCCATATGTTAATGGTATTTGGACAATGTTATTGCAGAAATTATAATCTGTTTTCTTCATAGATCTTTGAGCTTGTATGCCTGTACATATCTTTCTTAGCTGTTTAAAGACAAATGTTATGGCTTGAGATATGTTTACAATATTTCCTCCTGATTCCTTTTTATATTCCTCAAATATTATAGATCCTAAAGGGTCAGGCAACTTATTAAAATATCTTTCTACTACTCCTATATTAAAGCCTTGCTTAGCAGTGGTAGCATTATATAAGTAATGCTGAGAGAATTCTTTTATGCCTTTCCAGCTTGTTAGAGTTAATTTTTCTATTTCTCTTAATCTTTCATTTTGTAATGCAGTATGTCCTAATTCTGGATCTTCTGCTATGATCATATTTGAAATAACATTTGCAAAGTTATTCGGATTGCTTCCTGCTCTTTTTAATTCTTGGTATTGATCAGGGCATGCTTCTACCCATTGTTCCCATAGGACTTTTACAGATTCTCCTAAAAATGTTTCAAGATATGTTAACATATCTTCAACCTTTGTGCCAATATTATGCTGGTTTTGTATATATTTTTGAACTATTAAACTTTTCCATATGCTAATTATATTCGGCCAATCTATCGGATCATGGGCTGCTAAATTTAAAATAGCACCATCATTTTTATAATTTTGAAATTGCACTGGCCTTTCAAAATCTCTTCTCTTGGTACCCATGTATCTATATTGTCCAGGGATATATGTGGGTTGGTAGTCATCTTTTTCTGGAGGCCATTGTCCAGCTGATCTGGTAGGTCTCTCCCTTTCTTCATCTCTTCTTACTGACGATTCTCCATATCCCCTTCTTCTTTTTCCACTATTTTCTACTTCCATGGCTTCCATTGCATTGTCTAAATTATGCAATCCCACATCATCTAGTGAGTTATAAAAATCATTATTTTGTTCTGCATCATCATAATTTTTATCTTCTAACTCTTCTTCTTCTTCTTCATAACTTTCTAATAAAAGCTTATTATTTATATCCCATTGCTCTTCTTCATCCACAACTTCATCTTTATGGCTCTGAGCAATATTCTTATTTTTATCATTATTTTCAGTGGTAACATTATTATTACTATTAATATTATCTTTCTTTACTTCTGCCGCTATGGTGTTATTTATCACACGAGAACAACTAATTACTGGCTTTTTCTCACTTTTTAATCTTTTTAATCTAGAAATTTCTCTAATGAAAAATAATTCTCTTTCTCTTATCTTAGGCCAGTCTGCTGTCCATGAATGACTATATTCCCATTCTATATGCTTTAGTTTCTTTTCCCAATTAATTATTTCATCATCTATATTAGTTTTTTCCATGCATTCGGTTACACCTTTATTTTTATTATCGCTAATTTCTGACATAAAAGGTTCTGTGTCTATTTCTTCTATTAAGTCTACTTCGTTTAATGCTACACTATATTCACTCACAAAACTATGAGAGAATAAGAGTTTTTACCTCTTGAACTAACCTTTTTATTTCAGGAATATCTTGACTTGATTCAGTGCGTGACGACGAGTCTTTACCTTTACTAAGATAACGGCCTATTGACAACACTTCTTCTTTAATATAGTCGTTATTCTTGCAAATAATATTATGTCTTGCTTTTGCTTCTTCAAGTTTATGAAGAATGATATCTATTTTATTATTTAACCCGGAGCACTTGTCTGCGAGTTTTTGATATTCTTTGAATATGCTTTCAAATTTTTGCTCAAGTATATCCAAGATATGTAAAAATTATATATCAAATCGACCACAATATTTAGCTGACTATGAGATGTATGCCAAATATGCTCTTCAGAGGGATTTATTCTGCACCTTATATTAATATCTTCTTTAGTATTTATTACCTTACCTGTACTAACTTCTAAATTTAAATACCTTAACCTTTCAATGATTATATTCTGGCCTGATACCAACTATACCAAATTTTTATATATGTGCAAATATATATATCACCAATATATTTTACCAATATTCTGCGGCTATATCAGTGTGCGCGAACAATATATATATCCGGTGCTATTTGATGCTGATCAGTATCTGCGGTTAATATTCAGCTTACTATTTGGCACTATGCAAATAATTGGTGCCTTACTATTTAGAAAAGTATTTCACTATTTGCAGCAATATTTAATTCTTTGCCACTATTTCAATGATATGCGTGTGTCTGATAGTTAACACGGCTAATTATTGCTTAACTTCAACCAATATGCAGGATCTATTAGCTGGCTGCCGGGACCAGATATTCGTCCTGTTCGTTCTTCGCAGGTTGTGAAATTCCTACTCGGTACTCACCATATTTATCATTACGTTGCATCAGATGTAGCTAGTTACGTTCACTTGACGGTTTTAATTGCAAATTTATTAGGCAGAATTCTTATCGTCTTCCCAGGCAGTTCCACCCGAAGGGAACACTTCTCTACGGCAACGGGTTCTCACTCAACGCCAACTCTGGGCTACACGGAGAACAAACACGCAGAGGTTTCTCCTATAGGATCCCTAGCATAAGAACTCTTCCCATAAATTCAGAAATAAAAACACCAAGTGAAACCAAAGAAACTACATCATTTCAACAACATAATTTACATATGGTTTTCCCTTTCGGGAAACCCCGAAGGGATTACACACGAACTAGGAGATTACCTTGATATTCCTGGCGATCTCAGCGCCTTCTTGGCTATACAACTTAGTGGAGTGGCTAATCTACTAAGGGAGAGGAGAGCTGGCTCTTGCTTGAGGGCTGAGTGCTCTCTCTCAGGCTTGAGTGCTCTCCCTCTCATATATATATATTCTTTTCTATATGTCACATTGTCTGTCAAAGTATTGAAGAAATCCATGGCTTCATCATTAGCCGGAAGTAACAGGCGCATGATGGTACGAAACTCTTCAACTCTTCAAAGTTGTTTTGGAATGGAGTCCCTGATAGGATAATTCGCTTTTTGGTACGAATTTCAGCAAAGGCCTTCCAAATAGCGATATTCGGAATGCTCTTGCTGAACTTCGTACCAAAAAGCTAATTATCCTATCCGGGACTCCGTTCCAAAACAAGTTGAGAGCTTCGTACCATCATGCGCCTGTTACTTTCGAATAATGATGAAGCCATGGTTTTCTTGAATCATTTGACACTAGACAACGTGACATATATAAGGGTAGATGAGATCAAGAAAAATATGGACCATTTTCTGCACATCCACAATGGCGCCATTTTGTTAAATCCCTTAAAGGTTAAGAGAATCCGTTATGATTCTGAATCATGTTCCTAGCTAGAGACTAAAGGTTTTCCTCGTATATTAAGAAATCACAATCCAAACGTTTAAAAAATGTTACATTTACATAGAATGTGTTCTCAACGTCAACGATGCCCGGCCCGCATCCTCGTCGTCGACCCGTTCGCGACGACGTCCTGCTTCAGAGGCGCCATGTCCGGGACTGGGCTCCGTCGGGCTGGCACTAGGAGGTGCTACCTTCAGGGGCACGCATCTTGGTGAGGAACCCGGGTCCCGTCGTCGACCCGGAGCTTCTTTGGTGGCGGGCGTGTGGGCCACATTCCGTGCGGAGGCTGGCGTCCCCCACGGAGGTGGTACGTCACCATGTCAGGGAGGAGGACGAGCACGTCCGTCACTACATGGTTGCGTTGGACGTCAGGTTCTCCAATACCTGGCAGGTTCTTCAGGGATCTCACCCGAGCTATGATCCTGTAATGGTTCCTTCTCTTTGGGTGTCCACCGCGAGTGAACTAGATTATCCGATAGTATTCGATCTGTATTAGCTAGTGATGTATTTGAGATAATATTCGAGATGATGTATTCGAGATTATAATTATTCGATAATATTCGAGACGATGTATTCGAGATTATATTCGATGATGCATATCAATTATCTGGATTATTCGAGATGCATATTATCTACTATGATTCAGTTTTTCCTTATTGATTGCATGCATGCATTCTAATTTGAATACTAAATTATTTTATCTTTTTCTGGATTAGTTAAATAAAAGCTATGGACAATACCGGCAGAGAAGGAGAAGAGGCCCTATTCGACATCATACGCTCCCCGAGCCTAGATGGGAATGAAGAAGATGACGGCTCGCAATATCTGAACCCTACCGGTGAGGGTATGATATTTGATGAAGACGAACGAACAGATGAAGTCCAGACCTTCGATGAGGAAGGAAATGTTGTTCTTGAAATAACAAAGACCGGCGAGGTATATTTATATAAGCAGGCATCTGGTGATCATCACATGTTTTAATTGATTTGTATATATATTAACGAGTCGATCTTTCTTCTTTTAGCTCTCCGGATCGAGCAAATCTTCTACAAGCAGCAGGACAATTCGAGGCCCGGCCAAAAAGTTGAAGGATGGCGTAAAGTACAACATCGATGCCATCAAACCTAATGGCGAACTGCGTGAACCTAAGAAGAATGCGAACAAGTTCATTCGTCAATGCAGTGTTATTGTTAAGGACCAAATCCCGATCTCCATTCAAGAATGGAAAAAGCCAGCAAAGGAAGATCCAGATGTTACTTTTGTCGACCAAAGAGCAAAAGATCGGCTTTGAGAATCTCTCATGTCACATTTCACCCTACCAGATCATTTCACAGATGCAGATGTGGAGAAAGTCAAGAACGTTGCTCTTAGGAAGATGGCGATAACATACAACAACCACAAGAAAAGTATATGGGCCGCGTATGTCAATGCAGGAAAGAAGACTCCAGAATTCAAGGGAACACTGGAGAAGGCAAGAGCTCACTGGGACGCTTTCGTGAAATTCAAGGAATCGGAAGTAGCTCAGGAACGGTCGAGAATAAACAAGATTAATGCCGCGAAAAAGGAGTGACACCATAAGCTGGGGCCAGGTGGCTACGAGGTGGCCCGACCTAAGTGGGATCTCGCTGAGCAAGAGACGATGGATGCAGGGGTCACTCCAGTTACATTGAGCTGGCCCCCCAGGTCCAGGACTTGGTTCTACGCGCATGGGGGGACGTTGGACCCAAAGACAGGCGAGGTTTTGGAGCGGGCAAGTCTTAAAGGAGCCGATGTGTGTTTACTTGTTGCAATAGAAGAGGCTCGAACGGGGGTGTTCAAGCCCAACAGAGAGAACGACGAGCTTACACGCGCCCTGAAGAATCCTGAACACCAGGAAAGAACACGAGGCAAAGGCATTGTTTCGTGGTTTGAGGGGTTTGCGGACTGAAACGCCGACTACAGAAGCCGTGCGAGAAAGAAGCAGCAGGAGGAGCAGAAGAGGAAGCTAGAGGAGGAGGAGAGGAAGCAGGAAGCAGACCGCCTTCGCAATAGCAGCAGATCGACTCACTTAGCCAGGAGAGGGGGTCTCAGCAGCGGCAGCAGCTGGCGGATCCAGCATTGGATAGCACCATCCCATCCATGCCGAGAAGCAGCGTGGGTTCCGCCCCGGGCGATGATGCACTGCTGGATAGATACCCTGTGGATGATATCATAGATACGACAACTTGTGAGCTACACTTTAAAATGAAGAACATATCCATGAAGGTGGCGGACGGCGTTGCTTATACAAATCCCCCTGAAGCAATCTTCTATTGCAATTCGATTCCAACTGGCTATGCTCATGTCGGGGTTGATGAAGTGGTGGCACAATATTCGGGGCTAGAGCTTGACATTCCTGGAGGTGACGACGAGCGCACACTGGGAGAGGCCGTACATCGTATCATTCTATGGAGAAAAGATTGCATCGTCTTTCCAAGGCCACCAACACTGCGTCAGCCGGCTTCTCCTCCAAGTCCGTCGCTGCCTCAGCAGACTCCCGCTCCTCCAAGTCCGCCACCGCGTCAGCAGACTCCTCCTCCTCCAAGTCCGCCACCATGTCAGCCCACTCCTCCTCCTCCAAGTCTGGCACCGCGTCAGCCGACTCCTCCTCCTCCAAGGCCGGCACCGCGTCAGCCGACTCCTCCTCCAAGTCAGGCACCGCGTCAACCGTCTCCGCCGCCTCAGCGGGCTCCGCCGCCTAAGCAACAGCGGAAGAGAGGCGCCGCAGCTACGGCGGCTAGCGGTACAAGAGGAGGCAAAAAATACAGATTTGGTCCAAGCCTCAAGCCTCTTCCGAGGTTGCCTTACCACCTAACTGACGAGGAAAACGAGATCGAAGTGCAAGCCCAAGTGAAGGCCCATTTTGGACCGAAACCGCCCCCACCGCCAGAGGAGAAAGTACCTGAGCATGTCATTGACCACTTTATTGGTATGACTCAACCACCAGCTCCCAAGCATATTGACTCAGACTATGAGCGCCAAATCAAGAAGTCATATCAAGCACAAAAAAAGGAGTCGAGCTCGAGCTCGAGCCAAGCAGCTGCCAAAAAAAGCGGGAAAATTGTTCCCCAGCTGGGAGAACAGGCGGTGCAATCGATCCCCCCGCTCATTATACCAACACATGTGAGTACCGGCGCCGATCAGCTGGTAATAACCGACGATCATAGAAGGATGGCTGAAGAGGCCGGTGTCACTGTAGAACAACTCCTAGAGATCGAGCACATGGAAACGTTTAAAGAGGAGGAACTAAAACGGAAATATGTCCGCGGCGAACCTGTGGTCAAGCCTGAGGAGATCAAGCGTGTATCAACGAGAATGTATGAATTGCATCAATGGTACATGAGAGAAACCAAGACTACCGATAAAGAGTCCCTCATGGTGCAAGTCAAAGAAGAGCATTACTTCCATGAAAAAGCTCTGTGGGTTGAGTTTCAAGAACTGTTTCAGTTATTCAATCAAGACGCACTCGACAAATCTATCGTCAGTTGCTATTGTCTGTAAGTGATTTCTTTCTGTAAGTTAAGTCTCTAGCTAGCTATAGTGCTCGTTCATTAACTGTAATTATCCTCACTATATTCTTTTCTGTGGTATTATGCAGATGAAGATCAATGAAATGAAAAAAGCTGGACACTATGGCATTGGCTTCATTGACCCAAATACCATTAATGAAGAGACATGGTCACGTGAATATGATCGACCATACACAGAGAAAACCTTGCTAGAGTTCTTGGTGCGACTAAATACCCAACCAGAAATACTACTTCCTTACAATTTCGGGTGAGTGACACTGTCTTGTACTACAAATTCTATTTTTACTTACTAGATGTTAATAAGTGTAGTTGATGAGTTATGCACATGCCCGCTTAATTATACAAACATGTGCGCATGCAGTTTTCACTGGATTTTGTTAATCATTGAAGTTGACAAGGGAAAAGTTCAAGTACTGGGCTCACTACTTAAAGATGCTAATGAATACTCAATCGTGAAGGGGATGGTCGACAGGTAATTTCAATCATTATCGCACTATATCGGCCTCTTTACTTTGTTTCCTAATATCAACTAATTAATAACTCCTTTATTCATTTTCTTTGCCGGCGGGCAGGGCTTGGGAAAAGTTCATCAAAAAGGTTAAAGGCCAATGGAAACAACAGCTGACATGGGTGCAACCCAATGTAATTAATTAAGTAGTACTAGCTAGCTAACATCTCTTTAATTCTAGTTTCAATACCATTATCATGCTTGATTAATTATTATCTGATTGAATTATATTCTCGTAAAGGCCCTGAAGCAGGCGCCGGGGACTAATTTATGTGCATACTACGTTTGCGAGAACATTCGCATGATGGCGTCCGAAAGGAGCAAAGATGATAGAAACCGATGGGTACGTTTGCCAGAACACTATTCATAATTTTTACATCATTATCTAATATACACACACAACTAATACATGCATATTGATCTCCTTCTTTAAAGATGAGGGACATGCGGGATAAGCTCCTACCAGAGAATCGCGAACGAGCGATTCAAGAGGAAATAGCAGGATTTTTGCTCGACCAGGTCATCGATCCAAAGGAGAATACCATTACACCGTACCTAGCTAGATCGACCTAATGCCTCCATGTAATGATCTGCAAATTGTAGGAGAAATTGTATATACCAAATTGTATATACATATATATATATATATATATATATGTAAATGGTCGTGCGAGAAATTCGATGATATATATATAATCGGTTCTACGAGAAATTCTATTTATATATATGCATAACGTGTACAATATACAGTAGCATAAAATATGTTTGAAATGAAAAAGAATTAAATGCAAAACACAAAACTAAAACGAAAAATAAATCATAAACTCATAAACCCCTAAACCTTTTAGTCCCGGTTGGTGTTACCAACCGGGACAAAAGGTCTCCCAGCCCCCGGCGCGGGCTCGTGTCACGTGGTGGGTCTTTGGTCCGGGTTCGTGTTGAACCGGGACTAAAGGGGGGACCTTTAGTCCCCACCCTTTAGTGCCGGTTGCAGAATCGGGACTAAAGGTCCTTACGAACCGCGACAATAGCCCGATTCTGCACTAGTGTGCGACGCGCTCCTACCGGTGATGAACATCAACTTCCCAGAGCTGAGGTTCAACCTCTCCGACTGCCGGGAGATGACCTGGCTTCAGTTTGCACCCTACATCTACCTCGGCAACGGCTCGTCCGTGGAGGACCTACTGAATAGGACGACCTCCCCGTTCTTCTCCGTCCACGGCTTCAAGGCGACGACCGACTACGTCCGGGAGGGAAAGCCCATTCCCCAGGACGTGTGGGCCAGTATCTTCCACAAGCTTGCGCAGCCCGAGGCACGCGACGAGCACGTGTTCCTAGACCCATACGGTGGGTTCATGAGCGATGTGCCGGAGTCGGCGACGCCGTTCCCGCACCGCGCCGGTGTGCTGTACAGCATCCAGCTCTACAACTACTGGCCGGTTGCTTCCCAAAATGGGAACGTGCAGACCAACTGGATCAAGGACGTGTACGCCTTCATGGCGCCGTACGTGAGCTCCAACCCAAGGGAGGCCTACTTCAACTGCAGGGACCTGGATGTCGGCACCAAGTGGGGGCCGAAATATTTCATGGGTAACTACCACAAGCTCACCAAGGCCAAGGGTGAGATCGACCCCCTCGACTACTTCCGCAACGAGCAAAGCATCCCGCTACAAGTCAATATCACCAAAATTCGTGCATCACCTGATGATGCTGTAGAGGCTGGTGGCTCCTCCTCCTTTTGAATCAGCAAAGTTATCAGAGAAATAACGCGCCCATGCATGGTTAAAGCATCAGAGGACAAATTTAGTGCGCACAGCCGTTTTCTTTTGCGTACATGTATTATTTAACTCTATATCTCACCCGCAAAAAAAAATTTAACTCTATATCTATATGTATATGTATCTTGAGCAAATTCCATAAACAAATTATACAACTTAAGTACGTGTGGAAGTTTAATTAGTGCAAAACTATATATGCTTCTTTAGACTACTACTAGCTCTTATGACAGATTTACCTAATTTGAAAGAAAACTAGACCTTTTTACGAATGATGATTAGCCAAAATTAAGTGTTACAAATTCAAGGAACAACTTGATTTTAGAAGGACCATGCAATGCAAGACATCAAATGAAGTGTAGTAGTTCTTATTTTACAGGCTCGGTTTAAGAAAAATGGACTGCTGGGCAATGTTTCCATTTACTTAGAACTAACCTCTAGCAGTACAACTTAATCACAATCAACATTTAAAGCAGAGGTAGAACCAACAAACGGCAGCTTAGAACCAACCTAGTTATGTTGACACCAATATATCTCCAACCCAGTAAAGTTCAGTTATGTTTACACTAAAAGGGTAATAGACCTACTGTACCAAGCACGTCGGCATGGCGGTAGGGTACTACGGCAACTGTGATGTGGAGCAGGTGGCATTCGCTATGAGCGGGAAGGTGGCCAGTGCGGGCGCCGACATAAACGAGATAGTGGATCTGATCATGCATGCCAAGGACGAGTGTTTTCCATGTGTTGAGTAATTTGCCGAGTGTATTTTATCGAGCACTTGACAATACAATCCTTTGCCGAGTGTGCCGGAAATACACTCGACATATTGGTGGTCTGCCTAGTACTACACTCGGCAAACAAAAAACACTTGGCAAAGATATGGCCATGTGTCAATTCCAACCGCGGTTAACGGAGGATTGAAGGCGGAACCAGTTTTGCCGAGTGTTTTATGGTAAATACTCAGGCAAACAAGTAAAAAAACAATGGAGTGCATGTGTACATTGGAGATACTCAACGAATATTTAATCCAGATTGGTTTGTTGCATATGATGGTTGCCTTGAGTATAGTGCAAGCCATGAACCGGCCACCGAATTGATGGTGGGTGGCCGTGGCGCATGGAAGAGAGGGACGGGGGAGCAGGGGAGCCATAGAAATTTTACTCAGTTGCATGACATAATCTTTCGGGTATGCAATATCGCAGATCAGAGGTCCTGTAATCAAGTGATGGATTGTTGGCATTGCAGAAGTGCAGGTTCCTTCGCTGCCTCTTGTTGTGCAAGATAACTTGGTTCATGCAAGTGATGCACTAGGCTGCTCATTGTACATATCATGTTAGCTGCTTCATTGATAAAGGGAAAACCAGTACTCAGATTAGCGGGGGTGATCTCACATTCACCTGAGGGTTCTCCCTTTCAACATCGTTCTTTGGCGGCTCCTCTCCTCCTAACAGCCTGAAGGCCATCAGTGAGTATGTGGACACATGTCTATTTGTGAGTGAAAAATATTTGAAATACAATCTTAGAAGTAACTGATAAACAAGCATGTTATTCAAAGTTGAAATCCAACAATTAACACTGATGTTTTAATGTTCACAACAATTTATTGGTCAAGTTTTTTCAATAGATTTGAGTTTTAACTTGAAATTGTACTAGTCTCTAGGAAATCATTTCTTCAATGTACTGCATCATTTTGAGTATTTTGGGGGGGAAATAAAACAAAACATAATTTGGACATGGCTTCCTATGGTTTCTAGCAGATAATATCTCTTGTGTGATCAATATTATTATCTGTTGCCTCTTCTTATTTAAGTCTAACTCCAGCCATGTTCACCAAGTCTCGGTTCAGCAACAATAACTTGTCCTAATTAATTAGGACCATGTGCCCGAAAGCAAATTGCGAACAGCAATGAATTGATGCGACAGAAAGTAAATTGGTAGTACGTACTAATAGCTACCTACTAGCAACAGACTGATTATCGGTGGATGATCCAATCATTGTTGGTCCATGCCATTCACACTCACCAGCATCACCATTTGTAATGTCGCACATCAACCAATTGATTAAGGGTGGGAACGTGATGTCATGCATGCATGCATGAACACTCGGTCACCGAGTGAGTGAATGATGTCAATGTTGACGACATCATCAAGCAAATTGCTACTCCCAATATATAGGGGCTAATAGTATAATAATTTGTGATGTTTGTGTTATAAAAGGTATATCGTTAAAGTTGTATTTGTAAAGAGTTGCCAATGATATAATTTATATAGTAGCATGCACTTCATATATTATTAATTGACTGATGGTCAAAGTAAATATCACAATTCGTATTAGGCCCTATATCTGGATGGAGGAAGTAGCTTTGTTATTGAGCGGGATATCCGAGCAATAATTTAGGGTTTGGACACGTTGGGTATACTTAAAAGGGGAATCATGACCCACCCATATCCGTACTCTTCAATTAACAATCAATAAATTAAATGTGGGACATCAAGCTGCTTTCGTCCTCGTTCTGCACGAGGTGTGTCTTTGACACAACTGCGCTAAGTTTTCAACGCTTTCAGTTTCATCAAAGGACAAGAGTTGTGCAGTGGAAGCAGGGACCCATACATAGCCCGCACGCTATATACTAGAGCAATACGCGCACCTTGCCGTGTAGTTTTTCTGTCTGGTGTGCATTTTTTTCTTGGAGTGGTATGATTGGTTTGGTTCGCTTGGGCTTTATTTGCGTGGTGCTAAGCCTGGTCTCATTGAGTTCGATTGTGTGCTTTGTTTGTGTAGGCACAACGACTTCGTCGGTGATGCAGGACAATGCTGCCGTCACACCTGGACAACAACGCCTACCCAGCCGCCACATGTACATGTGAATGGACCCAAGAATCAAAACACCACTCCAAACACACATGTGCGTTTTGGGCCCACCATTAACCCGGAGGCTCCCTTTCAAGGGAGCTTAGTGTTTTAGGAGACTGATAGAAGAGGATCGTGATTGGACGTAAGGAATGCTAAATGATGATTTACGCAATCAAGTACCCACGACGATGTATAAAATTGTCTTTGGCAAGTGTAGTGGACATCTAACCATGGACACTATGAAGTAGTTTTGGGCATTTGGTTATGTAGATCTTCACTTTTGCTTTGCAGACAAAATAATTGAGTTTCAGTAGTAGTAGTACGTAAGCTGAAAGCTATTTTTTCATCAAGATTTGACGAACGGAAGCTTATGGTGCTTACTTGTGTAGCTGCAAACCACATACTCATCATACCCCACCTCACATGTCCTTCCTTTGTAAGTACGGTAGCTTGAGATCCTTCTTTTGGACCATTAAACTCCAAATTGTTTATGCGGTTAAAAGTATCAAACAGTTGTTCCATGCTAACATAAGTGTGAACAAAATTACCATCTTACAATATTGAAGAGCAATATAGGATGGCAAAAGGAAGTTGTAAATGCTTCTACACATCAAACACGCACGCAAGCAGAGGTGAAGAGAAGCACGCACGCAAGCGCAGTAGGCCGGCTAGCCCCACACACGCATAGTACACCAGCTGCGAACATGCACGCACAGCCCTCCATCAACGACACTGGGTGTCAACGCAGGAGAACGCCCAGGCTGTCGTAGGCCTCCTCTAGCCGGCCACCGCGTGCGCTCGCTGCCGCGCACGCCAGATGCTTGCTGATGTCGATGTATCGAGGAGCGGCCGTTGAGTTTGTCCATTGCCTTGATCTGGCGCGCCCTTTCGCTCATCCTCGCCATGCGCCATGGCTGGCTCCATCGACGGCGGCCCTGGTCATCCTCGGCGCCGCGCCATGCCCGACCTCGCCACCATATAACTTATTCCTTTGTGCTGCACATACATATAACAAAGAATTAAAGCTACTAAGCAGGAGCCCCTCCCATGCAATCTCAGTTCTGGACGAGGGGCTCTCAGCGATCGCCACGTTATTTAGTTGTCTGGTTTACACGCATCAGGTTAGATTTTTTTTAAACTACATCGATTGAGATTTACCGCTAGAGGCAGAAATATCTAGACTTCGCTCGCCGCCGCCAATCGCTCGCCCCTTCCATATTCTTCTCGCTGAGAGGGCGACAAGAGAGAGACAGAGAAAAGGGGAGAAGGCCGCTCGCCACCGCCGTTGGTCCGCCCCGCCACCCTCCGTCGCTGCCAAACGCCGCCGGCCATCGCGCCCTCTACTCCGGCCTATCTCATGCCTCTCCACCCCACCTCCTCCTCGCCGGCCATGGGAGTCGGCGGCCGCCTATCGCGGATCCAACCAGCAGCTGGCCTCCCTGCTACGCTTTGGCCCCGTCCCCCTCTGCTGGCTTCCCCCTGCCCCTCCTTTTTCCTCTCCCCTAATGGGTGATGGCCGAGGCGTGGCTATGGTTGATGTGTCCAAGAAAGCAGGACAAAGGAGGAGATGCGTATGTGATCAAGGACCAACGCGGCGCCAGCCTATGCGACGGATTTTCATGTCGATTCTGCATATCAATTTGTCCCAGAGCACCTATGTTTAGATGGATCTGATGATTTGTGTTATTTCCTAGGTATCAGGGTAGAAAAGATATTGTTGTTGTGGAGATTTTCGGCAGGGAGGAATTTGTGGTGGGCAAAAAGGTGAGAAGCAAATGGAATTAAATTACATGGATGCTATATTTTGAAAATTGCGATGATTTTCCATATGCCTTTTGTTCAACTTATTAAGTAATATAATTAAGAATCCTCTTTTTTTTCAATGCATACCTGCTTATTTATGTACTGATACTAATATGTTCGGAACATGCAGACCAAATCACACTTCAGGTGGAGTTGCTGATGTGTATGGATGCCGTGATTTTGAGGTTTTCGTGATATTTGTACTACAATGTACACTTATTTACTACAGAGCTAATTAACTAATAATTAGGCCAGCTTAAATCTAGATGATCATTTGGTTTACTCGAATTTACACGTCCGCAGCGTTCCATAGCAAGCGGTGGCTGCGACCGCGCCTTCTCCCCTCCATACCGATTGCGCAGGGGCGCCCACGGGAGGCCTTGTGTGATAAAATATATTTATCATTTCCACTGAATAGTGAATACTGGATTGTTCATTTGTTCGGAATCACTGATAATGTTTTTTCTGTTTGTTTGAAGTCATATGTGCAACAGCCAGAAAGCAACAAGCTGAAGGTTGCACAACTAGAGCAGGAACTCCAGAAAGCTCGCAAGCAGGTAAATCTTTATTGGCTGAATGTTGGTCGTGATATTTTGCTGCAGACTTGCAGTAGAGTATGCTTTTGCTGTTATTAATGCCCATGCTGGATATTTATTTGCAAGGAATCTTCACATCTACTCCCTCCGTTCCAAATTACTTGACCCATATTTATCTAGACACGGATGTATCTAGACACAAAACAAGTATAGATACATTCGTATTTAGACAAATTCAAGTCAACTAATTTGGAACGGAGGGAGTAGCTCCAGAAACCAAACCCATGCCATGAGTAGGGGAAATGTTGTTTTCTCTTCCAAATTTCCATGTGTGCCACAAATTTTGGCAGCATCATCCATTTGTTACATATTGTTCAATTGTATTTGTATTTTGGTTATCAATCTATGTAGAAGTTCACCGAACAGTAAACTTACCTTTGGCAGGAGCAATGACTTTCGACCTAGAATACACTAGATGGCTTGAGGACTAATAAAAGTCTAAAACAAGCAAACCAATGAGTTGAGGACTGCATTTTACGCTCATGCAAGTGACAGTGACCTGCGCCTTATCGTAGATGGGATAATGGCACATTATTGTGAAATATTTAAGGTCAAAGGTCTAGCTGCCAAGGCTGATGTGTTTCATATACTGTCAGGCGTGTGAAGACGCCTGCGGAAAGGTGCTTCCTATGGCTTGGGGGTTTCCGTCCATCCGAACTCTTAAAGTTAGTGTGAAGTATTAAATCTCAGAGTTTGTTGTTAGTTTCAATTTCCCTTACTGGTCCTTCAAGCTGATTGCTCGATGCGATATGAAATTTCAGCTGCTGGTGAATCATCTGGAGCCGCTAACCAAGTAGCAGATGTTGGGATGAACCAACCTCCAGCAATCTTCCCAGCAGGCAGAGGATGCACTGTCACAAGGAATGGAAGCATTGCAACAATCCTTGTTCCTCCTCTGGCTCATCAGGGAATGGTTCAAATTACATGGGTCAGGTGGCCATGGCCATGGGCAAGCTTGGAATGCTTGAGAATTTCTTCGCCAGGCAAGCCTTTTCATTGCACCTTCCAGCACATTTGCTGACATGAAATTAGTTGTTGCTCACTTTTATCAGTTTGGTTTATTTGATATTTCTGTTTGTATCTACCAGGCTGACAATCTGCGGCAGCAGACCTTGCACCAGATGCAGCGAATTCTGATGATCCATCAGACCCCCCTGCCCTTCTAGCTATACATGACTACTACTTCAGGTTCAGGTTACTATGCTCTAATAAAAGAAGGCCTAAATATTTTGCGTTTAGATGATAATTTATTTTGTGCAATATTAGAGATCTACATCATCTCTAATGATATCTGTTCGATCTGTAGAGCACAAATATGGTACCTTAATTTCTTTCAGCAACCCTAATCAATTCAAACATTTGGAAATTGCAAGAATGATTATATATGTCATTTGCCATATGAATAGGTTTTGTCAACTTGAGAGTAAAAAGTTCCCTGCTCTATGTTTAGCATGTTAATTCCATTAAAAAGTTCGACATAAATTGGCTTGATCCCTAATGTCTTAAGAAAAGCTCATACGGTAAACATCATGTAGTTTATGGTAACTGAGATATGGAAAATAAAAATTACATAGGCTTTTGTGTGACATCAAACGTGAAAATTGATTACAGTACGTGCAGAATATGATCAAAGTGACTGGAGCTTTAGAAATTTGCTATGTGAGTTGTCTGTGCAAGATATGAGTAAATTCCTAGGAATACATAATTGTGCTGGAATTTTTGAAACATGCAGCAGATAATATCTCTGATTTAAAGCGCATGCTGCCTTGGATTTGTGTAAATTAAGTTTGTATAGCTTAGGTTCTAGCAATAGTTTTCCTATGCTATGAATTTTATACAGATTCGCCTAAGAGAGAGTAGGAGACGAGTAACCTCCCTGATTTGCTGTGCTGGAGCATGGCACTGATGACCTGGTGTGGTGTGATGTCAATAACTAACTATTGGACGAAAAATAACTAATGCTAGAAGCGCAGTGTTCGCTGCGTTACATATTACTTTATCATATTCTTTCTGAAACTAGAACTCTGAAAATAAATGTTTTGTCAAGATCAATAGTAACCAAGCGAGATGAAGAAGTCAGTGCCAGCGTGTTGCAGATTATATGATTTATTTATGGCAGAAATATGTATTTATTGGAGCATGTAAATCCTTCTGTTTTTGGAGAAGCAAAGCTAACTACTTCGAAACAGGTAAATCCTTCTATTTATGTTGTATTTATGATAGATGCCTTGGAATTTCGGTCTATATTCCTTCTATTTTTTTTTTCCTCAATTTCGAGTGCTTCACAACTTACAATCTTTTGGTTCTCTCTTTGAAGGACTTCTGTTGTGCATACAGGGCAGACGCGCATATCACAGTGGCGCACTTGCTGCGCCCATGCCGATCAGTATCAAGAGTTGGTTGTAGAAGACCGGCCGTACACGCCACAGATTACTTCAGTCTGAAGCCCTCATGATGGTACTGCTACAGATATATAATCTGCAGATCATGTTGAGTTTGCCTTTACCTGTCTATTTTTTATTTGCTATCCTTTCATCCTCCTTATTTAAGAGATAACACACGATTATGACAACCAACTATCAAGATTAATCTTCTCCCCGCCATGTCATGACAGATATGCCACCATATATGTGTTAAATCCATGAATAAACTAGAATGTTCCTTTTTTGTATTAATTCTTTCCAGAAGAATCTAGCTGTAATAAACAAAATATGTTCAGAGATTCAAAAGGATCTAATAATCAGTCAATGATGATTATTGGCTTATCTTGAAGGTACACTCATTAAAATTGGATAGTAACATGTCTATTTGTTGAGATTCAAAGTTGTTGTATCTTTTATTTTGTCAGCTTCATAGCGGTGCGGATCTTATGTATGCACAATGATCTTTAGAAATAGCGTATTCTTTTCTTATTCCAAAATGTCCGATGTTATTCCACATCAAATGTCTGAAAAATAAAACCTCGGTACTACTAACTGGAAGTGTATTGAGTTTGGTAATGGAAATACTACATAGAATTGTATTTAACTTCCTTACTAATTGATATTTACATTTTCCATTGATGGCCTGAGCTGAGCTGTTGGATTCTGATGCGCGAGAAACATTACACCGCTTGCAATGCATCGACCTGTGTTTTGCACATTAGTCGTCTTTGCTACACTGTTGCAGGCTGCTACATCTTCACCAAGAGCATCAAAAACCTGCACAAAGATGGAGGCCGTGTTTTTTTTTTCCAATGCCACTGCATCAGTCATAAGTTAGCAATCCTTTGGAACTACATTGCAATGCTTCTGTTTATTTTTGGTTTATACCATTTTCAGCTGTCACTTCCAAGTGCAAGCTACAGAGCATGTGGCCAATCCAGCTGGACAGTCCTCTGCTTTGGTGGTAAGTGATGCAACACAGACTGATCAACTTGCAACACTACCATCAGCAGATTGTGCTTGGCAAAGGAGTGAAAAGCTTCAGCCAAAGGAACATAAGGTATGGATATATAGAATGTATTTTACAGTGCGGCTAATAGAGAATGCAAACCTAATCTTGCCTCCTTCATTAAATGTTATAACAGGCCTCCCGTACCCAAGTTCCCACAGAGAGGAAAAAAAAGGAGAACGCTGATGGTTCACCGACTAGCAACAAAGCCAAAAAAAGGTTGATATATTTTTTGGAATAAATTATAGGATGAAATAATCACACATACTAATCTTGGTCCACTTCTTTCTATGCTACAGTCGCACTTCAAAGGAGCTATTTCCTCAGGAGAATCGTGAGAACCTTGGTAATAAGCAAGACACAACTGGGACTGGACCCTCTGAATAGCCGAACACATCATCACCAGCTTCTCAAAAAAAAAAAAAACAAGACGCAGCTGAGTTCCAAGTAGACAAACGTGTCATCATCAACTTTCTGCTCATTTGCACTATCGTTTCATTATTAGTATATAACTCGGTGTATGCACGTATGTACTGCATACCTCTAAGCTAGCACTTTGCGCTCCCTGTGTGTATTTGAACCGTTTGTTCTTCCGGTATGACTACGCTGTGGGCTCCCTCTACTATACATATCCGTTTTTTTCATTTACCACATTTACCTTCTGTATACAAATACAAGTCTGAACACTTAAAAAACATCTTTCTCGCATTAGTATGAACATCGACGTCAAGGTATTTTGTTACAATTATGAGTCTATGTTCCTTATTATTATTAATAACGGAAGGACCTAAGCAGAATTCATAACGGAAGGACCTAAGCAGAATTCAGACGGGCCTGTCACGGGCGCGGCGTGTCGCCGCGCCTCCGCCTGCTAGTATAGATTAGAGAGAGAGAGAGAGAGAGAGAGAGAGAGAGAGAGAGAGAGAAGCAGTGGCTTCGATCTATTCACGGGAAAGTGAGGTCGTCTGAGCTCATCCCCGGGAGCGAGCACACTACCAGACGCAGCAGGAACATGCACACACGACCACCACGTCGCAGTTGTCCTCCTCCACCATGTTCCCCGTAGTGCAGGAGGACAGGGCCGGCGAGATCGGGTACTGGAGGAAAAGGAGAGAGAGGATGTTGGAATTCAACCTCAGAATCGATCACATCCATGGTTTTGGGTACCGCCCGAGAAAAACAGCTACCGGCGGATACCGAGCTTCTCGCTGCCCCATGAGTAAGATGTGTCCCGAGCAAAAAAATCCCAATTTTTTTGAAATTTTATGTCCAAAGTATACTAAAATGTAGTAGCATCTTCATAATATCACCAAACCTTGTTGTGGCTTGGTTGTAACCATCTATTTCACTCCTCGAGAAGACGCTGGTTCGAGCCCCCTTCTTTGCACAACATTTTTTTGTCTATTATTCAGAATACGTACGTGAAAAAATAAGGCCCCAACAAGGGTTGAACTCGCGTCCCCACACTTATATACTTTCACTTTTGTGATCAATACTGGTTCAAGTCATATCTATATCTAGTTTAAAAGAATTTGAATTCAAATTCAATTATAACTTTCATCCGAAATATATTCAAGTAATCATCCCCCCACCCCCCCCCCCCCCCCCCCCCACCCCCCCCCCCAATGAGAAAATTCGGCCATTCAGAATCCAAAACCTTGATCACATCTGCGCAAAACTTTTGCCAAAGACACTTCTTTTCTCTCTTTATTTATTTTCTGTCTTTCTCACGATACAACAAAGTGTAACCGGCTGGTGTATATATACACACGCAGCCACCACCAGCGGATACAGCACCTAGTCGAATCAGACTCATCTATTAACCGACTTGGACTACAAACTCCTGATCCTAGTACAACTTCTACCAACGCAGCTAGATAGGTAGGCACAAGTCCTAGCCGGACTCAACTTAGTATTTTTTTTTCTAATCTAATTACACGGCCACGTTGAACACGCTAGTACTAATCCGAACCAAACATTACTAACAAACACGGCTACACTTGCCTAACAAAAACTATCATAAGTTTGGATTACCTAACAATCACCCCCTAATCCAAACACTCGACCTTCTATTCGACGAGACATGCAGACGACTATCTGTTCATCTTGTCACGTCGGTTGCCTCCGATGATGTGATTTACCGGACCGTAACTTCTCTCTTCTTGCTGCAATGATGTCCACCACTTCATCATCATATTTTCTTTTCATGCCGACTTGTAGACTAGAATCAATGATTAACTGAAGTACCAGCCACGATGTCACATCTTAGCGTGCTACATGCAGACTAAACATATAGCCTCATGCAGGAACTCAACTTAACTGATCCGCGTCCATCTTCATGTTGATATTCATCTTCACATCGGTTTTTTGCGCACGGGGAGACACATCTCTTCACCCGTCACACCTTCACATCTTGTCATTGTCGCCGATGCCACACCTTATGGAACGACACCTCCTATCCAGTGCAACACAACTCGCCATATGCGTGCAACTCATCTTCACCGTATATGAACACGCTGGAATTCCTTGATCACGAACAGAAACGCAAGGCACAATTTCCATTTTTCCATCCGCACTCGCTCTCCTCCTCCGCCAGTGACGCATCTCAACTGCAGCAGAAGACTCACACCCTCGAACTCTTGGACACATCTTCAAGAACTCACGTGCACACCTTGACGACAGCTCGCAATTTTACCGTCTCATCCTTGCACTCGACAATGATCTTGATGATATTTTTAGTGCCACAATTAGACACCTCCTTAACCATCAATAACAACCAGGCCTTGCCGACGATAGACTATCGCCCTCCTCCAGGCCGTTTCGCCAAACGACAATCACACGTCGCCTCCTTGCGACAGCACCCTCACCGCCTTCTTGTCGACACTCCACCGAACGACTACCGACCGATCATCCTCGTAGTGTGCCGCTGCCTGTCACCCAAATGCGCTGGAGACAAACCAACAAGACGCATTCCCAGCAAGAAAGGCACTGAGGAATCAACACGTGCACATAACGCACACCCCAGCCGCCACGAATACATGCAAACCGACCCAAGGGTCAAAAACAACGCCACGGAAACATACATGTGGGGCCCAGGACGCAGCCCATAGCCATGTGATTCACCAGGAGCCTCCCTTTCTAGGGAGCTTAGAGTTTTAGGAGATACAGGTAGGTAGCACAAAATATATATTCATAGCCCGTACGCTTACATACACCTTTAGTGCTGAATACTTTTTTCCCTGGAACAAAATTACACATCAAAAACCCGCCATCGCAACCCCCCCCCCCCCCCCCCCCCCCCCGCACTATCGTATCTTCCAAGAGGTTATGTGTAGCTACATCGACACAATCTTATGTATCCGGCAGTTCCCAAAGGCTTACATGATGAAAGGGCAAGACTGTTATCTTGCGTTACCAGCAGAGACTAGAAAAGCTCAGGTCGGCGAGGGAGGCATGTGTTCAGCCTCCTAAAATTTGGCACAAACCATAGCTGGGCTGGATGAAGCTTACTTTCGACGGAGCTTATATGAAGGATGATAGTGCTGGTGGCCCGGGTATGGTCATGCGCGACGAGCATGGGGCGATTGTGTTTGCATCTTGCAGATTCCTAAGGACGTGCACTAGAACGTTAGAGGCTGAGTTGGAGGCGATTAAAGAAGGGATAGAGCTAGCCCTGGAGTGGAGCACGAAGCCCTTCATTCTAAGACATTGTGTAAATTGATCAGAAGTCCTGACGTAGATAGATCACCTTCAGCGTCTACGGTGGGTGTAATAAAGAACTTGCTACTGCAAGTAGGTAGACATCATGTATTATTGCATGTGAGAAGAGAACAAAATAAAGTGAGCCATGCTCTAGGACCCATGGGTCGCCATGGCCCAAAAACTGCGGTTTGGCTCAAGCAAGGGCCTGAGGAGACAGCGGTACTTGTTGCGACTGTAGCAATCCTACTTGATGGATAGCAAACCTGTATTACAATTCTCTCCATCTGGATGAAGACTTGACACCAAGAGCCAAAGATACCCGTCCACCTGCCCTCCTCCACACCAGAAAAGACGGACACGCTCGCCGATATTCTCACAAAGGCGCTGGGTCGAGTCAAGTTCGGAGAGACCGGACAGAAGCTCACTTTCATTAAGGTGATTTCTGGGCAACAGGTTTAATTAGGTGGTGAATTATTGACCTTATAATCCTCAGCTTAGCTGTGCAGTTCTTTAGTTAGCAAGTAAACGGGCATTACATTGTCAGCTTGTTCACGACTTGCCTGCATTGTGGGATCGCACCAAGACATATGTTCATGGTGGCATTGTAGGAAGTGTTGAACGAGTAGCCATGGGTATCAGACCGTGTACGTCTAGCTAACCACCCATTGATACGTCGAGTGGTTGTTAGCACTCACAAACTTGTGTGTGTCGTGAGTTCATGTCAGTATATTCTCCTGTGTTGAACATTTAGAAGTCCCATCTTTTCACATTCTATTTTCACCCTGGTCCCCCTATTTACTAAGGTATACCCCTACCTGCAACTCCCAACTATCCAGAGAGCTACGCCTTTGCCTTCTCCCAAACCAAAGCTCTACTGTCTTCTTCGCCCTCCCTGTCGACATTGTTGCTCTCTACTTCTCATCAAGTTTCACTCTGTTCACATTCTATCTTTTCCAGGATACTTGGTTCATTAGGCTTCCCATGATCTCGTAATCAGGCAACCTTTACAGTCTGATGATATTTTGTCCCCCTTTTTTTATCAACCCCTACAAGTCGCGTTTGAGCATTGCGCACCTTTGAATATTGCACACGAATAAAAGAATTTTGCATCACGGCAGCTTGTCCTTTTTCATCCCTGTTAAAATAACTGAGTGGGCCTACAATGTGGACGTATAAGTCAAAACAATCTGTGTATTAGAATTGTACGTGCCACAGCCAGGCTCATTTCCTTTTTTCCCTGGACCTGGGAGGCAAAAATAAATGCCCACCTGCCCTTCTCCTTATTAAATGGGCACTAACGAACACTCAACAATCATCACAACCAACGCATGTGCTTCAGCTCGGCGGGAGTAATATTGACAGTAGTACATCTTATTTGATGCTAACCAACCGATACGTTCATGACATTTTGGTACTATGTGAGTCTGGTGTGCCAAAAATCTGTGAAAAAGAAAGCAATGGCGAAAAGTCCGCGTTGATTTGTCTCCCTCATTTGCTGTCATTTTTTGAATGAGTGAAAACTGCACAATTATATGATCAAGCAAAAGGACAACACTTTCTCTATAAGAGCCATCAACTACACGGGACAATGGCAGTCGCCTGCGTTCTCACAGTTAGATTTTCAAGTTAGTTTTTCTTTTCAAGGGACAACTAACATGAAGGTGTGAATGAACATAAATACTTATGTAATCTGGATTATGTACTGTAACACTTGCATATCACTCTAAAATCTAAATTGGCGCAGTAGCATGCTAAAGCCGCTAATTGTACTACACGATGTCGTTAGTGTGATTCCCATCCAAATGCTGTAGCACTGAGATTGCATGTTATTTTAAAACTTTGGGTATACATTATAATTTTTGAAATAAGTAGTATGGATTATGTATATCCTAAATTCATTTTTGTTTGCATGCCGATTCAAAAAAGTTCCTGAAATCGTAGCTTCGAATCCTCAGTTTCTTATAAGATACGTACGTTTGAGAAATTTATTATAATTAAACTACCTGCAATCAATATGGTGGAATTCTCAGTTATCCACTGGACTTGGTCTGAAACGAATCGAGCTGCATGTGTGTATGTAAATAGCCAAGTCAGGTCAAGCATAATATCCACTTGTCACGCCCAAACTTGTTGGCACTCCCAAACTTATAGCCAAGTCAGATCAAGGACGAGTAATCAGTGGTTGTTGGCACTCCCAAAAAACTTGTACCTGTCTCGTGTTCATGTCAATATAGTCTCCTGTATTGAATACATAGAAGTCACGTCTGTTCACATTCTATATTTACTAAGCTGTGTACCTTTCTCAGCTGTCAACTCTCAACTGTGCCGATACCTACGTCCTCGTCTTCTCCCAAAAGCCAAAGCTCTACAGACCGCCTCTTCAGTGCTGATTTCTTCTTCTCATCTTATTCCTTTCTCTTCACATTCTATCTTTTCCAGGATAGTTGGTCCATTAGGCTTCCTGTGATCTAGTAATCAGGAAACGTGCAGACGCTGGGTATAATTGGTATCTTCACAATATTAATATATTCCCCTCTTTTTTTTAAAGTAATCAGGAAACATTACTGGTTGGTTATATTTTTTCACCTTTTTTTCATCAAAGCCAAAAATGCGTGTTTAAACCTGGGAATAGTTTCAAAACCAGACTGAAGCCAGCCCGAACCATACGACTCTACCTCTTCCATCCAAACCAATCCAATCCAAAATTTAACCATCATTATCCAGACCAAACCAAACTACGTACGTTTTCCGGAGGGGTCCCGGGTTGCTTTGGCGCGCCCCACCCCGTCAGTCCTGTTTTCTACCCAGACCCATCCAAACTATATTTCGTTTTTGGACTGAATCTGCGGTCTGAAACCGTGGACACAAGAAGCGGGCGTGCTAGCCTACGTATGCTCGTGAGGATGGACGTGCTCGCCCACCGATCCGAGGGAGAGGATGGCGAGGAGCCAGGGCGTGAGCACGCTGACGTGCACTCGTAAGCTTTGGTTGACATGGACGTACATGGGCTAGTGCGCCGGCCAGCGTGCAGCCGGAGCCAGCAGAGAGCAGTGCGTCGATGAGGTCCACCGGGATGCCATGGCCAGCCACATGCATGACGCGGCCGCAGGCACGTCGGACACGCAGGTGACACTGAAGGGAGAATCCGGGTTGGAGGCGTCGAAACCGGCCACGTCGACGACCGGGATCTATGGAGAGCCTGGGACCAGCTTGCCGCCGCCTGGCCATAGTTGTCGCCAAGGCCTTGGCGATCCTCTTCAGACCACACGTACTCCATCAGGATCATAGACAGGCCACCCATGCTCAATGCCTCCACGCACGCCATTGATGGATGGAATGAATTGAGTTAAGTACGTACGTGTGTATGGAGTGAAGCGAACTGGAAGCTGGCCGTCTTGTACGATTTGGTCGAGAGACTAGATTCTGTCCACAGATTGAAACGGTTTGAGACCAACTCGTCTGTGTCCAGACCAAACCAGTCCAATCCAGTAGTTGAGAGAATCCAAACCACACCAGATTGCTTTTAGATTCTCAGCCCATTTAAACCAACCAAACACAATCCAATAGGGAAACCAAACTGAAGCTAAGGTTTCAGTCCAAACTATTCCCAGGGTTAGGCGTGTTTGAGAATTGTCACGAGTAAATGAACTATGAACTCACTTACGGACTAATTTTGAAACAACAAAAACTAATAACACCAAACTGAAGTCTGTACTGCAGTGTGCTTCATTCTGTTTTTGAAACACCCTCCAAGCTCATCTTCGGATCAAGGATGTAGCTTCTTTCCTGATATGTTGAATGCATACAAGACCCAAAACACAAAATCATCACATGTGGGATAATTATCAACATAATTTGAATAATTGTCATATATACGAAATGACGAGCAACCAGTAGGCTGCCTGCATTATTTCAACATCGTTGTGAAAATGGGCCATGTCTCTTTATCGGTCCAGCATTGCACCATGTCGTGATGTATTGCCGAGGATCGTGCATCATGGCATCTTGTCTTTTTCATACCTGCTACATTAACTCAGTGGCCCTACAATTTGGACGTGTAACAACCTGTATTAGAGCAACTCCAACGCGCCGACCCAAACGGACGGCGGATTTGTCCGCTTTTTGTCTGTTTGGGTCGGCCCAACGGACATCAACGTCCGCTTCCACGTTTGGATCGACGCATGCGCCCAACGTTGGCCTTGCCCAACGTGGCGGCGCTCCTCGGCCAGCCGTCGCTGGCGGCATTGTTCGAGGTACGCCGCCTCCTGTGCCGGCGTCACCCCCATCCAGACCGCCGGAGCGCTGACCCACTCGCGCACTCGCCCGGTCCATGAGTAGCGCTCGATGAGGGTCGGCTCCGGCTCCGGCTCCAGCTCGGCCTTGACGGGGGAAGGCGGGGCCACCGGCGGCACGACGCAGTCGCCCGCCGCGAAGAGGGTCATGGCCTCCGCCATGGCCGTCTGGTACGCCGCCTCCTCTTCCTCCCTGCGACGCTCCTCCTCCTAGCTCTCCCGGAGGACAGCCACCATGCGTCCGACTTCGCGGACGCCACGCCGCCTGGCCTCCTCGTGCTCGAAGGCGAACCAACGAGCCCAGTTGGGCAAGTCAAAGGCGTACGCGGCGTCGCTGCGCTGGTCCGGCGTCAGCAGCGCCCGCCGACGCCGCACCTCCTCTGCGTGCGCCCCAGCCAACCGCGGCGCCGCCCGGCACTGGGATCCTCTCTGGATCCAGATGCCAGTCGTGCGGCAGGGTGACGTCGCGGTACGGGAGAGGCAAGCGGTGCCGCCAGTGCCACTCCGCCTAGTGCATTGGCACGTTGATGCGCTGCCTCGGCCGACGAGCTGGAGCCAGCGGAGGCGGGGGGAGCTCGGGGGGAAAAGCGGTGGCGGGGGCCTTGCCCTTGGCTTTGCTGCTGCTGCACGCCAGAGAAGAGACCCATCTGCCTTGACTAGGGTGGCTAAGGTTGTCGCCGACGGGGGAGCGAGATGGGGGCGGGGAGCTTTCTGGAAGCGGATGAGGACGCCCCCCTCCCCCCGCACGGTCGGCTTAAAAAAAGGACGACCGTCGTCACTGACACGTGGGCCCGAGGTGGGTGGTCATTATAAATTAAGCTGACCAAACTGGCCGCTGGGTGGTTGGACGACCGTCAGGTGGGGACGCGGCGGACATCGAGAAGGCGCGCGTGGCATCCGCTTCGCGTCCGCGCCGACGCATTTGGGCCGCAAATGCGTTGGCGCGGACGCGAAGCGAACGCGATTTGGGTTTGGATCGGCACGCTGGGCCTTCACTTTTGTCCGCGCCGACCCAAACGGACGCAGGCGGACGAAATAGGTCGCCCCGTCGGAGTTGCTCTTAGAATTCTATTGCGACAGTAGAGCTCATTTCCCTTTCTCCTTGGACCTGAGAGCCAAAAATCCGTGTCCACCGGCCCTCGTCCTTGTTGAATGCTCACTAACCAACACTCAACAATCATCAAAACCAACGCACCTGCTCCAGCTCGGTGGAATGGCCAGAATCGACTACTACTCACTCTCTCAAGCTGCCTGCCTCTCTTCTCCACTTCCCAACCCCCTGCCCTGCTGCTCTTCGCCGCTGTGCACGCGACTCAACCCCACATTTGTAGCTCGGCACGCGGCATCGGTCATCGGCAAGCAGGCGGCATCCATCACCGGCGCTGTTGGAAGAATGCGCAACAGTTTTTGATGAGAGGTGGGTGGGTGTGGGTGACACGGGAAGATGATGGTAGGCAGTTAACCTTCTAGAGAAGCATCAACGCAAGACAAAGATGGAATCTGTCAAGGAGTTGCTAGACATGATGCCATACGACGGTGTGGGGGCCGACGACGATTACCCCGCCATAGCCCGGAGGCTCGGCCTGATGCCATACGATCACGCCGCCCAACGGGCGGAGGCTGAGGCTGAGGCAGCAGCCGAGGCAGCGGCCGCCGATCATGCCGCCCAATGGGCCGAGGCCGATCATGCCGCCACCCACGACGGCCTGCACGCATTTGCCCTCGGCCTACACAAGCACCTCGCCGGCAGGAGAGACAACCTGGCCTTGTCGCCGCTGTCTGTCTACGTGGCACGAGAACGCACCCTCGAGGAGCTGCTAGACATCCTCGACGCGCCTTTGCAGGACCTCCTCGCCGGCCACGTCTGCGCGCTGGCCGACCAAGCCCTCGCCGACCGGTCCCAGAGGGGCGGCCCACGCGCCAGCTTCGCATGCGGCGTGTGGCACGACACCACCATGCCCCTCCGCCCAGCCTACCGTCACGTCGCCGCCGAGTCGTACAAGGCCGTCACTCGCGCCGTCAACTTCCACCAAAAGGTGATCCATCACTGACCTGCCAATGCCATACGTTACGTGATGGGGATCTGTCTGTGGGCTGTGGCATGTAGATATAGATACATGATTGTCATTATTAATTATGTACGTCGTGGTGGTAACTGCAGCCGGAGGAGGCAAGGCAGCAGATCAACGCATGGGTCGCGGCGTCGACGAACCACCTCATACCCTCCATTATCAGCCCAGGCGCGCTGTCCCACCTCACCGCCCTCGTACTTGCCAACGTCATCTACTTCAAGGGCAGGTGGAAGAAGCCATTCAACAAGGGGCACACCAAGCGCGGCAAGTTCTACCGCCTCGACGACACATCCGTCTACGCACCCTTCATGCGCGGCCTCGGCGAACACAGAATCGCGTGCCACGACGGCTTCAAGGTGCTCCAGCTCCGCTACGAGCAAGGCCGCCCCTTGCCGGGGCCGATCTACTCGATGTGTGTCTTCCTCCCGGACGCGTGCAATGGGCTGTGGTGGCTCACCGACAAGATCGCCTGTGACCCCAACTTTTTGCTTAAGCACCTGCCGAGGAGCGACGTCGAGGTCGGCGACTTCCGGCTCCCTAAATTCAAGGTCAGCTTCGGCATGACGATGAACAACATTCTCCGGGACATGGGGCTCAAGGTTGCTTTCGAGCGTGGGAAGGCCGACCTCTCTGACATGGCGGAGGACGGCGCGGGGCTGGCACTGCAGAAGGTGATTCACCAGGCTGTCATCGAGGTGAACGAGGAAGGCACTGAGGCCGCGGCTGCCACCGTGATGATATTTAACATGGTTTGTCGTCGGGACCCAGTGGACTTCGTCGCTGATCATCCATTTGCCTTCTTTGTCATCGAGGAGGTGTCCCGTGCCATCCTGTTCGTGGGGCACGTCGTTGACCCCACGATCAAGTGAGGGAGGGGGGACCGTGCATGCATGCTTGGATTTATGTATGGACTCGTGATTTGATCTACTTTAATAAGTTAATTTGCTACACTTAGTTCCTTTTTTTTTGCGGGAAAGGGAATTTCATTCATTAAGTGGGGTTTTTACAATCTTCATTGATCACACGAACTAAGTCCTCAGGGAAGTTTCCCAGCCAACAAATAGTACGCTGCTGCCTGCTGGGCTCGACCCACAAACGCGAGATGGCTAGCGTTATTTTGGTCCCGGGTGATCTTAACAACGGAAATCTCCCTTTCGTCTAACAGTAAGCTCGAATCTCATCCACCAAATGACAATACTGTGACCTGTCACCAGCACCTCCTAGCTCGGATAAGAGTGACCACCTCCTGACAGTTAGTTCCAAGTGTAAATGGCAATGCAGTCCACTGGAGAGCAAGCGTATTCCTTCCTCACACGCTGCGAGCTCAGCCTCGAAGGGATCTGAGCAGTTGAACAAGGTACGGGCAGCAGTGAATATGATCTGCCCATGGCTATCCCTCAGCACCATACCACTCCCTGCAGAGCCATCGTTCGCCATGTAGGAGTCATCGACATTCACCTTGGCTTCATTTACCTCCGGGGAGCCATATAAACACATTTCCCACATGCATGACATGAGGGTCTTGTGGCCGTCGTTTTCCTTCCTATACAAAAATCTGGTGAGTACATCTAAACTGGAACTTTACTCCTGCTATACCATATAAATTATATCCACTTCCACTTGTACTCCCCACAAAAAAATAATTACTTGTACTCCTGCCATATCACATTTCCATCTCTTTTCTTTTCAAAGGTAGTGAAAGTATTTAACATTATCAGCCAATGCCTTTTGCTGGCCGCTCTTCTTTTCATCCTAGATGCTATTAGCAACGAAACTTGTGATCACCATTTATTTTGGTCTCTGTGCAGGTGTTCGTTTGATCTTATAGGCTTCTTCATATTTTGCATTTAAGTTTGGATTATTGTCATTCATCAAGATGTGATAGTCTGCTTTCCTATTTTGTGTGTCAGAACCAAAATATCACTACGGAATAATTGAGACTTTAGGGTTCAATCTACTGATATCAAGGTTATCAATTTTTTCATACATTGCTATCAGTACTAAGTGTTCCTGCATTTCTAATTTCGGATGGCTTGCTGTTCATGTGTTCTTGTGTTTCTGAAGGCTTGCTGCTTCATTGTCCCATCAAGGCACTAAGATGCATGATCGCAACCTATTCATAAATATGCAAATCTCCTTTATTAAGCTTATCATTTTGTTTCCTCACCAAAAATGTACTTACTCGTCTCTTGTCCCTCTGCCCAGGACAGTGTCTTTTAAGACCAAAGAAGATGTCCTCTTTCCAAGCACTACTTGTCACGAACAGACTGGCAGAGCTGCACAGTAAGTTTATGAATTGACTAGAATTTGTACAAACTATGGCATTTTTTTTCACATATTATTTATCTTCTATCCTTTGCAGATCTTATCAATCTGCTATCTTGGTGAAAATTGTTAAATTGCAATGCAGTCTTGGGAATCATTTGCATTTCAAGTGGTACGAAAGTTATTGCGTTATTGCTTAGTAAGTTACTCAAATGGCCACTTCGAAGTAATCTACTGTACAGACTATTTATTTTTCAGTTTTGAGCTATGAGAAGATTGCTTATTTTTCATTTTTTGAGCTATAACAATTCCCAGTGCTCAATCGTTCTAATCTCTGTTTTAAAAATAGACAAATGCTGTCAGAAGCTCACCTCAATTGCGATGTCACTTTGGGTTTGTAGATCATCTCTTAGGCCAACTCCAACGCATGACCCTAAATCGTCTGGCCGCGTCCGTTTGGGGGTAAACAGACCAAAAACCCGGCCCAACGCGTGGGAGCAAACGGACATTTGTCCGTTTTCCATCCGCTTTCGCCCCATCCCCGGCTCAAATTTGGGCTGCGTTTGCGCCGAAGCGGACACGGGCGGACGGGCGAGACGCGTGCCCATGTCCTCCCCTGGCCCACCCGTCGGGGACACATGCTCCCCCTTTTTCTCTCCCCCTCCCCCCCTCCCCCCGCCCGCCGCCCCTCGCAAACCCTCCCCCATAGCGCTGCCGCCCATTTTTCTCTCCCCCCTCCCTCCAGCCCCTCTTCCCTCCTCCTCCTCCTCGTACCACAGCCGCCGGCTTGGCGCTCCCCTCGGCCCGGCGTTGGTGGCCAACCGGTAGATCTGCGGCGGCGGGATTTGGCGCATCCTACCGGCCGGATTTGCAGCATCCGACCGCCGGCGGCTGCGCCTTGTAATGGATTGGCCAGGTACCGGACCACACAACCCCGGCAACGCCTTGGTGCCGCATGCAGGTGTCGAGTCCTCCTCTAGCCGCTCGGATCTACCCTATCGTCGGTTCACCTGCAAAGCCACGGCCGGCCGTCGCCCTGGCTCGGCGCTGGCCCAGAGGCTTGCCGGCTCACCGTTGCCGCTCATAAAGTGCGATGACTGCCCGTGGCAGGTCGTGCGCCGCGTCTCTACGACGCCGGAACATCCCCAATGGGTGTTCGTCAAGTGCTTTGTTCTGTCTTTATTCCGAGTTATGTGATTACTTCTTTTTATGTTCCCATCACCGTCCAATACAAAATAGGACAATTTGGTCCAATCGAGTCAATAGTGAACCAGGATGTCGATTAATGCTAGGAGTTTATTTGCTGCCTCCAACTGTTTACATGCAAAACTTGCCTAGCTAGTGATGGAACTGTAAGTGCCTCGCTCTGATTGATCTTTTACATATTTCAGTCAGGCATCATGTCCTGTTGGTAGCTAGTCTCAATTGTGACGTTGCCTCATTTTGTAGATCAATCTCTCAAGGACAAAGAGAGAGAAGTAAGCTATGGTTCGCCCAATATGCCTCCAAGTGGTACATGCACATAATGTGGCTCTGTGTTGTGGTTCACTGTCGGGAGGAATATCATGAAGAAACTCAGGATCCAGTCATGGGCCATACAGAAGATACAATTTCCATGTAAGGATTATGTTACGTTCACAATAATGAATGCCGCTGGAGAGACAGCTTATATCAATTATGACCAAATAACTAACCTTTATGTTTCTGCGGTATGGATTGAACTGGGAGAAGGAAGCAATTTGTAGCCATCTGTGAAGCTGACAGGAAAGGGGCCAAAGTTGAAAGTGTTGCACTCCTGAATCAGGTATATTTCTTCAACTGAAGTGGGCAACTTAATCGCATGATGGGATGATGCCTTTCGTACCAACTAACAAGGAACTCCTTGCTGCAGGTCATAATGCAGCTGACAACCTCTTATTACTGAAAACTGGCACTGCAAAGGTAAGGAGGAGATTATGGATGTCTGCCGTCTGAGTAGACGGACACTATTTATAGTATATATAATCAGCTAATGGAATGACTAGTCAAATTTTGCAGGTGTGAGTAACTGGAGGAGGTTTAGATGCTTTGGGGCACCGAATGGAACATGGTACTACAGGGACGGAGCCAGGAATACAACATAAGGGGGGCCAATTGCGCACAAAATATCTTGGAGGGGGCCATATAGGTAATTTTGAGTAAATTTGGGGTCATATTCATAAATTAATAAGGGGGTTTTTAGAAAAATTTCCACCCGCGCGGGCGGCGGGGGGGGGGGGGGGGGGGGGGGGGGGGGGGCATGGCCCCAGCGCCACCCCTGGCTCTGTCCCTGATGGTACACCTACTCGACGGCTCCATTAATGTGTGTGCCTTAAAACACTTTGTAACGTTTATTCTTGTGGGGTAAATTAAATAGGCCACAATGAACTGCATCTCTGCAAGATAGCTATATGTTCTTTTCAGGTTAACCGACTTGAAAACATTTCAGAATCGACTGCCGAGGAGGGTGATGGATTGACTTGCAGCCGATCCATGGAATATCTGAAGCCATGCTAAGGAAGCAGCAGCAGAAACACTGCCTGGTCCAGAAGAAGCGTAACCTGCAGCTTGGTATATCTGAAGCCTGTCAGCCTTGTGATGTCACTCGGACTCAAATTGCCGCAATGAGTACATCATTGACATTCATACTGTGTGTGCGATGGTTAGTATTTGGTTCATTCAGTATTAGAGTAGTACAAAAATATTCTGACCCTGCCCAGCAGAACCATGCCAATTACTTACACATTTCCCTCCTTGTCAGGAACAATCACACTGCATCTTCTGAAGAAATCGACACTTGTCATGTTGTTAACTGAAGAAACCAACAGTTGTCATCTTGTTAACTGAAAGAAATCGGCACCCAGCAGTCGGTTGGCGCCAAACCAAGCTCATCATCGAACTAACGGCAGCTTACCTAAACGCCGTGTCTCGGCTTGTGTAAACGCATGTTATTTGATGCTTCCCTAAATGACCTGGGCAGGTGTAGGGAGTGGGTATGCTGGTTGTGGTGTATCTCTGCGAATTTTTTATGCGCTTTGCCACTGTGTGACAAATGGTGATTGTAGATCATACCTTCATTGTTGGCGTGCTTGTTCATGTTACAGCGTGTGTGCACCACGTGTGTTTTGTTTTAGTTTCTTGTTGCCCGATCGCAAAACAAAGCTTAATGTCACAACGATGCAAAAGGTTGGCTGGAGATTTCTTTCTTTCTCTGCATCCAGAGTGTTAGAGTTGTGTTGAATATTGTGTACACAGTAGGTTACAGTTGTACTCTGAGTTGTATTGTGTTTAGACAGGATATGGAGTCGTGTCCTAGAAGGACACTTGTATCCTAGGCCTCTTATATATTGAGGGATAGACACACGATGTAACCTATGCCAACATAATAGCACATGCGCGCAAGGAGGAGCCGGTGGCGTGTGCCGGCGCCCGGGTGGCCGGGGTGCGGTATTGTGACGGTGTCACGGGGAGGAGCGTCCATAGTCAAGCCCCGGGGATGTACCCATATCGGTGAGCCTCGTTAACAAATCTCGATGTCGTGCTCGTGTGATTGCTTGGTCCTCAGATGATCGACTAAGTGCCTCGGATTAATTCTAACAAGTGGTATCAGAGTAAGGTTCAATGAGGATGTGCGTCCATTGATCTAGAGGAAAGGGCCGAAAGAAATCGTAAAGGAGATCAGTTGGATTTAAGCTACAGTCGACTGATCCGTTGGATGTGCGTCCATTGATCTAGAGGAAAAGGCCGAAATAAATCGTAAAGAAGATCTGTTTGAAAAATATTAATTAAACATTTGAAAAATGTTAAATATGTTTAGAAAAAATGTTGGTCATGTGTTAAAAAAATGTTAATATTGCATTTAAAAAAGGTTAATCAAGCATTTGAAAAAAATTTGATTGTGCATAGAAAAAATGTTGACCATGTATTAGATAATGTTAATCTTGCATTTGAAAAATGTTAATCAAACATTTGTAATAATTTAAGAGTGTGTATTGTAATTTATTTAATCATGTATACAAAAAATATTAATCTTGTATTTCAAAAACGTTAACCAAGCATTTGAAAATGTTTAAAATTGTCTATAGAAAAAATGTTGATCATGTATACATTTTTTTATTCTTGTATTTAAGAAATGCTTTTGACATATACAAAAATTGTTGACTGAAAACCAAAAGAAACAAAGAAAATAAAAAAATTGAAAACCAAAAAAGAAACAAAATAAAACAAAGAAAACAGAAAATTGAAAAAACGAAGATACAAATGCAAAAAGAAAGAAAAGACGGAGAGGAAAAAAGAAAAGAAAATGAAAAAAGAAAAAAATGAGAGGAGAAAACAGGCTCGACTTGCTTCAAGTAAGTCGCGTCCTTCTAGTTATCACTAACTGTGGGCAGGCGCGGTGGCTAGTTGCGCTTGCTTTGTTCGCGGTGATCAGGGATCGATTCCCCGTGCTTAAACAATGCGCATAAATGGGCCGGCCCAGTAATGATGATCACCGCGAAAACTTTGACGTGAAACTTTCTACGGGCTCGCTTAATGCGAGATATAGATGCCGTGTGCTGTTTGGTTTTGAATCACATTCAGTCCTATGGGGGAAAACGGACGGGGACCTATACTTGGGCCGGCCCAAATAGCTTCATATTTTTTTAATGCGGAAGACTCTTTTAATTAAATTTATTTATGTTTTGAAATACATATACATATATAAACAAATGTTCATGCAAGTGCAAATTTGTTTGCCACATGTTTTGAAAATAGTCCATATGTTTTATAAGAGTTTATATATTTTGAAAAGTGTCAGTGTATTTCAATAAAATGCGAACTCATCATCATTTTTTTCGCTTGAGTCATCCCCCTCGGTGTAATAATATCTTAAATCTCTATTACCTTTCGATGAGCCACTTTCTGAATAACTTGACTTAGACGACATATTATATCACTAGATAATAAAACAAACCAATATACCATTAACATGACATAATCAGAGGATATAATAATAATCATTTTTCACAACACATAATTCAATAACATTTGTTAATCCAATGAACTCACTTTCAAGATAGAACGTAGTAAGCCAGAAATCAAGATTATACATTACAAAAATAAATCAAATAAAACAATTATTTACAGGTCCAAGTAAGATAACAAATGCATTCATGTCGTACTATAGCAGTCCACAAAACGACTACAATTTTTGATAACTAATGTAACTTTAATAACTTTTTATATAGGTATCTGAGTATGCATTTTTATTTTCGATATAATAACTCATATCCGAGACTTCCATTGTAGAAGTATTTATTAATTGTGTTATTCGAATTATTCTAAGTGTAAAAGACATTACATGCGTTGTAAGTTCACTTTCCTTAACTAACATAGTTGCTTAACTTCCACTGTCGTGACTAACTTACTTCCCAAGTTTCTAAGTTTTATTTTCATCTACTTAAAATAAAATCCTAGATTCGTCAAGACCACTGTGATTATGTGTCCTTTTGTAAGATTGAGCGCAATTTTTTTATTTACAAACAACATAGGATAAGCCAGAGATCTGAATTCTTCAAACAACAAAAACAACTAGAAACGATAAAAGAATAAAAGATCGAATAAGCACCAACTATACACACAACTTTTCCTAACAAAAACATTCGAAGAATATCAGGGAAGATCCAAAATATAGCATGGACTAACCTGTGCGGGATGAGCTTATGCAGTGGCGGACCCAGGAATAGGCCAGGCCCCAGGCAAACTAGGCCAAGGCCCAGGCAGACTTGGTTGACTATAGCATTTACTGTATCTACAGTGCAACAGAGAAGAACGCATTGAACACATCCGTGACAGATATAACCTTTTAGTACAGACTCGTAACAGAAATTGTTCACCGAAATATCTATCACTTCGATAATGGACCCACAGAAACTACTATAATACTTTAGCTTTACAATGTGAATACATATATATATAGGTACTGATATACCAAGGCGAATACGAGAAATACATAGAGAGATGCGCAAATCTTGACGCAGATCGGCGTCCTCTAATCCACGTGCCGCCGCATCTGCGTGCCACAAATCCCCTCCCCAATAGTATCTAGGCATGTCAACGGGGCCCCGTTTAAACCCACTAATAATCTAACAGTTTTCCCTCAAAACAAAATCTAACAGTTCAATTTTTGAGGGGAAACTGAGCTATGGAGCTAGCTAAAACTAACTAAATGGGACTTGCGGACTCCGCTTATTTGCCATTTACTACATCCCTAGCATCTCATCTGAAAAGAAGCCTGCTGATGGATGGATGGATGGATGGATGGATAGAATTAACAGCCGTTTCCTTTCCCGACTGCAGCCGTAGCTCATATAGTTATACGTGTTCATAATCGGCTCCGATCGATAAATTCGATCCAGTGCCATATTAGAACTTAATTCCGACTCCTACTCCTCCACTCACTCCCTGCTATAAAGTATAGTACATACTGTTAGCATTCATTCATGTCATAGACAGTTTAGGTGCACGTTTGTTTTTTCCTTGTACGTGTACATGCCGTGGGCATGTTGCATAGCTGCGTGCGTGTAGCCCGGGTCGTGCGCTAGGCAGCTCGGGGTACTGGCCACTACCAGTTCAACGTGGGATGGCACGTTGTGCGTGCTGGGAGTGGCCGAAGTATAGGATCAACTGTTAGCTTAGTTTGCATGTAAGGAGTAAGGAGAAAACAGAGAAGCCGCAGGAAGAGTGCGCGGCACAAAAAAAATCTCTTGCCTTCTTTGGTTCTGTTACAGAGAGAGCGAGAGTCCACCCTCGGTGAGAGAGAGCACGCCAGCGACGACACATACTGCATCCCCGATGAATCTCATGTATACGTAGCACACGGCGGCTGGCGATGGGGTTGATCACCGTGTACAGTGGCTACCACGTCGAGACCGTGCCCTACACCAACCGCGCCGACCGGCGGGCCGCACGGCAGCGCCATGCCACCGAGTCCTACTTCGCGGCTTTCAAGAAGCAGTACGCACTACTAGGAAAAGGCCTATTAGTGGCGCACTTATTTTTGCCATTAATGGCGCACTATAGGTGCGCCACTATCATCACGCCACTAGTAACAAGTACTAATGGCGCACCTCTGGTGCGCCATTAGTATTGCAGGTAACAGTGGCGCACCTTGTAGTGCGTCATTACTATTGCTACAGGTGCGCCATTGGTAACTTTTTTTTAAAAAAAAATTTGATTTTTTTCTGAATTTTGAAGGCAGGAAAATAGTAGTGGCGCACCGTCTAACCCCCACCGTGCGCCATTGCTATTTTTGAATTTTGAATTTGGATCTGGATTGCGATTTTTTTGCCCTTTTTTTGCTCGTTTTTTTGCACGATATTTTTTCAAATTTTGTTCTCGTTTTTGGATCTTGTACGTTCTTTTGCCGGAGAGGAGTTCGCCGGAGAGGAGGGCCGAGGAGAGACCGTGAGGAGGAGAGGAGGGAGGAGGAGGAGGTCACCGGAGAGGAGCTCTCCTACATCGTCGAAGAGGAGGAGGAGGAGGTCACCGGAGAGGAGCTCGCCTACATCGCCGGAGAGGGGGAGGAGGTCGCCGGAGAGGAGTTCACCGAGAAGGGGGAGAAACCGTGAGGAGAGGAGGAGAGGAGGGAGGAGGAGCTCACCGAGAGGAGGGAGGAGAAACCGTGAGGAGAGGGGAGAGAGGAGGGAGAGGAGCTCACCGGAGAGGAGGGAGAGAAACCGTGAGGGAGGGGAGGAGAGGAGGAGGAGGAGTCGCCGGGATGAGGATGACGAGGAGGTCGCCGGAGAGGAGGAGGGGAGTATGGTGGAGGAGAGGAGGGGAGATGGAGTGGAGGAGAGGAGGAGATGGAGTGGAGGAGAAAATTGAAGAGGTAAGGAGGAGAGGACCCCAGCCATATATACGGCATAGTAATGGTGCACCGTGGGCAGGTGCGCCATTACTAACTTTTTTATATTTTTTTGATTTATTTTGAATTTTGAAGGCGGGAAGATAGTAATGGCGCACCGTGGGAAGGTGCGCCATTACTAACTTTTTTTTTATTTTTTTGATTTATTTTGAATTTTGAAGGCGGGAAGATAGTAATGCCGCACCGTGGGCAGGTGCGCCATTACTAACTTTTTTTTTATTTATTTTATTTATTTTGAATTTTGAAGGCGGGAAGATAGTAATGACGCACCATGGGCAGGTGCGTCATTACTGAGTTTGATTTTTTTTGAATTTTTTTGCCTCTCCATATCTTGAAAGCCCCGTAACTTTTTTTCTGTTAGGTTTTTGAGGATTCTAAAAATCTTCAACGGGGTGCCCCATTCTCGAGAGATTTTGCAAAAAAGTTGAAAATTCATGTTTGTAAATTTTGCTAACAACTAGACCACATATCACATGGGAATCTTATTTTCTTTTATTTTTTTGACATTTCTATCATTTTTTTTTTTTTTTTGAAACTGAAAAGGCGGTCCAGGGGGGTGCATTTAGTGAATTTTTTGGCCACCTCAGAAAGTTAGTAATGGCGCACCACCTAAGAATGCGCCATTAGTAACCAGGGTTACTAATGGCGCACCTGATGTGTGGTGCGCCATTACTAGTTTTGAAAAAAAAATATATAAAAAAAACATGTTAGTAGTGGCGCACCAGGGGATAGTACGCCGTTACTAGTTTTAACTAGTAATGGCGCACTATCCACTGCTGCGCCACTGCTAACAAATTTTTTTTTATCTTTTTTTTTCAAAACTAGTAATGACGCATCACACATCAGGTACATAGCTCACATCATCTCTTCATCCGGCTGAAAATGCATGTACGTACGAATTGGCTCGATCGATCTAGCATGCATAGTATTAAATTCTCCTTTGTACTACATATTGTATAGTTCGGACACGTTCTTGCGAAGCACACATCAGAGATGATCGCAAAGTTGATCGACAACAAGTGGTTTCCGGCCCTCCTCACCGCCCCATTCCTACGAAGGTACGTAATTTATCCTTCATATCGTTTTAATATTTTTCAATAAAAGGATCAATTTTATTGGCTTAAAATGAAGCACCAAGATGATACAAAACATGATGAGTACACACCCAGCCTCTGCATAGTTAAACTGCACACAGCCAACATAAACACAAACAAAAACACGCCAGCAACTAGCAAAGTCATATTAACTATATATGTAGGCAAGAGATAGAAGCAGATTATATCGGAATGATGCTACTTGCAGCTGCTGGTTACGATCCACATGAAGCACCTCGAGCCCTTGAGAAGGCAGGAAAGATGGAAACAAAATCTACATTGGACAAACTGCTCTCTGGCCTCTCTCATCCGTCCTTCAAGAAAAGGTCACGGCTGTTATCGCAATCTACGGTCATGAGGAAGGCGATGACATTATATACACAAGTGAAAGGAAAGAACGATTGTTGAACCTGCTTCATGGTTTCGACCTGCAGATGACTCCTAGGAGTGACACTGGCGTCGCCCATGCCCTAGCTAACTTTGATAGAGAAGGTGTGAGTAGTGGGGTTAGTCAGTAATGATTTGTGTGCTGTGTGCTGAGTCTGGTCCATCGCGGTTGTAACGATTCTATGTGCCCCAGTTAATATAAACAGCACTCATGAGAAAAAAAAGGTTAGTGTTGGCGAAGATTATGATGGTGCTTTTGCTTAACTTCTAGACTTCCAAACTCTATAACTAGGTTTGGTATGCCCGTTGGTGGATGGCAGAAAGACATGCATGCTACTGTAAGATACCAATTGATGTAATCATAATATAGCGCGTATTATTTTTTAAGGTCAAACTTGGTAAACTTCGGCCAAGATTATAGAAAAAAATATCAACATCTAGGATACAAAATCAACACCATTAGATTCACCACGAAATATGTTTTTATATGGTGTATATTTGGTATTCTAGATATAAAGAATTCCCTACTGCAGGAATTACCCGCCACAGGTTGCACCATTTTACACCTTATATCACATTGTATTACATACACATATATGAAGTATCGTCTCAACATTCATCGACAGCATACACCACATAATTAAAAGTATTACTGAAGCAAACATAATAATTTCATTGCAAGAAGCATGTTTCATCACAAAATGAATAGTTCGACCATTTGCTTAGGGGTCAAATGGTGGCGCACGACATTTGGACCAATAGTCCGTTAGCATGACTCGCACATATTACGTGAACGATGAATGCCTGTAATGAAAGGGGACCAGCGGGCCGCTTGCTCTGGAACTGTAGATCTGGCCTCTCGAATAGCCCCTTTAACTACCTCACCCGGCGTGAGTATGGTGATGTGACTCATACCCGACCAGATACTCAATCTCTCATCCGGGATCACCTCCGCCAAGATGCACACCGCTAAGTCATTGAACCGCTCTCTTCTATCTTCTGCATCGCTGGGATCCCATACCGGGTCGCTGGAACATTCCTGACCCAAGCTAACATCACCCGTCCCATGTAAACTGGTACATCTGCTCCATGTCTGCAATAGATACCTCCTCGCACAATTCTCGCCACCCCATATCTCATTGTTAAAAGAAATAACAAATTTTCAATATAAATATTTATATGACACACATATGCACATGATGGCATTACTTTGAGAACACAATGAGTAAGGATATTAGTTGAGCAAACAAAAGATCACAAGGTAATTAATATAGGGCAACAAGCATTGTGTCATGACATAATTTAATGTTTGACTAGTTTTTCCGAAGGACTCTACGTATCTAGCTACGCATGAAGACGTCGTTCATAAGCATGGTGTTCCTTTCTGGAGTCCTGTTCTATCTCCGTCTCTTGCTCGTAGTGGAACATAACCCCCTCCCTGAGGACATGCAGATTCATGATACTAGCGAACATATTCCGGAGTGGTTCATGCTCTGTCCAGAAATGAGCTACCATATTACCATGCTCCTTCTCTTTGGACCACTTGGCCAACAATGAATGACTTCTCAAAAGTGGACCTGCGTGCACAAAGTCATCCATGAGAACCATGGCATAGTAGCCACACCAGCTGTCGCTATCGTCTCTCGACTATTGCCGTCAACAGAAGCTACAGAGAAATTTGAAGGCCTTTTCTTGTATGATTTTATGTCTGGACTTATAACACTTTAGAAGAGCAGCATAAAAAACTCTTCACTTTGAACCAGGCCTGCTTAGGGCCTCTCTTGGAATCAAAGAAGTAAGCCCAACCGATCTTCAGCGTAAGTTCGATAACGGTCTGTAGTGAAATTTGAAGGCCTTTTCTTGTATGATTTTATGTCTTGGGGGGGGGGGGGGGGGGGGGTAAATCGAGAGAACTTTTTTGGACAGATGGCAAAATAGAAATAGAAATGTTAGAAGGGTTATGAAAGGTTGGAACCTGAATTATATTGCCTAGAATTAGAAGGATAAAATAATTGATGGAAGATATTGATGAAACAGATAATTAAAGAAAGTGAGTTACTAGGTTTAACTAATCATAAGTACTCTCAGAAAGTTCTTAGAACATATGTTAAATAGAATTATGAAAGAAGATGAAATTAAGTGTATGCAAAAGAGCTATGGAACAAGAGCTAGTGAGTACATACATACATACATCCGGTGAGGCCCTTTTATCCCCTTCATACCTTGTGTGTGATGGTTAGTATTTCCTTCGGTCGATGGTTTGGTGAGCTTCGGGTGAAAAGGTAGCTCAACCTCGGTCAATGCCGGCATCGGCGGATGTCGTTCCCTCCTTGAGGGCGTCGTCATGAAGCCCCTTTAACTCCCTTGTATCTCAGTCTCAAGCTCTTCGGGTGAAAACCCAAGCTCCGGCCTTGGTCGAAGCGGGCATCGATAATTGTCCTCGTCGCTTCCCACTTGGGGGTGTAGCCTTGAGGTTCGGTCTCTCATTAGTTGGTAGTGGCTCATGCGGAGACCCACGGTGTACTTCATGTTGCCGAATCTTATGTCCCGCCTGGAGCAAAGGACTTGACCTGGCTGAGGTGGGCGGTCGAGTTGGCGACAAGGGTGTCGCGTCTAAGATGAACATCTTCCCCGGCGAAAAGATTGCGCCGGAGCCGATCTGAGTGTTGATCATGAATCCCATCGAACCATGACGATCACCTAGCAGGACCTGCGTGGGCCACCACTATCGGAGCTAAATCCGACAGATCCCTCAGTAGGGTATCCTAAGCTAGGTGTCTTGGCATGATGGTAACAGGGACACGGAAACCGTTGTATCAATCCGGGCTGCCACGAGCATACCCGCGAAACCTCGACAACATCAAAGAGGAATGATATGTCCGATAGAGCGAACGTATGCCACTTCGATCTCACGAGATTGGCTGACATAACCCGCCCGACGTTCCTTGCATGTTGAGGGTGCTCCTGCTGTCCCACGAAGATGACACGGTCGCCGCCGCCGACCACCTCGACGATCCCTGAGTTCCTCTGACCGAGTCAATCTTCAAGACGATGCCCCCAAGAGGGAGCATGATGTCGAGCAAAGCCAGTAGCACCATCATCGCCCGATCCGGAAGACCGAATCTAAGGTTTCCCCCGAAGCATGTTGGGAAAGAGAGGGAGAGGATTGCAACATCGATGCACCCAACAAGGTAACGGTGCCCGTAGGCGCCGCCATCGACGACTCCGGCCGTAGCTAGAGAACGGCTTTCGCCGGCAGCCTCACCCGCCCAAACCCGCAACCCGGCCAGCCCATCCGGCTAACACCTCCATGACGCGCAAGCATCCCGCTGCATCTCGGCCTTGCACAGCCAACAGACAGCCTGCCGCAAGGACCCCACGCCGCAGGCCCGCAAAGACCCAGATCGGTCCCCGCCGCTGCACCTCTGCCCTAGGCTCTACGCAGGATCCGACTGGTGGCACGCCGGCTGACCAGATCCGCCGCAGCCCTCACAGGCCCACACCGCTGGCCGCCCAGCTCATGCCAGCAAGCAGCAGATCCGGCGCCGCCCGCGCCCCTCGCCCAGCAGAACCCCGCCGGGAACTCCTCCCGTGACCTGCGTGCCTCGCCATCCGGCAGCGCATCTCGCACCCAAGCCGCACACGCCCGCGCCTCGCCCAGGCAGCGCAAGACAGCGCCCAGGCCATGCACGCCCGCACCTTGCACAGGCCGCGCACGCCCTCGCCACGCCCAGCCCGCGCACCTCAACGCCCGCTCGTGCGCTGAGGCCGCTCTCCCTCCACCATGCGCCTCGATGGCGACCTGCAGGAGCCCGGACGCGCCCCGCATCTCCGAAGGTGAGCCGCCCCGCGTCGCTCTTGGTCCTCGCGAGACGAGACAGGCTTCGCCAAAGCCCGTGCGGCGTCCTCCGGCGGCGGCGAGGGAAGGGGTAGGGTGGGATGGCGGCGGCGGCGATCCGGGGTCGCTGTGAGGAGCGACACGGGAGCGTTGTGTTATTCGAACTGGAGAAGTTTCAAGATAGGGATAAGGACGTGGGATGGGACAGCTGCGTGGGATATGTGCCAATAGTCGCAGGAGGCGGCCGACGTGTTTTCAATCGGTTGAGTGTAAGCTTTTCCATGATTTTTTTCTCCTAAGATCTGTCACCCCATGCTGACGTCATCGACATTAATGGCTAAATCCGAAATTTTGAAATGATTTACTCAACAACCATTAATACGGTTAACAATCCGTCTTTGCCGGCGAGTTCGCCTCGACGATGGCTTCAAGACAAGATCCCGTTTTGTTATATTTCGATGAATTTTTTTCGTTGCACCGGCTGCAGTTATAGGTTGTTATGCTTGCAGTGAACAATTGTCACAGAAAATCCAACGATCAAAACGGATCAGCGTCCGAGAGATAAAATAATGTTGATCCCTTTCCATCCATATAGTTGTTCGGTATCGCAGGAAGACTTCCCGCAAAAAAAAAAAAAAAAAAAAAGATATCGCAGGCCGACGGCCGGCCAGCGGTAGTTGGGTAGTGCCAACATTTGAAAAGGACACAATAATAATGCTGGTGTGGGGGCATGGATGTAGACCAAAAGAACAAAGATAATTTTATTTTCAAGCTAGAAATGTCAGGTTAGTTGGCCAGTCGTTATCTTAGGTGTCAACCACGTGACAGACGTGGTAACCAATCTAAACTTGATTGAAAACAAAATAGGCTTATTATCCTACGTGTCAACCAAAAACGTAGGTTTCTTTACAAGCAGCCGCACTAATCAACAATTTGCATCATGCGTGGTGGATGCCCTCACTGATCAGTTGACCGTACGTACGTAATAATTCACTGGCAAAAGAGTTGCAACGGGAGAGAAAAATACCACACTCCCTAACTCAATAATCATGAGTCAAGACACCAATAGGACCACGTCCTTTTTTTTTACACATGGCATCCCATCTGTGTTGCCATTTATCCTCCTTTCCACCCTCGCCGACGGTGGCCTCAGTGCTCGCGTAATCACAAAGCGTTTGAATGCTGTCAATTCTAAGACGTCTCTCTCTCTCGGCATAAGATGAAAAATCTGTTTTTTTCCTGTGAGGTTTTGATGAGGCGTGCATGCTTGATTATAAATCGTTTCTTTCGTCTCCAATCCTGGTTTTGCTGAGGTGTTCATTTTCAATCCGGTATGAAAGAAAGACGGATCATGCGTTATTGATTAAGGTTGCACACTAAATAGCATATTTTTAAATGGTTAACAGGTCAAATAACATCACATTCAGATTCTACACATTTTTCTAATCAAATTTCATATATAACATGTTAAATTTAGAGTTAGGATTTAAAAAATATGAATATTTTTAAAAAGCATTTGATTTGTACTACGGGTTGATTAACCCAATTATCGAGTTTCCTGCAAAAGCGAAAATTGGACTTAAAACTGGCCTGCAGTTGATTATCAGAAACATCAGGGATTTTCTACAAAATAGTATGACGGACCAAGAATACCTATTTCATTTTGCGACATTATTATTAATTCACTGTGTGTTGATCGATGGATCAATGAATCATGCACTCTCGGCCAACGCCGTGAAGCCTATATAATTGTTGCGGCAGTACATATGAACCTAGCTACCCGGATTAATTCGATCCCTCGGCTGCGCGCGTTGCATCTCCAGTACATACACACACGAGACCAGCACGCCGGCCGGGCCAGCCATGGCTCCGTCCTCGCTGCTGCTGACGCTCGTCCTCCTCCTGCTGGCCTCGTGGGCGTCCGTGGCGCGTAGTGGCGGCTGCGCCCGCCCCCGCGCCGACCTCACGCGCATCCGCGTGTACATGCACGAGACCCTCACGGGGCCGAACGCGACGCTGCTGACGTCGGTGCAGTCCCCGTTGGGCGGCGGCGAGACTTTCGGGCAGGTCGGCGTGGTGGACAACGAGCTGCGGGACGGGCCGGACAGCCGGCGCTCGTTGCCGCTGGGCCGGTTCCAGGGCTTGTTCGCCATGACGGGGCTGGCGAACGTCGCCCTGACGGGGTTGGCGAACGTCGTGTTCACGGCCGGGCGGCACCGCGGGAGCACGCTGGCCATGCTGGGCACGATACAGGACTTGCGGGCCACCGTCGAGCGCACCATCGTCGGCGGGACCGGCGCGTTCCGGATGGCGCGCGGGTACAGCTCCATGGTTTACGTGCCCGAGGCGAGCACGCCGAACCACGATGTCTACAGGATCGATTTCTTCGTTGATGTCTAGGCGCGGTTTGAGTCGTTGTCGATTATTTCCTCTAGCGCCAGAAATTATTTGTGTACCCATGATCACGTTGCGTCCATGCATGTTTCTTTGCCCGTCGTCGAGTCACCCTTGTTTGGATCACAAGATTATAAAGAACTAGTTCTAGTCAAACTCGTTTTCTGTTATAACAACCTAAAACTATGTTTGGATTGTGTAACCAATCCCTGGATATAGAAATCCGAGTTTTACAAAAGCTCAAAAACTGAGTTTTTAGAAAAAAAACGACTAATTGACGTTTTTCCATAAACTCGTTTTCTGTAGACTGCGGCCGCGAAGTGGTTGAACATGAGACTCGCCACGACGTCATCCGCTGGCACCGGAGGAGATCAACACAGCGCCAGTTCCATCGCCGAGCTCACCAGTTAGGTCCTGGACGCGGTCGTCGCCATGTGGGACGGCGAGGTGGCAGTGGACGTGGCGGGATCGCCGGTTGGGGCCTGGGCGTGGTTGTCGACCAGGCGGGAGCGGCCGCGGCGGGCTCGCCGGTTGGAACTTGGAGCACTAGATGTTGTCACCGGCTCACCTCCATGGTGGGAGCGGCCGCGGCGGGCTCGCCGGTTGGAACTTGGAGCACTAGATGTTGTCACCGGCTCACCTCCATGGTGGGAGCGGCCGCGGCGGGCTCGCCGGTTGGAACTTGGAGCACTAGATGTTGTCACCGGCTCACCTCCATGGTGGGAGCGGCCGCGACGGGCTAGCCGGTTGGGGTATGGACGGGGTCGTCGCCCTGAATCTAACACTAAAATGCAACTAGATACATCCGTTTGAGTGACAAGTATTTCCGAACGGAGCTAGTATATCTCATCTAAAAAGAAGCATGCAGTGATTAACAGCCGTTTTCTTTCCGGACTGCAGCTGCAGCTCATATAGCTATACGTGTTGATAATCGGCTCCGATCGATAAATTCGATCCAGTGTCATAGTCCAACTTAATTCCGACTCCTACTCCTCAACTCACTCCCTGCTACTTATAAAGTAAGTACAAATTGCACCACCGATGAATCGCCTGTATACGTAGCCCACGGCGGCCGGCGATGGGCATGATCACCATGTACCGTGGCTACCACGTCGAGACCCTGCCCTACACCAACCGCGCCCACCTCGTCCCCCGCTCCGGCCGGGCCGCACGGCAGCGCCATGCCACCGAGTCCTACTTCGCCGCTTTCAAGAAGCAGTACGCATCCTGGATACTCACGGAGAACGACGACCAGAACGTCCGCATCAACCGCATCGTCATGGAGCTTGTCGGCGGCGTCCACCGTAGCCTGGCCAACAAGGCTCTCGACTGGGTGGACGACCTCAAATGGGAGGCGGTTGTTCTCAGACACGACAGCGTCAACGCTTATGTGCTCTACACCGGCAAAATCGTAGTTTTCACCGGGCTGCTCCGCCGTCTCGACGCCGAGATCGCCGCTGTTCTTGGGCACGAGGTACGTAGCTCAGACAATCTGTATAGTTCGGACACGTTCTTGCAAAGCACACGTCAGAGATGATCGCAAAGTTGATCGACAACAAGTGGTTTCCGGCCCTCCTCACCGCCCCATTCCTACGAAGGTACGTAATTAATCGTTCATATCATTTTTATATTTGGTGACAAATAGTGGATTTTATTAGCTTAAAATGATGCATCAAGAGGATGCAAAAACACGATGAGCACACACCCGGCCACTCTCTGCATAGTTAGAATGCACACAACCAACATAAACACACACAAAAACACGCCAGCAACTAGCAAAGTCATATAAGACGCTATGTGTAGACAAGAAAAAGACAAAACAAAACAAAACGATCAGATCCATGGTGGCTTTGTATTAGAACATGTAGGCTTCGGATGAACCCTAACTGCACCCTAATTAACTGCATTGTACGTACTAAATTAACCATGCAAGTTAACTGATAGTGATCTTGTTAACTATATATGCAGGCAGGAGATAGAGGCAGATTATATCGGAATGATGCTACTCGCCGCTGCTGGTTACGATCCACATGAAGCCCCTCGAGCCCTTGAGAAGGTCGGAAAGATGGAAAGAAAATCTATATTGGAGAAACTGCTCTCTTCCCTCTCTCATCCATCCTGCAAGAAAAGGTCGCGGCTGTTATCGCAACCTACAGTCATGAGGAAGGCGATGACATTATACACACAAGTGAAAGGAAAGAACAATTGTTGAACCTGCTTCATGCCTTCGACTTGCCGATGACTCCCAGGAGTGGCATCGTCGCCCATGCCCTAGCTAACTTTGCTAGAAAAGATGTGAGTAGTGATGTTTCGATCGAGTCAGTACTGACTTGTTTGTTGTGCGCTGAGCCTGGTCTATCACAGTTCTAACAATTCTATGTGCCCAAATTAATATGAACACCATTCTTTAAAAAAAGCTTAGTGTTGGCAAGATTATGATGATGTTTTCGCTTAACTTGTAGACTTCCAAACTCTACAACTAGGTTTGTATGCCCGTAAGTTGATGGCACAAAGACATGCATGCTTCTGGAAGATACCATTTTTTTGGGCAATTCAGAAAGCTTTTATTGAAACAAAAGCATTCCTAGGACAATCAGCTAAGAGCATCTCCAACAGCCGCACAAAAATTTCGTGCCCAATAAAAGTTATAGTGTGCCACTGTAGCACTTTTAATGCGCCGGGACCAACATTGCTCTAGCAGACACCCAAAAACACGCGCCCAAAAAAGCACGCAGTGCAAATTGTGAAGTGCGCGCAATCCGGAGCCCAAAATATGCTGCACGTGATAGCGTTTTTTAGCGCGTACCCAAAACTTTTTAGCGCGCGCAATATTTTACAGCATCTGTTGGAGCTGTTCGGCGCCCAAAAAAACGAATTTTTAGCACGCGGAGCTCTTTTTGGGCGCCTGTTGGAGATGCTCTAATAAACTGGTGACTAGAAAGCTTGGAGTCATGTCGAGCCAGCTTTCAGTCACACTCAATGCACAAGCGCTTGGCACAGAGATGAGCTAGGACAATAGCTGATCGATTTACACGTTGAACATCAAATAAAGAGAAATCACTAAATAGCTCTCCAATTTCAAGTAACAGAGGAGCCACAATTGAACGAGAATTGTGGTGAGTTTTCCAGAGTTGTACCATCCCTAGACAATCCTCTTCCATTATCACATGCATGAAGCCTCGTAATTTAGCAAAGAGAGCCCCATCTCGCATTGATAAAGCTTCAGCTATAAGTGGACCAGAAATACCCGCGTGGGGTTTACACCACGCACCTAAGAACTTTCCTTCCGAGCAAGCCACACCACCAACACCACTGCAATTTTCTGCAAAGTTTATAGCGCTGTTCGTGTTGAGCTTGATGATGTTCTCCTCCGGCGGCCTCCAGCCATGTCTTGGAAGGATGACTGGGATCTCTCTTGGTAACTCAAGGACTGCAAGAGCCTCTCTAGTCCACTGGATGGAAGTGGCTGGGTCGAGTCCCTCCTTCTCATGTTTTATGCGATTATGTGAGTGCCATATGGACCACATGATGGTAAATATTTATGCAAGGAATATACCAAAAAGAATTTGGTCTCACTATTGGAGAACAACAAAGTAATGCAAAAAAACAAAACATGGGACTGCACCTATTCTACAAAAACACACCATTAGCCCATCCACACCCCACTAAAAACAAGCACAAGTACTTTTGGCCCTTACCAGAATCAAGACAAATTAGAAAAGAGTACACAAAAGCACATGGCCATACAGGTATACATCCAATCCTAGAACAGAAGAAGAGTGAAAAGAAGGAGGAGGAGAAGGGTTGAACTGCTGATCCGTGAATGGAGACGCAAAAGGAGGAGGAGGAGGAGGAGAATCAGCTACCAGAGAGGCATGGTAGGTGAGGTGGTGTTGGGCGCTCGCACACCAACCAGACGGACGGTCTCCCTCCTGTGCAGCTGCGTGTGGAACAGAAACAAACCGACCACATCAGGTGAAGATGAGCAAATGGATGGAATCGAAGCAATCAAGTCGCAGAGAGAAGAAGAGGGATGGTGGACCTTGGCATCGTCGAGGTCTCTCGCGAGAGAGAGCAAGAAGAAGCATGCGGCCTAGGTCGGAGAAGCACTTGACCACGGCCCAGTTCTGAAAGCATCGCTACGGGCACTGTAGCGGGTGCCATGGCCCAGATCCGCGAGATGGACACTGTGTTCTCCATCCCCGCCCTTGTCCCGGCTGATCCTAGTGGAGGTTGCTGCTGGTTCCTTCCTGTGTCTCGACGGCCAGGGCACAGTCTAGTTTATCACCATCAAGGCTGGCCCGATTGGCCGTCGACGATGAGGTGGTGGTGGGAGAGCACCGGCGGCAGCGAGCTCGCCGACGGGAGATGTACGGGGAGGAGAGGAGAGGAGGACAGGAGCGTGGCGGCGATTGCAGTAGAGAATGGGAGGGGCGCGGCGGCGGAAGCAGTAGAGAAGGGAAGGGGCGGGGAAGAGAGGAGAGTGGGAGAGAGGGGGACGGCTAGGGTTCCAGCCGCTGCTCACTGCCTCACTCTCGGTCTCACCCCTGTCGCTACTGGGTCTTTTTCCGGCCATGTGAAATGACGAAAATGCCCTTGGTGGGGGCAGTTTAATTACACGCGGTGGCACACTGGAGGGCTCACTATTCATTGTAGCAGTGCCAGGCTTCGATCCGACGGCCAAGGTCCTCCAGTTGCTTGATCCGACAGCTGAAAACGCATCAATAAATTGATCCGATGGCCAGGAATCGCTGAGGTATGAGGAGGCTGGGTTTCTCCCGGTATGTACGTTATGTGATTACTTTGGCCACTAGTTTATATTCCAATACATGCACCACTATAGATGTTAGAATAAATTTGAGGCCATTGTTGATCATCCGAGGACCAAGCAATCACACGAGCACGACACCGAGATTTGTTAACGAGATTCACCGATATGGCTACATCCCCGGGGCCTAACTACGGGCGCTCCTTCCCGTGACACCGTCACAATACCGCACACCGGCCACCCGGGCGCCGGCACACGCCGCCGGCTCCCCCTTGCACGCCTGTGCTATTATGTTGGTATAGGTTACATCGTGTGTCTATCCCCGCTATATATGAGAGGCCTAGGATACAAGTGTCCTATTAGGACACGACTCCATATCCTATGTAAACACAATACAACTCAGAGTCCAACTGTAACCTACCTTGTACACAATATTAGACACAACTCTAACAATAGACATATTCAGATTAGCACGGAAAGATTCTTTTGAATATTCGGTATTTCATTTAGGTATTACAAACATTTCATTTTTTTTTTAAGAATAAGTATTTCAGATATAGTTGAATCAACAAAAAAATATTTTTAAATTTTGGATACGGAAAAAGATTGCGCTGGTATTTTAAAGTTTATTACAATATGATGGATATCTTGGAATTTTCTGTGCTAGGCAGTACTCTCACTTGCAACACCACATGATCGAGTGTAAGTGCAATAGAAGATTCTTAATTGATCTAGTAAGTACGGATATTTCTGGACGAAAGTAAATTACCGTGTGTTTAAATAAATTAGTAAAACGGGTTATGCAAATACTACTACGTACATATAGAGAAGATTAAAAAAAACAGATGTTTTAAGAAGAAGCAGATGGTCCAGGGCGGTGAGGCCCATGTACCCCGGCGGCCGTGCAACAAAAAAAGGTAGAGCACGGCACGGGAGTAGCCCAGCAATCTCCTCCTTTGCTCTGTTCCCGGCGAGAGTTCAACGGCAGAGGATCGAGACGATGTCGGCGAGGGGACGAACGGAGGCAAGGGCGGGATGGTGTTCCGCCCGGCCTCTCCGAAGCAAGCCGCCGGGTCGTGTCAGGTCAGCTCTCATCCACCTGCCTGCGCTGCCCGCCATGTGGTTGTGTTTATGCCCACAACGTTCTTTTCTCTTTTCTCGAGTAGCTGTGAACCTATTTCTTCATGTAGCTGTGACGCACGAGCTTGCTTCAGTTGAATGAATGCTCAGCCTCCCTCCCTCCCTGGCTGTTCATGAATAAACACCTCACCTCAGTGGCTACTGGCTAGGACTAGGAGGATAGTGTGTGTGGTCTGGTCTCTTCTCTTCTCCCCGTTTAATGCTCACCAACAAACGAACAAGAGTGGCCAGTCAATCAATGCCCCTCGGTGAGCAGAGTAGAAATTAACTACTGTACTCGAGAGCAGGACCTTCTGAAGCAGCCCTGTTCATGCATTGAATTCCTACGTCAGAATCCCGCAATAAGTTCGGTGAGAGTCTGTATTGTGTGTTATGCCCAAGTTTCTACCCCACCCCCATCTCCAACATAACTACACAATTCAAATTTCAAATGAGACAGACACACCACAATTTTTTTGGCGACCAATTCAAACCATACATAATAGTTACCGGCCTTGTGGTGTGGACTCCATCCACGCAATCACAAAATAGTAATTGAGCTGAGTTCGGTTTACATTGTTATTGTGAATAAAAAAATTTAGAAACCAAATATGTTTTCGCCCAATAGGTACATTCTTTCACGGATTCTTCAATATTTTTTCTCACATTTTTTAAAATTCAAAGTTTATTCCAATTTCAATTTTTTTTGGCCAATGTTGATAAATTCCCCAAAATTTACAAATATAATTCATAACTACTAAATTTTTCATTATTCTAGTGACATTTCATTCAATTTCAGAAATATTCAGGGACATTCCAGACAAAAAAAACATTAATTATTTTTGAGTCAGTTCCAGAAGCATTTCATACAAGTACCAATTTTTTATTGTTTAAAAATGTAAAAATATAATTCATAATTTTTCACACATTTCAATTATTTTTTATATTTAAGCAGTTATACATACATTTCACACACGTTTCATTTATTCAAGACACACTTCAATCTGATAATTGAAGTTGCATTTTTTATTCAAACTATGAAGATTTATTTTCAAATTTTTGAAACTATTTTGAATTTTCTAAAGTATTTAATTTTTATATATTGTGGAAAATAAATATATTTCAAACTATGTTAAGTCACAGTGTTTAATTGAGAGGTCCACAAGTAGGTTGGTCGCGCGGGGATGCAATGGTGATGTTAATGGATCCTTGGTGATGCGAGAGGCATCATCTTGCGGGGCCGCATTAATGGTGGAAATAAGACCAAACTGAAATCACAACCCCCCAACCCACCCCTCCCCAACAACACACCACCCCCACCACCCCCCCCCAACCGCCCCATAACCACCACCCCCCCCCCCCCCTCATCCTTTGATAATTGCCATCGAAACAAATATTGTACCACAGGGTTGCCTTAGTTTTTTCTATTTCAATCGATTCATCAATTTAACGACTAAGGCTTCCTCTTCCTCCTCCACCGGTTTCTTCTTCCTCATGGAACCGCCTTGCCCGATGCCGCCTGCTGCCACAAGCCAAGTCACTTACGTCGTGCTCCTGCCACTCCAGGCCATCTTGCTATCCATCAGTACGATTTGCATTGCCAACGACCTCCCCGTATCCCTCCTCCCTTCTGGACCAGTCAACCCCCAACTCCCTTCGTCGACGACATTGTTGCCATGTCGTCCATGGCTCCATGTCGTTCCGGGTTTGACCTCGCCGACTACCCCACACCTCGTTGTTTCTCACCGCAATACTCCGTCTTCGCCTCATGGCCTCACAAAAAATCGACCGACACAAATAGAAATTTCAGTCTACTGATGAATAGCAAATGCAATATAAATTATTATGCTTTATGGTAAGGATGGAAAAAGAATCATAAGAAAAGACTTTGGTAGGTCAAGTCAAGCAAAATATTGGTACCCCTAGTAGGCTAGTACTCCAGAGCCATTCGAGCACTTTCTTACACCAACTACTCACTCTCACACTCTCTGATTCTCACTCCACTGCTCCCCGGGCGGCGCTCCCCTGCTCTGCTCTGCTCTCCACTCCCCGGCAAGCCTGTCCTGCTGCTCTTCATCTCCGCCTCGCCGGTCGGAAGAGCAGCCCCCGCCGCGTCCTCCACTGCCCGAACCGCCGTCGCCTCCCCCGACTCTCCCGTCACCACGGCTCCCGGATCTGGACCAGCCGCACCGTGCTGCCGCCACGCACAGCAGCAGGTACCCAACACAACCCTCGCCGTCTCTTCTCTCTCTCTCTCTGACTGAGCCCAACACAACCCTCATTCGCAGGTCGCAGCTAGCTAGGCGTCCGCGGCACCGGTCACCGGCGGCAGAGGCAGGCAGCGTACATCACCGGCGGACGACCTGGTGCCCGCGCGTCAACGGACGCAGTACGCGCTCATCTCCTTTTTTTAACTTCTCCATTTCGAGCTAGGTAGCCTATACAAGCACTATCTCCTCTAGGATTCACTGTACTGTTTACTTCTTTTTTCCATTCGATCCAACATTAGGGCCTACAAATGAAAAACAGAGTTCCAACAGCTCTTCTGAATTCGTGTTCCTGCAGAGATTCAACCCAAAGACCAATCCACAAGGGAAAGCTTTTGCAGCTAGCCAGGCCTTTAATTTGTGGCTACCAGCAACCAAGATTTATCTACCACATCACATTTGATTGGTTCCTGGATATATGTAAGCTTCTCCATTTGAAGCTAACCTATACAAGCACTCTATCCTCAAGGATTTAGTATTTACTTTTGATTCGTGTTCCTGCAGTGACTCAATCCTTTTGCAGCTAGCTTTTCCAACCGGGCTCACAACCCCTTTCCATTAATTTTGCAATCAACGGAAATACATCAGTCTGGTCTCAAGTTATGTATCAAGCATCCACTTGCTAAAGATAGCTAGACCGAAAGATAAGACTACCCGCAAGCAAAATGAGACTGAAAGGGGGGAGCGAGTTGGCGCATCATCAGGAAACCCACCGCAAGATGACCCTGGAACGGACCATCCGCCATGGGGCGAAAACCTGATGACACTTACAAGCTACTGCCCAACAAACTAAAAGGTCCCCAGGATGAACCCACCAGCAAACCTCCACGACTAGGCGAACCACTACCAGGAAACACAAATCCAGCGGGTATCAAACCCCAGTGGACAACCGAACGCAAAAGGAAAGACCCAAGCGCAGATCTCCTCTAACCAATCTGGATCCCATCTCTGTCTCCCAAGAGAGGTCTGCCACGAGGGAAGGACCTGTCCGCCAGTGGAGCAGCCGCGTGAGCTAACCTCTTCACTCCAGCTTGGAACTTCACCTTTTCTTCCTCCTTAAGCAAACCTGCCCAATACAACATAAACGAGCAGGCAGTGAAAACAGCCTCCAGAGGGGTACGAGCAACATATTTCTCAAATGTAACTTTATTGCGGAGATTCCAGATCCCCCAACATATGGCAGCAATGATCATCATGTAAAAACGTTTCCCACCTGGAAAAAACTTACAGAGCCAAGCGAAACTTTGCCAAAGTGATCGAGGACAGTAAGAGGTCCCAACCGTCATACCCAGTACCCCCCAAACTGAACGAGCAAGTGGGCAAGTAAAGAACAAGTGATTCGCTGTTTCTATATTTGTACAAAAAGAGCACATAGGATTTCCAGGCCATTTCCTACTACACATATTATCCCGAGTCAGCACAGCATTCTGAAACAGTTGCCATAAGAGGATTTTAATCTTCAGTGGAATAGGTGCTTTCCACACCCATTTATAGTTAGGGCCTGATAAGTTTCTTTCCAACCATTCATAGATAGATTTAGTAGTAAATTTCCCTTTACTACTAAGAGCCCATGCAATTTTATCTGGAGAATCATTCAGCAATAGCTTTTTTGCTTCCATGACCATCCAAGCCCACTGATCACCCAACATTCCAACCAATCTGCGTCTGAAGCCAAGTTCATAGTTATTCGCAACCCAGGATGCAACAGTGCACTCCTGGTCTTGGCAAATACTAAACAGATCAGGGAGACGATCTTTCAACGCGATATTCTCAACCCAAGGATCGTGCCAGACCCTAGTCAGGTTTCCACTTTCGATAATGATTTTTCTACCAGCCATATACGACTCTTTGACTTTCATGATAGCCGTCCAGCAGGGAGAATCAGAGGAACGCCTCCGAATATTAGCTACCGTCTTATTTTTGAAATATCTTGCCTTTACTATACGCTGCCATAACCCATCACTCGTTTCTAGTTTCCACCACCATTTAACGAGCAGGGCAATATTCTGTTTATGAAGATCTTTGATACCTAACCCCCCAAACTTCTTAGAACGACAAACTCTCGTCCACTTAACCATATGGTATCCATGTTTCTTGTTTTTCCTCCGCCAAAAGAAACGTCTACGATGTTTATCCATCCTCTCAATAAAAGTTTTATTGAAGAGGAACATCGACATGAGGAAAGAGGGAATCCCATCTAGGCTGGAACCCAACAAAGTGAGCCTGGCCCCGGAGGATGCCGCATAGGCAACCCAGGCATCAAGCTTTTTGATCATTTTTCCATCAAGGAAGTCTAAATCCACATTCTTGAGAGTGGAGTATGTAACTGGAACTCCAAGATATTTCATAGGTAAGATGCCCACTTGGCATCCAAACATGTCAGCATAGGCCAAATCAATATCATTGTCTCCTCCGATACTAAAGATCTCGCTCTTCTCAAAATTGATTTTTAGTCCTGACATAAGCTCAAAAAGATATAGCAAAAGTTTGACGTTGATGGCTTTGTCAATATCATGTTCAAAACAAAGCACAGTATAGTCAGCGTATTGCAGGATGCCAACCCCATCCTCAATAAGATCAGCAGCCAACCCTTTGATAAGACCGTTTTTTTGAGCCGTAAGCACCATTTTGGTCAGGCAATCAGCTGCAAGATTAAATAAGAAAGGGGAGTGAGGATCACCCTGCCTCACCCCCTTAGCACTTTGGATGTATGGCCCCACCTCATCATTGATCTTGACACTTACCGTGTCGTTTCTAAGAATTTGAGAGACCCACCCACACCACTTAGAGTTAAACCCACGTTTCACATGGCAATCGAGCAAAAAGTCCCAATTGACTTTGTCATAAGCTTTCTCGAAATCAAGTTTAAGAATCACCCCCACTTGCTTTTTGATATGAGTATAATGTAAAACCTCATGTAAAGATAGAATGCCATCAACAATGTGCCTCCCCTTAATGAAAGCATTCTGTTGAATACTAAACAGCTTCTGAGCATATTTGCTGGCCCTAATATCCATGGCTTTGGTGAGTAATTTGTAAGGGCAACGTAACAAGCAAATGGGCCTATATTGCTGGATTCTTTTAGCTTCTGTTGACTTAGGCAATAGAGTTATGATGCCATAGTTTAATCGTTGCACATCCAACTTGCCTTCATGAAACCACTCAAACAGGACAAATAGGTCTTGGGCTACCACCTCCCAGCAATGTTGATAGAACTCAACAGGGATATCGTCTGGACCAGGGGCACGATTAGTTTTCATGTCGAACAGAGCCTTTTTGATCTCATCCAGAGAAAAAGGTCGAGTCAAGTCATCATTGTCATCAGGAGTAATCTTCTCATCCTGAGACCATAATGTTGCATCAATCTGGCAAAGATTGCCAGGGGCCGGTCCAAATAGGGCTTTATAATAATCAGTAGCATGGGCAAGTAGGTTTTTGGTCCCTTCTATAGTTACAGACCCACACTGCAGAGAAATCATGGAGTTTTTCCTACGTCGCCCGTTAGCTACTTTATGGAAAAAATCAGTGTTATTGTCTCCTTTCAATAGCCATCTCTCATTAGAGAACTGGTGCCAATGAAGCTCTTCTTCAACATACATGTCATTGAGCTCTACTAGGATCTCCAACTTCCTAGTATAAGCATCCCCACACAGCCCATCAGCTTCTTCAAGCTTTTCAAGCTCCTGAAGCTCGAGCTTGATGAGCCTTTTTCTGATTTTGTTGTGACCAAATAGGTTAGAACCCCACCCTTTAAAGAATTTCTTAAACCTCTTCAGCTTAATGTTTAAGGAATCAATGGGGTTGATAGTGTACACCGGTCTTGACCAAATCTCAGATACCAGGGGGAGGAAATCTGGATTGTTAAGCCACGCATTATCAAATCTAAAGCACCTGTTACCTGGTGCTCTAGAAGAAGCCCTCCCACTATCCAACAACAAGGGGTTGTGGTCTGATAGCTCTTTGACCAGCTTATGAATAGAAGCAAGAGGATATAAATCCTCCCAATCAGGAGACATTAGGACCCTATCTAGTTTTTCTAAAGTTGGGTTGTCCTGTTTATTGGACCAAGTATAACAACCACCAGTCATACAAATTTCCCTCAACCCAAGCAAGTGAATGGCAGAATTAAACACATCAGAGAAGTGGGACATAGCTGTTTTTTTTATCTTCTCCCCACTATGACGGATGATGTTAAAGTCTCCCCCAACCAAATATGGCTTGCTAGTGTTATGACACATAGCAGAAAGTTCAGCAATGAATTCAGGTTTCTGCTCATCGTGAGCAGCACCATATACAGTCAACAAGGTCCAACTACAGCTTTTGTTCTTATCGAACAGATCTAACTGTAGGATATATTTACCATGTTTAGTCATAAGGATATCGAAGTTATCTTTATTAAGCCCACAAAGGATGCCACCAGATTTTCCCCTAGAAGGGGCCCATTCCCAATGAAACTTTTGGTTCGGGTCAATCTTCCTAAAAAAGGAAGGTTTATAAGTTTCTTTCATAGTCTCTTGAAGACCAATAAAATCCAACTCATTGGCATTTATCATGTCAGTGAGACAGGTAGACATGCCCTTTTTACCTGCCCCCCTACGATTCCAAAAGATGCCTTTCATTTATATCGTTCGGGCTTATCCCTCACTCTGGTAGGTCTGCCAGGATCCATAGCAGCCCTACCCACTCCTTTATACTTTTGACTTCTCGTCATAGGTCTGACAGATTTATTAGGGGACAACATCACCATCGATTTCCTGCGCTGGTTCATTTTTTTTCTTTTGCTTAGGCCGAACAAGGATAAAAGAATCCTCATCACCCCTATTATCATCGTCCCAAGTTAAGGAAAGAGGCACATCGTTACCTAACCCATCATTGATGGTTATTTTAGGGAGATTAGCATCCTTATTTTTATCATGCAACAAATTTCTAGATAGCTCTAATTCGCGCAAGATATCTACAGTAGCAAAATCATCATCCGGAATTTGTACTCCCATCAAAGAAGCACGTAATATAATGGCAGTATCGGATAAAGCAGAAAACTGATTTTTTGAGTTGGGCATTTTCATACCTTCCGAATCACGTTTCCTCATCCTGTTGGTAGCCACATCTCCCACTTTTTCTAGCTTCTGCATCTGTCTGCGCGGAGTATATTCCTCGCGAATCACATTATCATGAATTGGCGACCCAGATGGAGACTCAACTGTATAGGTACTACAGTTTTCTCCCCCTTCCATGGACCCCTCCTCAAGTGGCACAATATGAGGTAATGAAGGCCAGACCACATAATCTGACAAAGGAGGAAATGTGTCCCCATGAGTGTTTTCATCACGACAGAGATACAAAGGTGAGGGTGGAATAGGAGTGATAAACACCCAAGCACCTTTATGTATATTGACATCATTTGTGGGAGATCCAGTCATCTCATCCACCTCCAGCTCATCAGAACCTGTTCCATATGATGTATTACCAGTTTGCGAACCACAATAGGACACTTTTCCAGCTGCATGTTCTCTGGCCATGGTTTCAATCAGCAACTCCGTATGATTACCTTCATCACTTTCCTCTTCCTCTTCACTTTCAGCAACTGTAGTCAACCGCTGCATCCCTTTGTCATAATTCTGTGATGAGAAAGTGCCAGCCATGGATGCACTTGTCTCCCCTTGCCCCGTAGAAGAAGCAGGATATGATTCCATCCTTGCTTTCTTGGGGAAGGAAGGAGATGCACTACTGTCAACAGCAATGGAAGATTGGCTTTTATCAAACCCTACTGTCACAACTTTTTCCACTTCATAAAAGAAGTCATAGTATTGTTCCCCCAGCATCCCTTCAGCTAAGGGGGGAATTTTCTCCACTTCTATGCACCCAAGAAGGATTCTAGCATATTCAGGTTTATGAACAGTAGCTTCATCAACTTCTAATGTTATCCCCACCAAGCCCCCAGCATAGGCCACATGTTCAGTGCATCTTTTCTCTATAGGAATGTTACGAACCCTCACCCAGGCTTTTTCCATGATTCCTTTAGCTCCTATCGAAGCAGTCCAAGGAGTAATACAAACCACAATAGCCCCCTCCTTCAAAGGCATGCGTTTCCCATAACAGCATGCTCTCTCAACTTCACTAGCATTAGGGAATCGCATCACAAACTGAGCAGGGCCAATGGAACGGGCCGTACAGCGCCATTTCTTTTTACCAGGTTTTTTTGCAAAGATGGCATTGAATTCCTGCTCAATCTCTTTCACGGTAGCACACCCCTCCACAATAGTAATCATCACATTGTTAGTTTTTCTACACTTTGCTTAGCAGCACACATATCAGGAATATAGAAAAACCCCTGGCCAGGCGACTGAAACCCGCACATGAATGGGACACACTCCCAAGGCCTCATAATCTGACATAATTGAGCCATATGTCCTAATTTGTTGCATTTCTCGCAACGGATAGTAGGGCAGCGAGGAGCGAAATGACCTGGGAGAGAGCAGTTGATGCAGAGCTCGGTGGAACTTTTGGTCGTCGCTTGCCCAGAAGGTGGAGGCAGAGGCGGCTCCTTGGTGCCCGCCGTCGTCTCCTTGGCCGCACCGCTCATGGCTCGCGCAGCGGCTTCCCATCTGTCCCCGACCTCGCCTCCACCAGATCTCGCGTCGCCCGTCGCCAGCGGTGGTGGATCTGGCCGCTGCCAGACCATGTGACGAGTCTGACTTGGCAGCGGAGCCTTGCGCCCTCCGCTGAATCCTCCCCGCGCCGTGTTGTCTCGCCCTCCACTGAATCCTCCCCGCGCCGTGTTGTCGCGCCATCCTCCGGATCGCCCTCCGCCACGATCCCCCATCGCAGCGTGTGGCGTCACCTCAACCCGCTTCGCCGCGGCGACCTGGGCGAAGGAGCGGTCGTCGCCGCCGGCCTTGCCGCGCCACCAGCCGAAGGAATCGCGAGAGGATAGATTGGGAGGGCAAACCCTAGCTCGCTCCCACAGGTGCCCGAAGAGGTGAGCGAGATGCGCGTCTCGCGCACGCGTAGTGGTGGTAGGTGGGGGAAATGGTGCGGCTCCCCCCGCCTCGCTCGCTCTAGAAGGCACCACGCCAGGATCGGAGCTGGGTCCCTTGTGGCGGTCAGGCGGCCATGGGATTGAGCCCACGCGTCCATCCGCCATTGGCGGGCGGTGGGTGGGGCTCGGGGCCGCCCCAACACGGTCCGCCTCGCACGCCTGGTGTCCTGCACATCTCCCGTGCACCGCGCCTCGTGTCGGGCCATATGTCGCGCCCGCTGGAGACGACCACGTCGCCGGCAGTCGTTCCCGAATCTTCGCGAAGTGGCACGGCAGCGAGATGATGTCGTCGATGTCGATGTGCTCCCCCACACGGAGAAACCGTGCGTCAACCGTGACCCCGCGCCCGTCGATCAGGACGAGGCGGAGTGCGTCTCGTCGGAGAACCAGCACGCCGTCGTGGAACGCGAGCATACGCGTCTGTAGATCGGCGGCGAAGGATACGCGCCATCGCTCGTCAGGCGTATCGCCATGTGGGTCGCGTGAGCACGCCATCGTGATCGGCCGAACTCCGCCTCGCACGCCCGTTCCCTTTTGCAGCTAGCTAGCTGGGACTTTAATTTGTGGCTACCAGCAACCAAGATTTATGTACAATCGCATTTGATTGGTTCCTGGATATGTAAGCTGTTCCAGTCCTTCTGCAATGACTCAACCCAGACAGCCCGTTTGCAGCTAACAAGCTAGGCCTGGACCTCATCTCACAAATCAAGGTACACATTACCTACTGTCTCCTTCAGTTTGCAGCTACCAGCAGTGAGGATTAATCACAGTTGATTGCAGGTGCAGGCACGCACGCCCATCAAACGATGTACGCCGCCCTCAGCGTGGCGCAATGGGTGGTGGGCAAGGCGCTGGCCCCCGTTGCGGACGGCGTGCTGGGGGGGTTGGTTTGAAAACGTGAAGAACCAAATAAAATTTTAATTGAATAGTTGGGGAGGTCCTTTTATCTTCTATCTTTTTTAATATATTTTTCATACTCCAAGAGCTTCAAATCCTCGAAAAATCAAGAAATTTTAAATACTTGTCTTTATTTATTAATATTCCAATTTTTGTAAAAAAAATAGAGATGCTACAGGTGTCCTATGTCCAACAAGATTGATGCTGTCATAAATTTCTAAAAAGTATTCAAAACTTATTCAGTATGTTCAATAAAAAATAGAGAAAACAAGAAAATCCCAAAGAAAAGAAAGAAACCCGCAGAGAAAATTAGGAAAGCTCCTGTAACGAGCGGAGACGCTGAACTGGCCCAGCCCACCTATGCAATTCATCGACACTTTCACGCAGTGAGCGTCGTCCAGAACTTCTCCACAAAGCCAGCCAGACTCCACCTAAAAACGCAAGATCTATGGACCTTTTGGGCAAACCTAACTTTTATAATTTTAGAAAATGTTAATCAAGTTTTAAAAAAAAGTATGCATTTTCTTTAAAACTACCATATTTTTCTTAATGTTCACAAAAGTTTTGCTAAATATTCATATCTTGTCAAACTTGTTAACATTTTTCTAGAGAAATGTTCACACATTTAAAATTTGTTCATAATTCATAAAAAACACAAAAGTTTTACGTCATACATGTATTGACGCATCCAATATACTACTACATACTACATCGATGTATAGAAAAAAAAACATTGAGGGGGGGGGGGGGGGAAGGGGAACGGACACGTTATGAGACATCATCGGCCCTGCAACACGGTTACAACACCAGAGTGACCCACCATCGTTGCAATCCACCATTTCTTGTGAGGGATGTAAATGACAAATAAACGGCGCCTGAAAATCCCGTTCAGTTAGCTTCAGCTACCTTGATAGTTTATTTTACCAAAGAAAACCTTTATCAAACTATTAGACAATAGCGGAATCAACAACAAGCTGGCCCATGAGCTCGCAGCGACTGCAAGAAGAAGCGGCGACTTTGTGTTGATCGACGACGTCCCCTCTGAGACGAGATATGTAATTCGGAGACAGCTCGCGCGGCGGCAGCAACACCAGCAGCTTCGACGTTGCTGCAACTGCTTGCGGTCAATGTCCTCTAGCCCGGACGTGTGACACCCCGGTTTAATCGTGCACTAATCATACACGCAAATGCACATGATCAAGCCTAAAGACTCACTTGAAGATATCACAACACAACTCTAAAACATAAATAAAGGCATATAAGCATTATATTACAAGCCAGGGCCTCGAGGGCTCGAATACATAAGCTTGATGCCAAACAAGCATCAGCGGAAGCGTTAGATATCTGAGTACAGACATAAGACAGAGAGATAAGCCTTTAACAAGGCGGGACAAAACAAAAGCTACGATCGAAAGGCGCAGGCCTCCTGCCTGGGACCCTCCGATCCTACTCCTGGTCGTCGGCCAGCTCGTAGAAGTAACCACTCTCGAGGTGGTAGTAGTAGTCGTCGGCGGGGCAGCTGTCTCAGGGGCTCCGTTATCTGGTTGCATCAAATGGATATGGGGGAAAAGGAAAGCAAAGCAATCGTGAGTACTCATCTGAAGTACTCAGCAAGCAAGGATCTACACTACATATGCAATATTATCAAAGGAAGGCTGTATATGTCGACTGGGCTGCAGAAATGCCAGAATAGAGAGAAGGTCTAGTCCTATCGAAGACTAGCATCTTCAGCGGTCTTGCAGCAATAGAAGAGAGTAGATCAGCACAGTATAATATAGTAGTGGTTGTGTCAAGTAACAGTCTCGCCAAGAGATCCTTCCTCGACTCCCTGCGAGAAAGCGATCCCGGAGCCATCATATCCAGTTATCATCACAAGTTCTAGTTGTATTGATCGGGATACAACTCCGAGTGTCCGTTACCGTAGGACAGGCTATCGATAGATGTTTTCTTCCCTGCAGGGGTGCACCAACTTACCCACCATGCTCGCTTAACTCCGGCCGGACACACTTTCCTGGGTCATGACCGGCCTCGACCAAACGATACACCGCAACCCTACCTACAGCTCAGCAGAGAGGTCCCCATCGGTCTACCTCCTAAGCGCAAGGGGGTCTTGGGCCATCGCCCCTCGCCCTCCGGGTCGTTGCATACATGGTGAATCCAGGCACCACCTCTGCCTGGATGGCGCCGGTCCGTCCGTGCCGCGATGCTGAACTGGACGTCTGACAGAGCTTTCGGCTGATGCTACGATGCAGAGTGCCCATAACTCTTCCCACGTGATGGTTAGTGCTATCCGGTCAAAGGCCGGCTCGGATCAAATATCCAAATCGTTAGTGGATTAGGCGCTTGCGGTAACGAGCAGAGACTCACGATCGATGTGACCCCGTCGCCCCATCTCGAGGACTTGCTGCAAGGGCAAAGAATGCCCGGCCGCGCCTCGTATTTATCACACGGGTAACCTCCAGGTCAACCCGACATCCCATCATTTGCGGGTACCCCTCAGGGTCGACCCGCCTTTCCAAGTATCTGTTGTAAAGTCCAAGTATTCGTGTGAAGGAAATATGCCCTAGAGGCAATAATAAAGTTGTTATTTATATTTCCTTATATCATGATAAATGTTTATTATTCATGCTAGAATTGTATTAACCGGAAACTTGATACATGTGTGAATACATAGACAAAACACAGTGTCCCTAGTATGCCTCTACTAGACTAGCTCGTTAATCAAAGATGGTTAAGTTTCCTAACCATAGACATGTGTTGTCATTTGATGAACGAGATCACATCATTAGGAGAATGATGTGATGGACAAGACCCATCCGTTAGCTTAGCATAATGATCGTTAAGTTTTATTGCTATTGCTTTCTTCATGATTTATACATATTCCTTTAACTATGAGATTATGCAACTCCCGAATACCGGAGGAACACCTTGTGTGCTATCAAACGTCACAACGTAACTGGGTGATTATAAAGATGCTCTACAGGTGTCTCCGAAGGTGTTTGTTGGGTTGGCATAGATCAAGATTAGGATTTGTCACTCCGAGTATCGGAGAGGTATCTCTGGGCCCTCTCGGTAATGCACATCATGATAAGCCTTGCAAGCAATGTGACTAATGAGTTAGTTGCGGGATGATGCATTACGGAACGAGTAAAGAGACTTGCCGGTAACGAGATTGAACTAGGTATGAAGATACCGACGATCGAATCTCGGGCAAGTAACATACCGATGACAAAGGGAATAACGTATGTTGTCATTACGGTTTGACCGATAAAGATCTTCGTAGAATATGTAGGAACCAATATGAGCATCCAAGTTCCGCTGTTGGTTATTGATCAGAGATATGTCTCGGTCATGTCTACATAGTTCTCGAACCCGTAGGGTCCTCACGCTTAACGTTCGATGACGATTTGTATTATGAGTTATGTGTTTTGGTGACCGAAGATTGTTCGGAGTCCCGGATGAGATCACGGACACGACGAGGAGTCTCGAAATGGTCGAGAGGTAAAGATTGATATATTGGACGATACTGTTCGGACACCGGAATGGTTTCGGAATGATTCGGATATTTATCGGAGTACCGAGGGGTTACCGGACCCCCCCGAGGAAAGTAATGGGCCACTATGGGCCATAGGGGAGAGAGAGGGCAGCCCACAAGGGGTGGCGCCCCCCCCCCCCATGGGCAGTCCGAATTGGACAAGGGGAGGGGGCGCGGCCCCCCTTTCCTTCCCCCTCTCCCTCTCCTTCCCTCTTTCCCCCTCCATGAGAAGGAAGGGGGAAACCGACTAGGACTAGGAGTCCTAGTGGGTTTCCCCCCACTTGGCGCGCCCCCTAGGGCCGGCCTCCTCCCCTCTCCTCCTTTATATATGGGGGCAGGGGGGCACCCCAAAGCACATCAATTGTTCTCTTAGCCATGTGCGGTGCCCCCCTCCACAGTTTACTCCTCCGGTCATATTGTCGTAGTGCTTAGGCGAAGCCCTGCGCGGATCAAATCACCATCACCGTCACCACGCCATCGTGCTGACGAAACTCTCCCTCGACACTTTGCTGGATCAAGAGTTCGAGGGATGTCATTGAGCTGAACGTGTGCAGAACTCGGAGGTGCCGTACGTTCGGTGCTTGATCGGTTGGATCGCGAAGACGTTCGACTACATCAACCGCGTTAAGCTAACGCTTCCGCTTTCGGTCTACGAGGGTATGTGGACACACTCTCCCCCTCTCGTTGCTATGCATCTCCTAGATAGATCTTGCGTGATTGTAGGAAATTTTTTGAAATTGCATGCTACGTTCCCTAACAGTGGCATCCGAGCCAGGTCTATGCGTAGATGATATACACGAGTAGAACACAAATAGTTGTGGGCGGTGATAGTCATACTGCTTACCACCAACGTCTTATTTTGATTCGGCGGTATTGTTGGATGAAGCGGCCCGGACCAACCTTACATGACCGCGTTCATGAGACCGGTTCCACCGACAGACATGCAACTTGTTTTGCATAAAGGTGGCTGGCGGGTGTCTGTTTCTCCAATTTTAGTTGAATCGAATTTGACTACGGCCGGTCCTTGTTGAAGGTTAAAACAACAAACTTGACGAAACACTGATGTGGTTTTGATGCGTAGGTAAGAACGGTTCTTACTAGAAGCCCATAGCAGCCACGTAAAACTTGCAACAACAAAGTAGAGGACGTCTAACTTGTTTTTGCAGGGCATGTTGTGATGTTATATGGTCAAGACATGATGTGATATACGTTGTTGTATGAGATGATCATGATTTGTAAAAGTTATCAGCAACTGGCAGGAGCCTTATGGTTGTCGCTTTATTCTATGAAATGCAAACGCCATGTAATTGCTTTACTTTATCACTATGCGTTAGCGATAGTTGTAGAAGCAATAGTTGGCGAGACGACAACGACGCTACGATGGAGATCAAGGTGTCAAGCCGGTGACGATGGAGATCATGACGGTGCTTTGAAGATGGAGATCAAAGGCACAAAATGATGATGGCCATATCATGTCACATATTTTGATTGCATGTGATGTTTATCTTTTATGCATCTTATTTTGCTTAGTACGGCGGTAGCATTATAAGATGATCCCTCACTAAAATTTCAAGGTATAAGTGTTCTCCCTGAGTATGCACTATTGCGACAGTTCGTCGTGCCGAGACACCACGTGATGATCGGGTGTGATAAGCTCTACGTTCACATACAACGGGTGCAAGACAGTTTTGCACGTGCGGAATACTTGGGTTAAACTTGACGAGCCTAGCATGTACAGACATGGCCTCGGAACACTGAGACCGAAAGGTCGAACGTGAATCATATAGTAGATATGATCAACATAGAGATGTTCACCATTGAAAACTACTCCATCTCACGTGATGATCGGACATGGTTTAGTTGATATGAATCACGTGATTATTTAGATGACTCGAGGGATGTCTATCTAAGTGGGAGTTCTTAAGTAATATGATTAATTGAACTTAATTTATCATGAACTTAGTCCTGATAGTTTTTGCATATCTATGTTGTAGATCAATGGCCCGTGCTACCATTCCCTTGAATTTTAATGCATTCCTAGAGAAAGCTAAGTTGAAAGATGATGGTAGCAACTACACGGACTGGGTCCGTAACTTGAGGATTATCCTCATTGTTGCACAGAAGAATTATGTCCTTGATGCACCGCTAGGTGAAAAGCCCCCTCCCACTAATGTGGACGCTTTGAACGTCTGGCAGACGCGGTCTGATGACTATTCTATAGTTCAGTGTGCCATGCTCTACGGCTTAGAAACGGGACTTCAAAGACGTTTTGAACGTCATGGACCATATGAGATGTTCCAGGAGTTGAAGTTAATATTTCAAGCAAATGCCCGAGTTGAGAGATATGAAGTCTCCAACAAGTTCTATAGCTGTAAGATGGAGGAGAACAGTTCTGTCAGTGAACACATACTCAGAATGTCTGGGTACCATAACCACTTGACTCAACTGGGAGTTAATCTTCCGGATGATAGTGTTATTGACAGAGTTCTTCAATCACTGCCACCAAACTACAAAGGCTTCGTGATGAACTATAATATGCAAGGGATGGATAAGACAATTCCCGAGCTCTTCGCTATGCTCAAAGCTGCGGAGGTAGAAATCAAGAAAGAGCATTAAGTGTTGATGGTTAACAAGACCACTAGTTTCAAGAAAAAGGGCAAAGGAAAGAAGGGGAACTTCAAGAAGAATGGCAAGCAAGTTGCCACTCCCGGGAAGAAGCCCAAGTCTGGACCTAAGCCTGAAACTGAGTGCTTCTACTGCAAAGGGACTGAACACTAGAAGCGGAACTGCCCCAAGTATTTGGCGGATAAGAAGGATGGCAAAGTGAACAAAGGTATATTTGATATACATGTTATTGATGTGTACCTTACTAATACTCATAGTAGCACCTGGGTATTTGATACTAGTCCTGTTGCTCATATTTGCAACTCGAAACAGGGGCTACGGATTAAACGAAGATTGGCTAAGGACGAGGTGACGATGCGCGTCGGGAATGGTTCCAAGGTCGATGTGATCGCCGTCGGCACGCTACCTCTACATCTACCTTCGGGATTAGTTTTAGACCTGAATAATTGTTATTTGGTGCCAGCGTTGAGCATGAACATTATATCTGGATCTTGTTTGATGCGAGACGGTTATTCATTTAAATCAGAGAATAATGGTTGTTCTATTTATATGAGTAATATCTTTTATGGTCATGCACCCTTGAAGAGTGGTCTATTTTTGTTGAATCTCGATCGTGGTGATACACATATTCATAATATTGATGCCAAAAGATGCAAAGTTGATAATGATAGTGCAACATATTTGTGGCATTACCGTTTATGTCATATTGGTGTAAAGCGCATGAAGAAACTCCATGCAGATGGACTTTTGGAATCACTTGATTATGAATCATTTGATGCTTGCGAACCATGCCTCATGGGCAAGATGACTAAGACTCCGTTCTCCGGAACAATGGAGCGAGCTACTGACTTATTGGAAATAATACATACCAATGTATGCGGTCCGATGAGTATTGAGGCTCGCGGCGGGTATCGTTATTTTCTAACCTTCACAGATGATTTGAGCAGATATGGGTATATCTACTTAATGAAACATAAGTCTGAAACATTTGAAAAGTTCAAAGAATTTCAGAGTGAAGTGCAAAATCATCGTAACAAGAAAATAAAGTTTCTGCGATCTGATCGTGGAGGCGAATATTTGAGTTACGAGTTTGGTCTTCATTTAAAACAATGTGGAATAGTTTCACAACTCACACCACCTGGAACACCACAGCGTAATGGTGTGTCCAAACATCGTAACCGTACTTTATTAGATATGGTGCGATCTATGATGTCTCTTACCGATTTACCACTATCATTTTGGGGTTATGCATTAGAGACAGCTGCATTCACGTTAAATAGGGCACCATCTAAATCCGTTGAGACGACACCGTATGAACTGTGGTTTGGCAAGAAACCTAAGATGTCGTTTCTTAAAGTTTGGGGTTGCGATGCTTATGTGAAAAAGCTTCAGCCTGATAAGCTCGAACCCAAATTGGAGAAGTGCGTCTTCATAGGATACCCAAAAGAAACTGTTGGGTACACCTTCTATCACAGATCCGAAGGCAAGATCTTTGTTGCTAAGAATGGATCCTTTCTAGAGAAGGAGTTTCTCTCGAAAGAAGTGAGTGGGAGGAAAGTAGAACTTGATGAGGTAATTGTACCTTCTCTCGAATTGGAAAGTAGTTCATCACAGAAATCAGTTCCAGTGATGCCTACGCCAATTAGTGAGGAAGTTAATGATGATGATCATGAAACTTCAGATCAAGTTACTACCGAACCTCGTAGGTCAACCAGCGTACGTTCCGCACCAGAGTGTGTTGGAAATATGCCCTAGAGGCAATAATAAAGTGGTTATTATTATATTTCCTTGTTCATGATAATTGTCTATTGTTCATGCTATAATTGTGTTATCCGGAAATCGTAATACATGTGTGAATACATAGACCACAACATGTCCCTAGTAAGCCTCTAGTTGACTAGCTCGTTGATCAATAGATGGTTATGGTTTCCTGACCATGGACATTAGATGTCGTTGATAACGGGATCACATCATTAGGAGAATGATGTGTTGGACAAGACCCAATCCTAAGCATAGCACTAGATCGTGTAGTTCGTCTGCTAAAGCTTTTCTAATGTCAAGTATCATTTCCTTGGACCATGAGATTGTAAAACTCCCGGATACCGTAGGAATGCTTTGGGTGTATCAAACGTCACAATGTAACTGGGTGACCATAAAGGTGCACTATAGGTATCTCCGAAAGTGTCTGTTGGGTTGGCATGAATCGAGACTGGGATTTGTCACTCCGTGTGACGGAGAGGTATCTCTGGGCCCACTCGGTAATGCATCATCATAATGAGCCCAATGTGACTAAAGAGTTAGCCACGGGATCATGCGTTACGGAACGAGTAAAGAGACTTGCCGGTAACGAGATTGAACAAGGTATTGGGATACCGACGATCGAATCTCGGGCAAGTATCATACCGGTAGACAAAGGGAATTGTATACGGGATTGATTGAATCCTCGACATCGTGGTTCATCCGATGAGATCATCGTGGAACATGTGGGAGCCAACATGGGTATCCAGATCCCGCTGTTGGTTATTGGCCGGAGAGATGTCTCAATCATGTCTGCATGGTTCCCGAACCCGTAGGGTCTACACACTTAAGGTTCGGTGACGCTAGGGTTGTTATGGGAAATAGTATGTGGTTACCGAATGTTGTTCGGAGTCCCGGATGAGATCCCGGATGTCACGAGGAGTTCCGGAATGGTCCGGAGGTGAAGAATTATATATGGGAAGTCCAGTTTCAGTCACCGGAATGGTTTCGGGGGTTATCGGTATTGTACCGGGACCACCGGAAGGTGTCCGGGGGTCCATCGGGTGGGGCCACCTGCCCCGGTGGGCCAAGTGGGCTGAGCAAGGGAGGGAACCAGCCCCTGGTGGGCTGGTGCGCCCCCCTCCCAAGGGGCCCAAGGAGCCTAGGGTTGAAAACCCTAGGGGGTGGGGGCGCCTCCCACCAAACTTGGGGGGCAAGTTCCCCCCTTGGCCGCCGCCCCCCCTTAGATGGGATCTAAGGGGGCCGGCCCCCTCTCCCCTTCACCCTATAAATAGAGGGGGGGTGGGAGGGCAGCAGCTGACCTGATCCCTGGCGCAGCCCTGCCCCCTCTCCAACACCTCCTCCTCCTCCGTTGAGCTTGGCGAAGCCCTGCCGGAGAACTGCAAAGTTCCACTACCACGCCGTCGTGCTGCTGGAGCTGTCTTCCTCAACCTCTCCCTCCTCCTTGCTGGATCAAGGCGCGGGAGATGTCACCGGGCTGCACGTGTGTTGAACGCGGAGGCACCGTTGTTCGGTGCTTAGATCGGAATCGACCGCGATCTGAATCGCTGCGTGTACGACTCCTCCAACCGCATTCTTGCAACGCTTCCGCATCGCGATCTTCAAGGGTATGAAGATGCACTCCTCTCTCTCTCTCGTTGCTAGTCTCTCCATAGATTGATCTTGGTGATGCGTAGGAAATATTTTTGATTTACTACTACGTTCCCCAACAGTGGCATCATGAGCCAGGTCTATGCGTAGTTTCTTGCACGAGTAGAACACAAGTTGTTGTGGGCGTCGATTTTGTCAATTTTCTTGCCGTTACTAGTCTTATCTTGATTCGGCGGCATCGTGGGATGAAGCGGCCCGGACCGACCTTACACGTACGCTTACGTGAGACAGGTTCCACTGACTGACATGCACTAGTTGCATAAGGTGGCTAGCGGGTGTCTGTCTCTCCCACTTTAGTCGGATCAGATTCGATGAAAATGGTCCTTATGAAGGGTAAATAGAAATTGGCATATCACGTTGTGGTTGTGGCGTAGGTAAGAAACGTTCTTGCTAGAAACCTATAGTAGCCACGTAAAAATTTTTGCAACAACAATTAGAGGACGTCTAACTTGTTCTTGCAGCATATGCTGTGTGATGTGATATGGCCAAAAGGATGTGATGAATGATATATGTGATGTATGAGATTGATCATGTTCTTGTAATAGGAATCACGACTTGCATGTCGATGAGTATGACAACCGGCAGGAGCCATAGGAGTTGTCTTAATTTATTGTATGACCTGCGTGTCAATGAAAAACGCCATGTAATTACTTTACTTTATTGCTAACCATTAGCCATAGTAGTAGAAGTAATAGTTGGCGAGGCAACTTCATGAAGACACGATGATGGAGATCATGATAATGGAGATCATGGTGTCATGCCGGTGACGATGATGATCATGGTGCCCCGAAGATGGAGATCAAAAGGAGCAAAATGATATTGGCCATATCATGTCACTATTTGATTGCATGTGATGTTTATCATGTTTACATCTTATTAGCTTAGAACGACGGTAGCCTAAATAAGATGATCCCTCGCTAAAATTTCAAGAAAGTGTTCCCCCTAACTGTGCACCGTTGCGAAGGTTCGTTGTTTCGAAGCACCACGTGATGATCGGGTGTGATAGATTCTAACGTTCGAATACAACGGGTGTAAGCCAGATTTACACATGCAAAACACTTAGGTTGACTTGACGAGCCTAGCATGTACAGACATGGCCTCGGAACACGGAAGACCGAAAGGTCGAACATGAGTCGTATAGAAGATACGATCAACATGGAGATGTTCACCGTTGATGACTAGTCCGTCTCACGTGATGATCGGACACGGCCTAGTCGATTCGGATCATGTATCACTTAGATGACTAGAGGGATGTCTATCTGAGTGGGAGTTCATAGAATAATTTGATTAGATGAACTTAATTATCATGAACTTAGTCTAAAATCTTTACAATATGTCTTGTAGATCAAATGGCCCACGCTAATGTTGCCCTCAACTTCAACGCGTTCCTAGAGAAAACCAAGCTGAAAGACGATGGTAGCAACTACACGGACTGGGTCCGTAACCTGAGGATCATCCTCATAGCTGCCAAGAAAGCTTATGTCCTTGAAGCACCGCTAGGTGATGCACCTGTTTTCCCGGCAACTCAAGACGTTATGAACGCCTGGCAGTCGCGTAGTGATGATTACTCCCTGGTTCAGTGCGGCATGCTTTACAGCTTAGAACCGGGGCTCCAAAAGCGTTTTGAGCAACACGGAGCATATGAGATGTTCCAAGAGCTGAAAATGGTTTTCCAAGCTCATGCCCGGGTCGGGAGGTATGAAGTCTCCGACAAGTTCTACAGTTGTAAGATGGAGGAGAATAGTTCTGTCAGCGAGCATATACTCAAAATGTCTGGGTTGCACAACCGCTTGTCTCAGCTGGGAGTTAATCTCCCGGATGACGCGGTCGTTGACAGAATCCTTCAGTCGCTTCTACCTAGCTACAAGAGCTTTGTGATGAACTTCAATATGCAGGGGATGGAGAAAACCATTCCTGAGATATATTCAATGCTGAAATCAGTGGAGGTGGAGATCAAAAAGGAACATCAAGTGTTGATGGTGAATAAAACCACTAAGTTCAAGAAATGCAAGGGTAAAAAGAACTTCAAGAAGGACGGCAAGGGAGTTGCCGCGCACGGTAAGCAAGCTACCGGGAAGAAGCCAAAGAATGGACCCAAGCCTGAGACTGAATGCTTTTATTGCAAGGGAAACGGTCACTGGAAGCGGAACTGCCCCAAGTACTTAGCGGATAAGAAGGCCGGCAATACCAAAGGTATATGTGATATACATGTTATTGATGTGTACCTTACCAGCGCTCGTAGTAGCTCCTGGGTATTTGATACCGGTGCGGTTGCTCATATTTGTAACTCAAAACAGGAGCTGCGGAATAAGCGGAGACTGGCGAAGGACGAGGTGACGATGCGCATCGGGAATGGTTCCAAGGTCGATGTGATCGCCGTCGGCACGCTACCTCTTCATCTGCCTACGAGATTAGTTTTAAACCTCAATAATTGTTATTTAGTACCAGCTTTGAGCATGAACATTGTATCAGGATCTCGTTTGATGAGAGATGGCTACTCATTTAAATCCGAGAGTAATGGTTGTTCTATTTATATGAGAGATATGTTTTATGGTCATGCCCCGCTGGTCAATGGTTCATTTTTATTGAATCTCGAACGTGATGTTACACATATTCATAGTGTGAATGCCAAAAGATGTAAGGTTGATAATGATAGTCCCACATACTTGTGGCACTGCCGCCTTGGTCACATTGGTGTCAAACGCATGAAGAAACTCCATGCAGATGGACTTTTGGAGTCTCTTGATTATGAATCATTTGACACGTGCGAACCATGCCTCATGGGCAAAATGACCAAGACTCCATTCTCCGGGACAATGGAGCGAGCAACCAACTTATTGGAAATCATACATACTGATGTGTGCGGTCCAATGAGCGTTGAGGCTCGCGGTGGTTATCGTTATGTTCTCACCCTCACTGATGACTTAAGTAGATATGGGTATGTCTACTTAATGAAACACAAGTCTGAGACCTTCGAAAAGTTCAAGGAATTTCAGAGTGAGGTAGAGAATCAACGTGACAGGAAAATAAAGTTCTTACGATCAGATCGTGGAGGGGAATATTTGAGTCACGAGTTTGGCATGCACTTAAGGAAATGTGGAATTGTTTCACAACTCGCGCCGCCTGGAACACCTCAGCGTAATGGTGTGTCCGAACGTCGTAATCGCACTCTATTGGATATGGTGCGATCTATGATGTCTCTTACCGATCTACCGCTATCATTTTGGGGTTATGCTTTAGAGACTGCCGCATTCACTTTAAATAGGGCTCCGTCGAAATCCGTTGAGACGACACCGTATGAATTATGGTTTGGGAAGAAACCTAAGCCGTCGTTTCTGAAAGTTTGGGGATGCGATGCTTATGTCAAGAAACTTCAACCTGAAAAGCTCGAACCCAAATCGGAAAAATGCGTCTTCATAGGATACCCTAAAGAAACTATTGGGTATACCTTCTACCTTAGATCCGAAGGCAAGATCTTTGTTGCCAAGAATGGATCCTTTCTGGAGAAAGAGTTTCTCTCGAAAGAAGTAAGTGGGAGGAAAGTAGAACTTGATGAGGTACCCCCTCTTGAACCGGAGAGTAGCGCAGCTCAGGAAGATGTTTCTGTGGTGCCTGCACCGACTAGAGAGGAAGTTAATGATGATGATCATGAAACTTCGGATCAAGTTGCTACTGAACTTCGTAGGTCCACGAGGACACGTTCCGCACCAGAGTGGTACGGCAACCCTGTCTTGGAAGTCATGTTGTTAGACAACGGTGAACCTTCGAACTATGAAGAAGCGATGGCAGGCCCGGATTCCAACAAATGGCTAGACGCCATGAAATCCGAGATAGGATCCATGTATGAAAACGAAGTATGGACTTTGACAGACTTGCCCGTTGATCGGCAAGCCATAGAGAACAAATGGATCTTTAAGAAGAAGACAGACGCGGATGGTAATGTGACCATCTATAAGGCTCGACTTGTCGCTAAGGGTTATCGACAAGTTCAAGGGGTTGACTACGATGAGACCTTCTCACCCGTAGCGAAGCTGAAGTCCGTCAGAATCATGTTAGCAATTGCCGCATACTATGATTAGGAGATATGGCAAATGGACGTCAAAACGGCATTCCTTAATGGTTTCCTTAAGGAAGAGTTGTATATGATGCAGCCGGAAGGTTTTGTCGATCCTAATAATGCTGACAAGGTATGCGAGCTCCAGCGCTCAATCTATGGGCTGGTGCAAGCATCTCAGAGTTGGAACATTCGCTTTGATGAGATGATCAAAGCGTTTGGGTTTACACAGACTTATGGAGAAGCCTGTGTTTACAAGAAAGTGAGTGGGAGCTCTGTAGCATTTCTCATATTATATGTAGATGACATACTATTAATGGGAAATGATATAGAATTCTTGGAAAGCATAAAGGCCTACTTGAATAAGTGTTTTTCAATGAAGGACCTTGGAGAAGCTGCTTACATATTAGGCATCAAGATCTATAGAGATAGATCGAGACGCCTCATTGGTCTTTCGCAAAGCACATACCTTGACAAGATATTGAAGAAGTTCAATATGGATCAGTCCAAGAAGGGGTTCTTGCCTGTATTACAAGGTGTGAGATTGAGCACGGCTCAATGCCCGACCTCGGCAGAAGATAGAGAAAAGATGAGTGTCATCCCCTATGCCTCAGCCATAGGGTCTATTATGTATGCCATGTTGTGTACCAGACCTGATGTGAACCTCGCCGTAAGTTTGGTAGGAAGGTACCAAAGTAATCCCGGCATGGAACACTGGACAGCGTTCAAGAACATCCTGAAGTACTTGAAAAGGACTAAGGATATGTTTCTCGTTTATGGAGGTGACGAAGAGCTCGTCGTAAAGGGTTACGTCGATGCTAGCTTCGACACAGATCTGGATGACTCTAAGTCACAAACCGGATACGTGTATATTTTGAATGGTGGGGTAGTCAGCTGGTGCAGTTGCAAGCAAAGCGTCGTGGCGGGATCTACATGTGAAGCGGAGTACATAGCAGCCTCGGAGGCAGCACAGGAAGCAGTCTGGATGAAGGAGTTCATCACCGACCTAGGAGTTATTCCCAATGCGTCGGGCCCAATGACTCTCTTCTGTGACAACACTGGAGCTATTGCCCTTGCCAAGGAGCCCAGGTTTCACAAGAAGACCAGGCATATCAAGCGTCGCTTCAACTCCATTCGTGAACATGTTCAAGATGGAGACATAGATATTTGTAAAGTGCATACGGATCTGAATGTTGCAGATCCGTTGACTAAACCTCTTCCATGAGCAAAACATGATCAACACCAGAACTCTATGGGTGTTCGATTCATCACAATGTAACTAGATTATTGACTCTAGTGCAAGTGGGAGACTGTTGGAAATATGCCCTAGATGCAATAATAAAGTGGTTATTATTATATTTCCTTGTTCATGATAATTGTCTATTGTTCATGCTATAATTGTGTTATCCGGAAATCGTAATACATGTGTGAATACATAGACCACAACATGTCCCTAGTAAGCCTCTAGTTGACTAGCTCGTTGATCAATAGATGGTTATGGTTTCCTGACCATGGACATTAGATGTCGTTGATAACGGGATCACATCATTAGGAGAATGATGTGATGGACAAGACCCAATCCTAAGCATAGCACTAGATCGTGTAGTTCGTCTGCTAAAGCTTTTCTAATGTCAAGTATCATTTCCTTCGACCATGAGATTGTGCAACTCCCGGATACCGTAGGAATGCTTTGGGTGTATCAAATGTCACAACGTAACTGGGTGACCATAAAGGTGCACTACAGGTATCTCCGAAAGTGTCTGTTGGGTTGGCACGAATCGAGACTGTGATTTGTCACTCCATGTGACGGAGAGGTATCTCTGGGCCCACTCGGTAATGCATCATCATAATGAGCTCAATGTGACTAAAGAGTTAGCCACGGGATCATGCGTTACGGAACGAGTAAAGAGACTTGCCGGTAACGAGATTGAACAAGGTATTGGGATACCGACGATCGAATCTCGGGCAAGTATCATACCGGTAGACAAAGGGAATTGTATACGGGATTGATTGAATCCTCGACATCGTGGTTCATCCGATGAGATCATCGTGGATTATGTGGGAGCTGTAACACCCCAGTGGTTAACTACAGTAATTCCATTTTGATAATGCCAAGTCAGCATGATTAACAGTGCATGATCATCATTTGCATCATAATGCATTTCAACTCCTAAGTCAAAATCCAAATTTAAATGAAAGTGGAAAATAAAAGTTCTTCGAACACATAAACTAAAATGTCAGATAAATAACAAATATTCCAGAGACACTTCTAAAATTGAAACCAACCTTATTGGAATTGGATAAGTGACTCAATCATCCTCGAACAGTGGATAAAAATAATATTTAATAACCTTTTAATTATTCTAAACCAAATATGAAATTATGTTTTGCCCAATATAGTTTTTGGTGGTAGGGAATAATGTGCTGTGATTTGTGGGCCAGCTCTCATATTTTACAAAACTCGTTTGGATGCCTAACTATTTGCAAAACAGAGAAAAGAATAAGTAATAAAAAAAAAAGAGAGAAAAGGAACACCCCCCCCGGCCCAACTGGGGCGTAGCCTAGCTGGCCGGCCCATTCCCCCCTGGCCTATACTCCCCCCGGGCCGAACCCTAGCCGCAACACCCCCCACCCCTCGCTCCTCTTCCCCCCCCCCGATCCAGTTTGGATCTGGCCGCGCCGACCGCCGCGCGCCCCATCGCCGCTCGCCGTCTCCGGTGCCACCTCGCCGGACCTTGCCTCTCCATCGTCGCCTCGTCCCCGTCGCGCCCCCTCTCTCCCTCGGCGCGCGACGCCGCCGCGCCCCGGTGCTCGCCCCCGTCGCCGTTGGACGCCGCCTCGCCGGAGCGCTCCCCCGCCGGCCTGCTTCCGCGCCGTCCCCGTCGTCCCCATCACCCTCCTCGCGCACCGCTGCCTCTTCCCTCCATCGCCGGTGAGGCCCGTGGCCTCCACTCCCCTCCTCTCTGCCCGCGGTCACCGCGCCCGCGCTGTCCCCGCCGCGCTCCCGCACGCCCTGAAGCTCCCTCGCCGCGCCCTTCTGTCGCTCGCGCAGGCGCCCCGCGACGACCGCTCCGCCTCTCACCGCGCTCGCCTCGCTCTCCCTGCTGCGTCGCTCGCCAACCACTGCCGCCCCGCACGCGCCCGCACCGGCTACGGCCGCCGCTGCTCCCCTCTGCTCCGCCACCCCCGCCGCCTGCGCCGCGCGCCGCCACCCCCCCTGCCGCTCCGGCCCCGCGCGCACTGCCGCGCGCTGCCGCGGCCTCGCCCGCCCGCGCCCGCGCGTGCCATTTGGGCACCGGACATGTCCGGCCCTGGTCCACTGACCAGTGGGGCCCACAGCCCTGCCTGTTAATTAAAATAAATAATAATAAACAATATAATTAAAATAAATAATTAATTAGTTAATTAACACTGTTTAGATTAGTCTAATTTGATTAATTAGATTAATTAAATGTTAATTAACTTAAGTAACCCTGGTTAATTAGAGCTAATTAATTAGTTAACCTAATTAACCTTGCTGACATCAGCATGATGTCATGCTGACATCAGCGAGCACTATTCTGGATAATGTTTAATTTAAATAATAAAAATAAATTCAGAAAATTAATAAAAGCTTTAGAAAATCATATAAAATAATCCGTAACTCAGATCGAAAAACTTTGCACATGAAAGTTGCTCAGAACGACGAGACGAATCTGAATACGCGGTCCGTTTGTCCGCCACACGTCTCTAACTATCCGAACATGGAACCGTTCCCCTCCGGTCATCTGTTTGACAAATGCCCGGATCCGGGAAAACATTCCCGGATGGATTCCTCCTTCCTCAGTGACATACAACCATATGTTAGGACACACCCGGCACTGCATATTGTCATGCCGTACTTTGCGTTGCTCATGTTTGCTCTATATTTATACTGTTTTCTCCCCCTCTTCTCTCTCGATAGATCCCGACGCAGCTTCGGAGACCGAAGACAGCATTGACAACCTTGCCCTTGCCACCGAGCAACCAGGCAAGCCCCCCCCTTTTGATCATCCCGATATCGCCCATTCTATTTCTCATGCTTGCATTAGAATTGCTGCTGCTGCTGCTGCTTTACCTATTCTGATGCATAGCCTGTTCATTGTAACCTGCTGTTGATAATTACCTGCATATCCTAAACTGTTTAGTCTAGGCTAGGTAGAGACCTATCAGTGACCCCACTTATCCCGACTGCCGCGCTGGATCGTCAGAAGACCCGATCAACGGGAATTGAAGACCAGGCCCCGACACCGCACATCACCCCCCCCCCCTTAGTTGTAACGACACTGCAGCGTTACTATCGAGTGCCGAGGGTGAAACCTCATGTAGCACTTCTGATGTTAACTCTGTAGAGTAGCTATTCGGTCGTGGTCATCGAGGGTGATTCCTCCTTCGCCACTTCCGGTAACGACGCTGTCGTGCAACACATCAAGTGTGAACCCATCGAGGGTGAATCCTCCGAGTTCACCTTGACAGACACATCGAGTAGGAATCCAACGAGGGTGATACCTCGGATTCCCTTGATGTTATGGACACACGGATACTTGGACTTTACACTGTTCCTTGGATAGGCGGGTCGGCCCTGAGGGGTACCCGGTGACGCCTGAGAGGCGGAGTGTTGTGAGACGGTGCCTGTGTGGTGCCCGAGTGGTGAATACGAGGCGCGGCCGGGCATTCTTAACCCTTGCCGCAAGTCCTCGAGACGGGGCGACGGGGTCACATCTTTCGTGAGTCTCTGCTCGTTACCGCAAGCCCCTAGTCCTAGCGATTTGGATATTTGATCCGAGCAGGCCTCTGGTCTGATAGCACTAACCATCACGTGGGCATAGTATGGGCGTTCTGCATCGTATGCATCAGCCGAAAGCTCTGTCAGACGTCCAGTTCAGCCTCGTGGCCGGGCCGGGCCAGTACCATCCAGGACTGAGGTGGTGCTCGTCCCGACCCTGCACACACCGACCCGGAGTGCACAGGGCGATGGCCCATGACCCCTGAGCGCTTAGGATATAGACCGACGGGGACCTCTCTGCTGAGCTGTAGGTAGGGTTGCGATGTGTCGTTTGGCCGAGGCCGGGCACGACCCAGGAAAGTGTGTCCGGCCGAAGTTAATCGAGCGTGTTGGGTAAGTTGGTGCACCCCTGCAGGGAAGAACACTTCTATCGATAGCCGGTCCTACGGTAAAGGACACTCGGAGTTGTATCCTGATTGATACAATTTAGAACTGGATACCTGTGATGAGACCTGTATATATGGCTCTGGGATTGCTTCTCGCAGGGAGTCGAGAAGGGATCTCAGGACGAGGTTGATGAATGTATGGCTCTGGGATTGCTTTCTCGCAGGGAGTCGAGAAAGGATCTCTGGGTGAGGTTGATATTATTACTGCTACATTATATGGTATTGTTCTACTCTCTTCTACTGCTGCAAGACCGCTGAAGATGCTAGTCTTCGATAGGACTAGGCCTTCTCTCTATTCTGGCATTTCTGCAGCCCAGTCCACATATACAGCCTCCCCTTGATAATGTTGCATATGTAGTGTAGATCCTTGCTTGCTGAGTACTTCTGAGTACTCACGGTTGCTTTGTTTTCCTTTTTCTCCACATATCAGTTTGACGTGACCAGAGGACGGAGCCCCCTGAGACAGATGCCCCGACGATCGTTACTACTACTACCCAGAGGATGGATACTACTACGAGTTGACTGACGACCAGGAGTAGGATTGGAGGGTCCCAGGCAGGAGGCCTTCGCCTTTCGATCGTAGTGTTTTATTTTGCCCCGCCGTTCTAAAGGCCTTTCTGTTTCTATTTCATATCTGTACTCAGATATCTGATGCTTCCGCTGACGCTTGTTCGCAAGCTTATGTATTCGAGCCCTCGAGGCCCCTGGCTTGTAATATAAAGCTTGTATGACTTTATTTATGTTTTAGAGTTGTGTTGTGATATCTTCCCGTGAGTCCTTAGGCTTGATCGTGTGCATTTGCGTGTATGATTAGTGCACGATCGGGCCGGGGGCGTCACAAGTTGGTATCAGAGCCGACTGCCTGTAGGAACCCCCTTTCCAACTCCTTGGCCGAAGTTGAGTCTAGTAACCGAAAACTGTTTTACTAACTTGGCTGTGTGGCTTACGGGCCCACGTCGCCAATTGGGAGGTATTAGTATCTTTTATTCCTCATCTTTACTCTGGGACTCTGACCTCTCTTCCTTTCGGGTTAACTAAAGTTTACTAACGCCGACACTTAGGATCTCGTAATTCTCGTCCACCCGGAGAGCTGGATATATGTGCGATTTCCCTGACATTGATCTGATTAGTCTGATAATCATTTTCCTTTCCATTGTTTTGTTTAACCTTTCTCTCCGAGATCGGTTATACTTCTCCTTGTCTTTTGACAATCATGAGTTTCCTCTGTTTCAGATGGATCGTTTGTTTCCACCACACCCTGCGACGCAGCTACCAGCTATTCGAGCAGGGATACATCCAGAGTACATTCTTTATCCACTGGGGCAGATGTCAAACCGTTACAATGCCCCAGTACTTTCTCCTCCAGATACCCGCAAAGACTTTGTGATTTATTGTGATGCATCCCGTGAAGGATTAGGCTGTGTCCTAATGCAAGAGCGTAAAGTGATTGCTTATGGCTCTCGTCAGTTGCGCCCACATGAAGAGAATTATCCGGTACATGATCTAGAACTAGCTGCTGTGATCTATGCATTGCAGTTGTGGCGACATTACCTTCTCGGTAATCGTTGCGAGATCTACACGGATCATAAAAGTCTGAAGTACTTGTTCACTCAACCATCTCTAAACCTCCGTCAGCAAAGATGGATGGAGGCCATTGCGGACTATGATTTGGGTATTTCCTATACCCCTGGCAAGGCTAACGTGATGGCTGATGCCTTAAGCCGCAAGTCCTATTGCGACAACCTCATGGTTAGGCGAGCTCAACCTCGTCTTTTTGAAGAATTGTGCAAGCTGAATCTGCGTATTGTTCCACAGGGCTCTCTAAATAACCTTGTGATACAACCAGATCTTGAGAAAGCTGTTAAGAATGCGCAAGCTAAAGATGCTGAAATTGATCTGATGAAGATAGACCTTCACCTTGTAAAGTATAGGGATTTCTCGCTGTCTGAAGATGGAACCTTGTATTTCAGAAACCACATTGTCGTACCTCGTTTCGAACTTATGACTGACAAGGTCATGAAGGAGGCACATGATACCCCGCTGTCTATTCATCCGGGTAGCACCAAGATGTATCGTGATCTCCGTCAAAGGTACTGGTGGTCTAAAATGAAGCAGGACATTGCTCGTTATGTTGCTGAATGTGATGTGTGTCGACGCGTTAAAGCAGAACATCAGAAGCCAGCTGGAATTCTGCAACCACTTCCTATTCCTCTATGGAAATGGGATAAGGTTCAGATGGATTTCGTTACAGGACTTCCCAGGTCACAGAAGGGTCACGATGCTATTCTTGTCGTCGTCAACCAACTCTCTAAAGTTGCACACTTTCTGCCTGTCAAGGAGACGATCACTGCTAGTCAGTTAGCAGAGTTGTATATCTCCAGAATTGTATCACTCCACGGTATTCCGAAGGAGATCAGTTCGGACCGTGGCGGTCTTTTCACTTCCAAATTCTGGGAAAGTTTCCAAACAGCTATGGGAACTCATATTACCTGGAGTTCAGCTTATCATCCTCAATCCCAAGGCCAAGTCGAACGAGTCAACCAAGTGCTTGAAGACATGCTACGAGCTTGTGTTATTTCTTTCGGCAAGAAGTGGGAAGAATCTCTTCCGTATGCCGAGTTCTCTTATAACAACAGCTATCAAGCTAGTCTGAAAATGGCCCCCTTTGAAGTACTCTATGGACGTAAGTGTCGAACCCCTCTGAATTGGTCAGAAACTGGGGAACGACCTCTTGTTGGGCCGGATATTATTCAACATGCCGAAGAACAAGTCCATATCGTCCGTGAAAACCTCAAGGCAGCTCAGGACCGTGAGAAGAGCAACTATGATCGCAAACGATGGGGTTTGACTTATCAACCTGGTGATCAAGTTTATCTACGTGTCACTCCTATGAAGGGCACTCACCGTTTTGGAATCAAGGGCAAGTTAGCTCCCCGCTACATTGGTCCTTTCTGCATTATTGCTAGACGTGGTCAAGTGGCATATAAATTGGAATTGCCGCCGCAATTCTCTCATATCCACGATATCTTCCATGTGTCGCAACTTCGTAAATGCTTCAAGGAATCTCCACACCGAGCAGTGGATCACGAGATGCTCGAATTGCAAGATGACCTATCTTATAAGGAGCATCCGATCCGCATTCTCGATGAAGCTGAACGTCGAACCCGTCAGAAGGTTACCAAGTTCCTCAAAGTACAGTGGTCAAATCATACTGAAGATGAAGCCACTTGGGAACGCGAGGATAATCTTCGTGCGGAATACCCCGGACTTTTTCCTTCTACTTCTTAATTCTCGGGACGAGAATTCTTGTTAGTAGAGAAGATTTGTAACACCCCCAGTGGTTAACTACAGTAATTCCATTTTGATAATGCCAAGTCAGCATGATTAACAGTGCATGATCATCATTTGCATCATAATGCATTTCAACTCCTAAGTCAAAATCCAAATTTAAATGAAAGTGGAAAATAAAAGTTCTTCGAACACATAAACTAAAATGTCAGATAAATAACAAATATTCCAGAGACACTTCTAAAATTGAAACCAACCTTATTGGAATTGGATAAGTGACTCAATCATCCTCGAACAGTGGATAAAAATAATATTTAATAACCTTTTAATTATTCTAAACCAAATATGAAATTATGTTTTGCCCAATATAGTTTTTGGTGGTAGGGAATAATGTGCTGTGATTTGTGGGCCAGCTCTCATATTTTACAAAACTCGTTTGGATGCCTAACTATTTGCAAAACAGAGAAAAGAATAAGTAAAAATAAAGAGAAAAGGAACCCCCCCCGGCCCAACTGGGCCGTAGCCTAGCTGGCCGGCCCATTCCCCCCCTGGCCTATACCTCCCCCTCGGGCCGAACCCTAGCCGCTACACCCCCCACTCCCTCGCTCACTCCTTTCCCCACCCCACCCGATCCAGAACCGGATCGGGGGAGCTCCCGCACCGCCGCCCGCGTCGCCCCGACGCGCCCCGTCGCCGCCTCGCCCTCGCGCCGACGCCGTCGCTAACCGCCGTCGCCGCTCGCCTCGTCGCGCCCGCTGCCTTGACCCTGCATCGGGGGTGAGCCGCGCCCCTCTCCTCTTCTCTCTCCCCGACGCCGCGCCCGCATGTCGACGCCGGTCGCGCTCGCCCGGGCCCAGTCCCACTCGCGCACGGCCTCGCCCATCCCCGTCGCCTCCTCCCCTGCGCCACTCCCTCGCCGCCCTACCGCACCGTCCCCGCGCGCCCACCTTCGCCTGTTGCTCGCCCCGCCATCGTCCGACCCGCGCCCGCGCGCTCCGGCCCCGCCACCTGTGCCGCGCGCCGCCACCCCCCTTGCCGCTCCGGCCCTGCGCGCACTGCCGCGCGCTGCCGCGGCCTCGCCCGCCCGCGCCCGCGCGTGCCATTTGGGCACCGGACATGTCCGGTCCCAAACGGGCATGCTCCGGACATGTCCGGCCCTGGTCCACTGACCAGTGGGGCCCACAGCCCTGCCTGTTAATTAAAATAAATAATAATAAACAATATAATTAAAATAAATAATTAATTAGTTAATTAACACTGTTTAGATTAGTCTAATTTGATTAATTAGATTAATTAAATGTTAATTAACTTAAGTAACCCTGGTTAATTAGAGCTAATTAATTAGTTAACCTAATTAACCTTGCTGACATCAGCATGATGTCATGCTGACATCAGCGAGCACTATTCTGGATAATGTTTAATTTAAATAATAAAAATAAATTCAGAAAATTAATAAAAGCTTTAGAAAATCATATAAAATAATCCGTAACTCAGATCGAAAAACTTTGCACATGAAAGTTGCTCAGAACGACGAGACGAATCTGAATACGCGGTCCGTTTGTCCGCCACACGTCTCTAACTATCCGAACATGGAACCGTTCCCCTCCGGTCATCTGTTTGACAAATGCCCGGATCCGGGAAAACATTCCCGGATGGATTCCTCCTTCCTCAGTGACATACAACCATATGTTAGGACACACCCGGCACTGCATATTGTCATGCCGTACTTTGCGTTGCTCATGTTTGCTCTATATTTATACTGTTTTCTCCCCCTCTTCTCTCTCGATAGATCCCGACGCAGCTTCGGAGACCGAAGACAGCATTGACAACCTTGCCCTTGCCACCGAGCAACCAGGCAAGCCCCCCCCTTTTGATCATCCCGATATCGCCCATTCTATTTCTCATGCTTGCATTAGAATTGCTGCTGCTGCTGCTGCTTTACCTATTCTGATGCATAGCCTGTTCATTGTAACCTGCTGTTGATAATTACCTGCATATCCTAAACTGTTTAGTCTAGGCTAGGTAGAGACCTATCAGTGACCCCACTTATCCCGACTGCCGCGCTGGATCGTCAGAAGACCCGATCAACGGGAATTGAAGACCAGGCCCCGACACCGCACATCACCCCCCCCCCCTTAGTTGTAACGACACTGCAGCGTTACTATCGAGTGCCGAGGGTGAAACCTCATGTAGCACTTCTGATGTTAACTCTGTAGAGTAGCTATTCGGTCGTGGTCATCGAGGGTGATTCCTCCTTCGCCACTTCCGGTAACGACGCTGTCGTGCAACACATCAAGTGTGAACCCATCGAGGGTGAATCCTCCGAGTTCACCTTGACAGACACATCGAGTAGGAATCCAACGAGGGTGATACCTCGGATTCCCTTGATGTTATGGACACACGGATACTTGGACTTTACACTGTTCCTTGGATAGGCGGGTCGGCCCTGAGGGGTACCCGCGTGCGCCTGAGAGGCGAGTGTTGTGAAGACGGGTGCCTGTGTGGTGCCCGAGTGGTGAATACGAGGCGCGGCCGGGCATTCTTAACCCTTGCCGCAAGTCCTCGAGACGGGGCGACGGGGTCACATCTTTCGTGAGTCTCTGCTCGTTACCGCAAGCCCCTAGTCCTAGCGATTTGGATATTTGATCCGAGCAGGCCTCTGGTCTGATAGCACTAACCATCACGTGGGCATAGTATGGGCGTTCTGCATCGTAGCATCAGCCGACAGTTCTGTCAGATGTCCAGTTCAGCATTGTGGCACGGTCGGATCGTACCGACCCTCCGAGGCGGTGCTGGTATCCACCCTGCACACAACGACCCGGAGTGCACAGGGCGATGGCCCAAGACCCCTGAGTGCTTAGGATGTAGACCGGCGGGGACCTCTCTGCTGAGCTTTAGGTAGGGCTGCGGTGTGTCGTTTGGCCGAGGCCGGGCATGACCCAGGAAAGTGTGTCCGGCCGAAGTTAATCGAGCGTGTTGGGTAAGTTGGTGCACCCCTGCAGGGAAGAACACTTCTATCGATAGCCGGTCCTACGGTAAAGGACACTCGGAGTTGTATCCTGATTGATACAATTTAGAACTGGATACCTGTGATGAGACCTGTATATATGGCTCTGGGATTGCTTCTCGCAGGGAGTCGAGAAGGGATCTCAGGACGAGGTTGATGAATGTATGGCTCTGGGATTGCTTCTCGCAGGGAGTCGAGAAGGGATCTCAGGACGAGGTTGATGAATGTATGGCTCTGGGATTGCTTTCTCGCAGGGAGTCGAGAAAGGATCTCTGGGTGAGGTTGATATTATTACTGCTACATTATATGGTATTGTTCTACTCTCTTCTACTGCTGCAAGACCGCTGAAGATGCTAGTCTTCGATAGGACTAGGCCTTCTCTCTATTCTGGCATTTCTGCAGCCCAGTCCACATATACAGCCTCCCCTTGATAATGTTGCATATGTAGTGTAGACCCTTGCTTGCTGAGTACTTCTGAGTACTCACGGTTGCTTTGTTTTCCTTTTTCTCCCCATATCAGTTTGACGTGACCAGAGGACGGAGCCCCCTGAGACAGATGCCCCGACGATCGCTACTACTACTACCCAGAGGATGGATACTACTACGAGTTGACTGACGGCCAGGAGTAGGATCGGAGGGTCCCAGGCAGGAGGCCTTCGCCTTTCGATCGTAGTGTTTTATTTTGCCCCGCCTTTCTAAAGGCCTTTCTGTTTCTATTTCATATCTGTACTCAGATATCTGATGCTTCCGCTGACGCTTGTTCGCAAGCTTATGTATTCGAGCCCTCGAGGCCCCTGGCTTGTAATATAAAGCTTGTATGACTTTATTTATGTTTTAGAGTTGTGTTGTGATATCTTCCCGTGAGTCCTTAGGCTTGATCGTGTGCATTTGCGTGTATGATTAGTGCACGATCGGGCCGGGGGCGTCACAAGTTGGTATCAGAGCCGACTGCCTGTAGGAATCCCCTTTCCAACTCCTTGGCCGAAGTTGAGTCTAGTAACCGAAAACTGTTTTACTAACTTGGCTGTGTGGCTTACGGGCCCACGTCGCCAATTGGGAGGTATTAGTATCTTTTATTCCTCATCTTTACTCTGGGACTCTGACCTCTCTTCCTTTCGGGTTAACTAAAGTTTACTAACGCCGACACTTAGGATCTCGTAATTCTCGTCCACACGGAGAGTGGATATATGTGCGATTTCCTGACATTGATCTGATAGTCTGAATATCATTTCCTTTCCATTGTTTTGTTAACCTTTCTCTCCGAGATCGGTTATACTTCTCCTTGTCTTTTGACAATCATGAGTTTCCTCTGTTTCAGATGGATCGTTTGTTTCCACCACACCCCTGCGACGGAGCTACCAGCTATTCGAGCAGGGATACATCCAGAGTACATTCTTTATCCACTGGGGCAGATGTCAAACCGTTACACAATTCCCCAGTACTCCTCCAGATCCCGCAAAGAATTTGTGATTTATTGTGATGCATCCCGTGAAGGATAGGCTGTGTCCTAAGCAAGAGCGTAAAGTGATTGCTTATGGCTTGTCAGTTGCGCCCACATGAAGAGAATTATCCGGTACATGATCTAGAACTAGCTGCTGTGATCTATGCATTGCAGTTGTGGCGACATTACCTTCTCGGTAATCGTTGCGAGATCTACACGGATCATAAAAGTCTGAAGTACTTGTTCACTCAACCATCTCTAAACCTCCGTCAGCAAAGATGGATGGAGGCCATTGCGGACTATGATTTGGGTATTTCCTATACCCCTGGCAAGGCTAACGTGATGGCTGATGCCTTAAGCCGCAAGTCCTATTGCGACAACCTCATGGTTAGGCGAGCTCAACCTCGTCTTTTTGAAGAATTGTGCAAGCTGAATCTGCGTATTGTTCCACAGGGCTCTCTAAATAACCTTGTGATACAACCAGATCTTGAGAAAGCTGTTAAGAATGCGCAAGCTAAAGATGCTGAAATTGATCTGATGAAGATAGACCTTCACCTTGTAAAGTATAGGGATTTCTCGCTGTCTGAAGATGGAACCTTGTATTTCAGAAACCGCATTGTCGTACCTCATTTCGAACTTATGACTGACAAGGTCATGAAGGAGGCACATGATACCCCGCTATCTATTCATCCGGGTAGCACCAAGATGTATCGTGATCTCCGTCAAAGGTACTGGTGGTCTAAAATGAAGCAGGACATTGCTCGTTATGTTGCTGAATGTGATGTGTGTCGACGCGTTAAAGCAGAACATCAGAAGCCAGCTGGAATTCTGCAACCACTTCCTATTCCTCTATGGAAATGGGATAAGGTTCAGATGGATTTCGTTACAGGACTTCCCAGGTCACAGAAGGGTCACGATGCTATTCTTGTCGTCGTCGACCAACTCTCTAAAGTTGCACACTTTCTGCCTGTCAAGGAGACGATCACTGCTAGTCAGTTAGCAGAGTTGTATATCTCCAGAATTGTATCACTCCACGGTATTCCGAAGGAGATCAGTTCGGACCGTGGCGGTCTTTTCACTTCCAAATTCTGGGAAAGTTTCCAAACAACTATGGGAACTCATATTACCTGGAGTTCAGCTTATCATCCTCAATCCCAAGGCCAAGTCGAATGAGTCAACCAAGTGCTTGAAGACATGCTACGAGCTTGTGTTATTTCTTTCGGCAAGAAGTGGGAAGAATCTCTTCCGTATGCCGAGTTCTCTTATAACAACAGCTATCAAGCTAGTCTGAAAATGGCCCCCTTTGAAGTACTCTATGGACGTAAGTGTCGAACCCCTCTGAATTGGTCAGAAACTGGGGAACGACCTCTTGTTGGGCGGGATCTACGTGTGAAGCGGAGTACATAGCTGCTTCGGAAGCAGCGAATGAAGGAGTTCATATCCGATCTAGGTGTAATACCTAGTGCATCGGGTCCAATGAAAATCTTTTGTGACAATACTGGAGAGATTGCCATAGCGAAGGAATCCAGATTTCAAAAGAGAACCAAACACATCAAGAGACGCTTCAACTCCATCCGTGATCAAGTCAAGGAGGGAGACATAGAGATTTGCAAAATACATATGGATCTGAATGTTGCAGACCCGTTGACTAAGCCTCTTCCACGAGCAAAACATGATCAGCACCAAGACTCCATGGGTGTTAGAATCATTACAATGTAATCTAGATTATTGACTCTAGTGCAAGTGGGAGACTGAAGGAAATATGCCCTAGAGGCAATAATAAAGTTGTTATTTATATTTCCTTATATCATGATAAATGTTTATTATTCATGCTAGAATTGTATTAACCGGAAACTTGATACATGTGTGAATACATAGACAAAACACAGTGTCCCTAGTATGCCTTTACTAGACTAGCTCGTTAATCAAAGATGATTAAGTTTCCTAACCATAGACATGTATTGTCATTTGATGAACGGGATCACATCATTAGGAGAATGATGTGATGGACAAGACCCATCCATTAGCTTAGCATAATGATCGTTAAGTTTCATTGCTATTGCTTTCTTCATAACTTATACATATTCCTTTAACTATGAGATTATGCAACTCCCGAATACCGAAGGAACACCTTGTGTGCTATCAAATGTCACAACATAACTGGGTGATTATAAAGATGCTCTGCAGGTGTCTCCGAAGGTGTTTGTTGGGTTGGCATAGATCAAGATTAGGATTTGTCACTGGAGTATCGGAGAGGTATCTCTGGGCCCTCTCGGTAATGCACATCATGATAAGCCTTGCAAGCAATGTGACTAATGAGTTAGTTGCGGGATGATGCATTACGGAACGAGTAAAGAGACTTGCCGGTAATGAGATTGAACTAGGTATGAAGATACCGACGATCGAATCTCGGGCAAGTAACATATCGATGACAAAGGGAATAACGTATGTTGTCATTACGGTTTGACCGATAAAGATCTTCGTAGAATATGTAGGAACCAATATGAGCATCCAGGTTCCGCTCTTGGTTATTGATCAGAGATATGTCTCGGTCATGTCTACATAGTTCTCGAACCCGTAGGGTCCGCACGCTTAACGTACGATGACGATTTGTATTATGACTTATGTGTTTTGGTGACCGAAGATTGTTCGGAGTCCCGGATGAGATCACGGACATGACGAGGAGTCTCGAAATGGTTGAGAGGTAAAGATTGATATATTGGACGATACTGTTCGGACACCGGAATGGTTTCGGAATGATTCGGATATTTATCGGAGTACCGAGGGTTTACCGGGCCCCCCGGGGAAAGTAATGGGCCACTATGGGCCATAGGGGAGAGAGAGGGCAGCCCACAAGGGGTGGCGCCCCCCCCCCCCATGGGCAGTCCAAATTGGACAAGGAGAGGGGGCGCGACCCCCCTTTCCTTCCCCCTCTCCCTCTCCTTCCCCCTTTCCCCCTCCATGAGAAGGAAGTGGGAAACCGACTAGGACTAGGAGTCCTAGTGGGTTTCCCCCCACTTGGCGCGCCCCCTAGGGCCGGCCTCCTCCCCTCTCCTCCTTTATATACGGGGGCAGGGGGCACCCCAAAGCACATCAATTGTTCTCTTAGCCATGTGTGGTGCCCCCCTCCACAGTTTACTCCTCCGGTCATATTGTCGTAGTGCTTAGGCGAAGCCCTGCGCGGATCAAATCACCATCACCGTCACCACGCCGTCGTGCTGACGAAACTCTCCCTCGACACTTTGCTGGATCAAGAGTTTGAGGGACGTCATCGAGCTAAACGTGTGTAGAACTCGGAGGTGACGTACGTTCGGTGCTTGATCGGTTGGATCGCGAAGATGTTCGCCTACATCAACCGCGTTAAGATAATGCTTCCGCTTTCGGTCTACGAGGGTACATGGACACACTCTCCCCCTCTCATTGCTATGCATCTCCTAGATAGATCTTGCGTGATCGTAGGAAATTTTTTGAAATTGCATGCTACGTTCCCTAACACCGTGTGTCCATAACATCAGAGGAATCCGAGGTATCACCCTCGTTGGATTCCTACTCGATGTATCTGTCAAGGTGAACTCGGAGGAATCACCCTCGATAGGTTCACACTTGAGGTGTTGCACGTCAGTGTCGTTATCGGGAGTGGTGAACAAGGAATCACCCTCGATGACCACGACCGAGTAACTACTCCACAGAGTTAACATCAGAATTGCTGACGAGGTATCACCCTCGGCACTTGATAGTAACGCTGCAGTGTCGTACAGATAATGTGAATGTGATGTGCGGTGCTGGGGCCTGGTTGTCGAGTCTTCTGATAATCCGGCGGGGCAATCGGGACAAGTAGGGTCACTGGGGTCTCTAACCAGCCTATACTAAGCAGTTTAGGATAAGCAGGTAATTATCAAAAGCAGGTTACAAAAACAGGCCATGCATCAGAATAGGTAAGGCAGTAACAGCAGCAATTCTAATGCAAGCACAAGAGAGAAGAGAATAGGCGATATAGGCACGCTCAAAGGGGGGGGGTGCTTGCCTGGTTGCTTGGCGGCAAAGGCAGGGTCGTCAGGGGTCGTCGATCTCCGGAGATGTGTCGGTACCGGGCTCTATTGAGAGAGAAGAGGGGGAGGAAACAGATAAATACAAGGCAGACAAAATAACACAGAGCTTGCTATGCTAACGTGCAGTGCAGGGTTGCCTAAAAGCATGTCTAAGGCATATTAGTTATTTTAGGATTTAAGTTGGATTTATTAACCGGTGTATATGCACTATTCACCTAACGGAAACGGGTAAAAAGCTACGGGTTCACCTCCGTAGAGGGTCCGTCACGGAAACAGACGACACGGTCAGCTTCGTCTCGTCGTTCTGATTAACTTTCATGTAGAAAGTTTTTCGATCCGAGCTACGGTTTATTTTCTATGATTTTCTAAAGATTTTAACATTTTCTGGAATTATTTATATTAACAGAATTGTCTAAAATGAATTATGATGTCAGCATAAGGTCAGAGTGATGTCAGCAGTCAACCAGCCAGTTGACTGGTCAAACTGACGGCTGGGACCCACCTGTCATAGACAGTGGGTTAAACAGAGTCATTTTCAACCTAAACAGAGTTGGTTAGCTAGTGGGCCCGGCCTGTCAGTGGCTAATTAACTAATCTAATTATGTTTTAATAAAAAGTGATTAATTAACCTAATCTAAATGGGAGGGACCCACTGGTCAGTGACTGGACCAGCCCAGTCTGCACGTTGACCCGAGTCAATGGGGTCAACAGAGTAGCGGGGCTCGTCGGCCAGTGACCCATAGGGGGCCACGTCAGCGCCACGTCGGCCGGCTGGCGTTTAAACGCCGGCGCGCGTTCCGACGATCACCGAAGACGGCGGCGATGCACGAAAACGACGCACAGGGGGCCATTCGGCCCGCGGTTTCGTCCTAGGGGATGGGGGCGACGCGCCGCGTCCGATGGTGGCCGTGGCTAGCGTCGGGGATGGCCGAAACATCGCCGGAGACGAGCAAGGCGGCGGCGGCGTTCGGTGGCACGAGGAGAAGTGGGTTGCGGGGGCTCATTCGGTGCGGGACTTGGCGCATTCAAACGCGGGCATCACACCGCGTCAGACGGCGGCAACGGCGGCCGTTGAAACGGCCTGCAGCGTCGGCTGCGACCATGACCGACGGCGACCGAAGCTTGAGCACGCTGGGGAGCTATCTACGGCGCGCGGGGAGAAGAAGGAAGAGGTCGGGGAGGACCGGGTGGCTCACAGCGGTGCAGGGAAGGCCCGGGGAAGTTAGGGGAGCTCGGGGCGGCGTGGGTCGAGGCGGGGCAGCGGCGGCGATCCGAGGAAGGGGAAGGGCGCGATTCGGCCGCTGTGGGGCGCCGAGCTCGAGCGCGTCCTCGTAGTCGACGTAGTCGACGTAGGCGGTCCTCCTGGCGCGGTATCAGGTGGCGGGGAGGCCGCAGAGCGCGTGGGCGATGGCGGTCATGTCGACGGTGGCGCTCGGCTGCGATGGGGAAGGGGGAGAGAGGGAAAGGGAGTGGAGAGGGAGACGCCAGGGGGGGCGCGGGGCTGCCTCTTATCCACCACGAGCAGGCGCAGGCGCGCTGTCGAGCGAGAGAGAGGGGGGCCAGGCGCGCGCGTGTGCAGTGGACGACAGCGGCGCGGGATGAGCAGGAGGAGGGAGACCAGTGGGAGGAACGGGCTGGGCCGGCACTGTGGACTTAGGTCCAGTGCCCTGGGCCTTTCTGCCTTTTTCTTTTTGTTCTTCTATTTTCTTTTAACCAGAGAGCAAAACAAATAATGGAGCCACCATTTCATTTAGCAAAAATGTGGGAATTGGCCCAACAATTATGTTGCAATAAGTGGCAGTGACAGAAAAAGTTTGGGACCAAAAGAATTAGTTTGAATTTTTATACAAATGGAAAAGCATTTAAAATGCCTCTTTTGCACTGTTTTAAATTGCTGTGGCCCACCTTAGCTTGATGGTGATGTTGTTTTCCTTAACAATTATTAGTTAGGGAATTTGCGCTAAATGATGAACATTTTTCCAGGAACTTTTGTGCAACTTCAAATTTCACTTACAAATTTGAATTTGATTTCAAAGTGGAAATTCAAATGATATTTGAATCAAAGGTGATCAAGCACTGTTTAGCAAAAGATTAGCTTAATCACCGAGGGTTACTATAGCTCATTACAGAGGGGGTGTTACAATTCTCCTCCTCTAAAAGAAATTCTCGTCCCGAGAATTAAGAGGTAGAAGAGAAGAGATCGGGGTATTCCGCACGAAGATTATCCTCGCGTTCCCAAGTGGCTTCATCTTCAGTATGATTTGACCTCTGCACTTTCAGGAACTTGGTAACCTTCTGACGGGTCCGACGGTCAGCTTCATCGAGAATGCGGATTGGATGCTCCTTATAAGATAGATCATCTTGCAATTCGAGCATCTCGTGATCCACTGCTCGGTGTGGAGACTCCTTGAAGCAATGGCGAAGTTGCGACACATGGAAGACGTCATGGATATGAGAGAATTGCGGCGGCAACTCCAATTTATATGCCACCTGACCACGTCTAGCAACAATGCGGAAAGGACCTATGTAGCGTGGAGCTAACTTGCCCTTGATTCCGAAACGACGAGTGCCCTTCATAGGAGTGACACGTAGATAAGCTTGATCACCGGGTTGATAAGTCAAACCCCATCGTTTGCGATCGTAATTGCTCTTCTGGCGGTCCTGAGCCACCTTGAGATTTTCTCGAATGATACGGACTTGCTCTTCTGCGTGTTGGATAATATCCGGACCCACGAGCGGTCGTTCCCCAGTTTCTGATCAATTCAGAGGGGTTCGACACTTACGTCCATATAGTACTTCGAAGGGGGCCATTTTCAAGCTGGCTTGATAGCTGTTGTTATATGAGAACTCGGCATACGGGAGAGATTCTTCCCATTTCTTGCCGAAAGAAATAACACAAGCTCGAAGCATGTCTTCAAGCACTTGATTTACTCGCTCAACTTGGCCTTGGGACTGGGGGTGATATGCTGAACTCCAGGTAATATGAGTTCCCATAGCTTTTTGGTAACTTTCCCAGAACTTTGAGGTGAAAAGACCGCCACGGTCCGAACTAATATCCTTCGGAATGCCGTGGAGTGAAACAATTCTGGAGATATACAACTCTGCTAACTGACTAGCAGTGATAGTCTCCTTGACAGGCAGAAAGTGTGCAACCTTAGAAAGTTGGTCGACGACGACAAGAATAGCATCGTGACCCTTCTGTGACTTGGTTAGGCCAGTAATGAAATCCATTTGAACCTTATCCCATTTCCATAGAGGAATAGGAAGTGGTTGCAGAATTCCAGCAGGCTTCTGATGTTCTACTTTAACGCGACGGCAAACATCACATTCAGCAACATAGCGAGCAATATCCTGCTTCATTCTAGACCACCAGTACCTTTGTCGGAGATCACGATACATCTTGGTGCTACTGTAACATCCCAAATTTTTAATTTGGAATGTTATACATAGGTCATCCATGCATATCATATTTTTATTGCATTTCGTTTTGCGATCCTCGAAAATTCTAAGCAACTCAAGGACCCACGGAGAGAGTTGGGGATTTCACCGTTTTCATATTTGAATTTTCTCAAATATTGAAACAGGGATCAATTTGGTTTAACTATTTTTCTCTCCGAAAATATTTCATATTAAAAATATATGAGAGGAGATAATATGACTTCTCCAAAATAAATGGAATATTGGAGGAAAAATATAAAAAATCAAATAAATATTTTATTTGGATTTTTATTGCAATTTTATTTTGGATTTAGAAAATATGCATTTTTCAAAATTGCATTAGAGTCCCAATAAATGTTTACTGTCCGGGAGATTTTTAGAGGACGGGGAAAATTTATTTCGGCAATTTTGGAGTCCGTTTAGTATTTCTTTATTTGTTTTTCTGCGCGGAATTATTTAAAAAAAAAAAAAAACTCCGCCGGACCGAACTGGGCCGAAGCCCAGCCGGCCCGCAGCCGCCGAGCAAGGAAGCTAAGCCTAAGGAGAGGACAGAGGAGGAGTGAGCAAGCCAGGAGCAAGTAGAAAGGCCAGTCCCATATCGCAAAGCGAAAGACAACTACCCAAAACTTAAATAGCCAGCAAGCCACCTCCAACCAAACTGGAGCTACAAGCCGCCGCGCCGCAGGACATCGCCGCGCCGCCGAGCCGCCGCGCCGCCTGCCCTCGCCGCGCCAGCCGCCGCCGCTCGCCGCCGCTGCCCCCGCCCCGTCGCCTCGCGCCGCCGCGCCGCGCCCCGTCCCGCCGGAGCCTCGCCGGAATCCCGCCGCCGCCGTCGGTTTCGTGAGAAAAACCGATCGGTTTTGTTTAAACCCTAGATCTAGGTTCGGTTTTTTTTAAATACCGGTTTATTCTTTTTAGATCGGTTTTCCGTCGGTTTAGTTATTTAGCGGACGTTCGTCCGTACGTTCGTTCTAACGAACGGTTTTCACCGTTTAACCGCAGACAGCGAACGTTCGTTCGTTAGCCTGTTCGTTAGTTTTCTTTTTCTCGGATTTTCCGCGATTATTTTCGATCGCGATTTCTGATCCGATTTTCGTTTTAGTATAACTTTTCGCTCGTTTGTCGGAATCAGGCGATTCAAGCGCCTAGATCTTCGTCTCGAAGCCCTCTTTCTGTTTAACCAACTTAAACAAGTTTTTGCTACTGTAAAATTTGACTTTAGTCCAGATTAGTAATCGAAGCTTGTTTCTTTCGCAGTTTGAGTTTCGTTGCTCCGTTGATTTGATTCTTTTTGCAAACCGGAGTTCTTCAGTTGAACTTTCTGGTTAGGTCTTCTCATTTGGATTTTACCCGTGCATCTTCGCTTGATTGCTTATGTATGCTATTGTTTGTTTGCGATAGAGTACCCGGAGTGCGAAGCGTGCTACTACGAGTCCCTAGGATTTGCAGATCGTCAGCAAGGCAAGTAACACATTGATCATATTTCTTCATTACCCAGTTTTTATGCATTAGTTTCGACCCTCAAACATTGCATGATTAGGATGTGATTAACTTGTGGGTATTGGGAAGTAGATGATGAGGTAGAACCTATTGCCCTTTTATTATAAAACCCTTGGGAGTTACTTCTACGCTATGCTTATGTTGCCATGCTATGCTCGTAGACGTGGATTGGGTTTTGAGTGTATCCATGACAGATGTGAGATTTTTAATTAATGGTTCAACTTAAGGTGGCAACTTTAATACACATCTGGGTGGATTGCTTGTTTGGGCACCTGGGGATATACCAGTGTTGTCCTAGGAGATCCCGGGGATATACCGTGTGATCCTCCTACGGTCCACCACCCAGGCTCAAAGGGATCATAAGATTATTCATGCTAGAAACTTCCGTGTGCAGCCACAAGCTATTATGGGCTCTAGCATAGTTGAGTATGTTACATGACCTCTTTCAGTGGTAGGCTAGCAGATGTAGGGGAAAGTAGGTGTAACTGTCTACCCAGAGTAAAGAGTAAATGTTTCTGAAAGACTGTGTCTCGGTCATCCGTTTCTCAAACACCATGTAGTGCGAGAAATCCAACGGAGGAGATCGAGTCTTGTGGGGAAAAGTGCACAAACCTCTGCAGAGTGTACAAACTGATCATGATTAGCCGTGTCCCCGGTTATGGACATCTTGAGTATCTGGTTCTTGGATTATCATATTGAATCCCATCACTCTAAATTAATTGTTGGGTTTAATAATTACTTTTAATTGGGATTGAGAGGGGGATTTACCTTCTCAATGTTCAACAACCACCATGATAGTTAAATAAAATATATTCCTTTGTTGTAGGGAAAAATTGGCTTTTCGCAAAACAGTATAACACTAGAGCTTTCCACCAGCCAAATATGCATGTAGTATTAGCAATTATTCTGTTCATTGCTCTACTGTGTTATATTGCCAGCATATTCCATGTGCTGACCCGTTTCGGGCTGCAACGTATCATGTTGCAGACTTTTCAGACGAAGAGTAAGGTGTGCTAGGTCGTTGTCGTGCACTCAGCTATGCCGTTGGAGTTGATGGACTCACTTTATCTTCCAAGCCTTCCGCTGTTATCTTATTTAGATGGCCTTAAGCCATATTTATTGTAATCAGTTCTCTTTTGAGACATTCGATGTAATAAGTGTGTGATTGCACTCTGTTATAAATCCTTCGAGTACTGTGTGTGTCAGCATTACCGATCCAGGGATGACACTTGAACACAGAGATTCGATCCATTCGGGTCGGGTCGCTACAGCTACCCAGATGAATAGACAGCGGTGTATCATGTGCCTCCTTCATGACCTTGTCAGTCATAAGCTCGAAGCGAGGTACGACAATGCGGTCTCTGAAATACAAAGTTCCATCTTCAGACAGCGAGAAATCCCTGTACTTTTCAAGGTGAAGATCTTTCTTCATGAGATCAATTTCAGCATCTTTAGCTTGCGCACTCTTAACAGTCTTCTCAAGGTCTGGTTCAACAACCAAGGTTTTTAGGTATCCTTGAGGAACTATCTCGATATTTAGCTTTCGAAGCTCTTCATACAGGAGTGGTTGCTCTAGTTGGACTTCAAGTTCACAGCAATAGGATTTGCGGCTCAACGCATCATCCATTACATTAGCCTTGCCAGGGGTATAAGAAATACCCAAATCATAGTCCGTAATGGTCTCCATCCATCTTTGCTGACGGAGGTTCAGGGATGGTTGAGTGAACAAGTACTTCGGACTTTTATGATCCGTATAGATCTCGCAACGATTACCGAGGAGGTAATGTCGCCACAACTTCAATGCATAGATGACCGCAGCTAGTTCTAGATCATGTACCGGATAATTCTCTTCATGCGAGCGCAACTGTCGAGAGCCATAAGCAATCACTTTACGCTCTTGCATTAGGATACAGCCTAATCCTTCACGGGATGCGTCACAATAAATCACAAAATCTTTGCGAGAATCTGGAGGAGCAAGTACTGGGGCAGATGTCAGCTTGTCTTTGAGTGTTTGAAAACTTTCCTGACATTTTTCTGTCCATTCAAACTTAACGCCCTTGTGAAGCAGATCAGTCAGAGGCTTAGCAATCTTTGAGAAATTCTCGAAAAAGCGACGGCAATAGCTTGCAAGGCCAAGAAAACTTCTGACTTGTTTGACATTCTTTGGTGGAGTCCATTCAAGAATAGCCTGAACTTGTTCTGGGTTAACGACAATGCCATCCTTGGAAATCATATGGCCGAGATATGTCACTTCAGACAACCAGAACTCGCATTTTGAATACTTGGCATACAGTTGATGTTCACGCAGCTTTTCCAATAAAGCCGAAGATGTTCGGCATGTTCTTCTTCATTCTTCGAATAAACCAGAATATCATCCAGATATACCACGACGAATTTGTCGAGATAATCCATGAAGATGTAATTCATTAACCGGGAGAAGGTTGCTAGAGCATTGGTTAAGCTGAAGGACATGACAGTGTACTCGTAAGAACCATAGCGAGTAATGAAGGCTGTCTTCGGAATATCCTCTTCACGAACTCGGATCTGGTGGTATCCCAATCTCAAATCAAGCTTAGAGAATACCAAGGAACCAGCAAGTTGATCATACAGATCGTTGATTCTGGGAAGAGGATACTTGTTCTGAATTGTTGCTTGGTGATGTCTACTATGCAACCTTCTTCTTGTAGACTCATGTTCGGCCTCCAAGCGCAGAGTTTTGTAGGACAGTAGCAAATTTCCCTCAAGTGGATGAACTAAGGTTTATCAATCCGTGGGAGGCGTAGGATGAAGATGGTCTCTCTCAAACAACCCTGCAACCAAATAACAAAGAGTCTCTCGTGTCCCCAACACACCCAATACAATGGTAAATTGTATAGGTGCACTAGTTCGGTGAAGAGATGGTGATACAAGTGCAATATGGATGGTAGATATAGGTTTTTGTAATCTGAAAATATAAAAACAGCAAGGTAGCAAGTGGTAAAAGTGAGCAAAAACGGTATTGCAATGCTTAGAAACAAGGCCTAGGGTTCATACTTTCACTAGTGCAAGTTCTCTCAACAATGATAACATAATTAGATCATATGACAATCCCTCAACGTGCAACAAAGAGTCACTCCAAAGTCACTAATAGCGGAGAATAAACGAAGAGATTATTGTAGGGTACGAAACCACCTCAAAGTTATTCTTTCTGATCGATCTATTGGGCTATTCCTATAAGTGTCACAAACAGCCCTAGAGTTCGTACTAAAATAACACCTTAAGACACACATCAACCAAAACCCTAATGTCACCTAGATACTCCAATGTCACCACAAGTATCCGCAGGTTTGATTATACGATATGCATCACACAATCTCAGATTCATCTATTCAAACCAACACAAAGAACTTCAATGAGTTTCCCAAAGTTTCTATCGGAGAGTCAAGACGAAAACATGTGCCAACCCCTATGCATAAGTTCACAAGGTCACAGAACCCGCAAGTTGATCACCAAAACATACATCAAGTAGATCACGTGAATATCCCATTGTCACCACAGATAAGCACATGCAAGACATACATCAAGTGTTCTCAAATCCTTAAAGACTCAATCCGATAAGATAACTTCAAAGAGAAAACTCAATCCATTACAAGAAGGTAGAGGGGGAGAAACATCATAAGATCCAACTATAATAGCAAAGCTCACAGTACATCAAGATCGTGCCAAATCAAGAACACGAGAGAGAGAGAGAGAGAGATCAAACACATAGCTACTGGTACATACCCTCAGCCCCGAGGGTGAACTACTCCCTCCTCGTCATGGAGAGCGTCGGGATGATGAAGATGGGCACCGGTGATGGTTTCCCCCTCCGGCAGGGTGCCAGAACGGCTCCCGATTGGTTTTTTGTGGCTACAGAGGCTTGCGGCGGCGGAACTCCCGATCTAGGTTATGTTCTGGAGGTTTTGGGATTTATAAGAGGTGTTGGCGTTGGGGACAAGTCAAGGGGGCCCACGAGGCGACGACAAGGACGGGGGGCGCGCCCTAGGGGGGCACCCTCCACCCTTGTGGTGGCCTCGGGACTCTTCTCCGAAATCTTTCATTCCAGTATTTTTTATATTTTCCAAAAATATTCTCCGTGGATTTTCAGGTCAATTGGACTCCGTTTGATATTCCTTTTCTGCGAAGCTCAAAAACAAGGAAAAAACAGAAACTGGCACTGGGCTCTAGGTTAATAGGTTAGTCCCAAAAACCATATAAAATAGCATATAAATGCATATAAAACATCCAAGATGGATAATATAATAGCATGGAACAATCAAAAATTATAGATACGTTGGAGACGTATCAAGCATCCCCAAGCTTAATTCCTGCTCGTCCTCGAGTAGGTAAATGATAAAAACAGAATTTTTGATGTGGAATGCTAGCAAGTGCATAAGTTTGATCAATGATAATTTCAATCACTTTTTCTAGCATCATTATATATCATAACAGTAGCTGATATCATAAAACTTCTCATGATCAAGTAACAAGCTATTCACATGTTAAAGCATAGACCGTAAACGTTCTTGAAAACTAACAAACTATGTTCTCAGTCATCAAACAATTGCAATTCATCTTATTTTCAGGAAGGGTCTATGTAAGAGCTTTGATTTAGCAAATCCCACATACTCAACTATCATATAGTCTTCCATGATTGCTACCACTCAAAGCATATATTTAGAACAAATAGCGTCCATTGAACACAGAGAAAGATAGGGGCTTAGTGTTTCGCCTCCCAACTTATTTATCATATAGATAATTGTCAACAATAATAATTCATGATCAAATATATTTGAATGGCCATATATGCTTAGATCTTTCCCCATCACATGATGCTTGCCAACTAAAGAGTAGGTTGGAATGAGAAGGAATACTACTGACTCTTGCATAAAAGTAAAAGATAGGCCCTTCGCAGAGGGAAGCAGGGATTTGCAGAGGTGCCAGAGCTCGAAGCTTTTAAAACAGAGATGAAAATAATTTTGAGAGGTATGCTTTCATTGTCAACATAACAACCAAGAGTTCCCAATATCTTCCATGCTAGACACATTATAGGCGGTTCCCAAACAGAAAGGTAAAGTTTTTACCCCCCCCCCTCCACCAACAATCACACTCCACGGCTAGCCGAATTCACGGGTGCCGTCCATACCAACAACTTTCCTGGGGGAGTTTTGTTTAGTTATTTGAAATTTTGTTTTTGATCTTTTGATCATAGGACTGGGCATCCCAATTACCAGCCACTCTCTCATGAATGACAAGTGAATAAACACTCATCGTGAGAATAACCCACCTAGCATGGAAGATATTGACAACCCCTAGTCGCTACATGAGCGATTCGGGCATACAAAACAGATTATTATTTGAAGGTTTAGAGTTTGGCACATGCAAATTTACTTGGAACGGCTGGTAAATACCGCATATAGGTAGATATGGTGGACACTCATGGAGGAAACTTGGTTCAAGGATTTTGGATGCACAAGCAGTATTCCCGCTTAGTATAGAGATTTTGGCTAGCAAAAGATTCTAATAAGCAAGCACCACATGTTGGAGGATCCGTAACAATATAACTTCTATACAAATATACCCAAGCATAACTCATTACGTTGTCTTCCTTGTCCAACTTCAACTAATTTGCTCAAGTTTGAAAATAATTAATGGGGCTCACAATCACAGAAGATATCCAAGATAGTATATTTATATGTGAAATCTCTCTTCCTTCAATATTCTTTCATGAATTGTTCAAGTGACCAATACTATGTTTGCTAACTTTCAATAAATTTACCACCTCTACTTCTCATATGTGAAGTCATTACTCCCCATGGTATAAGCATATGAAGCATATATAAATTCAGATTTATGATATTCAATTCATTCAACCATTTACTCAAAGGATATAAGTGAAGCACACAAGAGTAAATGACAAACTACTCCAAAAAGATATAAGTGAAGATCAATGAGTAGTTCAATAATTATGTAGCTATGTGAAGACTCTCTCTCATAAATAAATTTTCAGATCTTAAGTACTTTATTCAAACAGCAAGCAAAACAAAAACAAAATTACATTGCAAGGATAGCACATACCATGTGAAGAAGCAAAAACTTAGGCTCAACCGATACTAACCGATCATTGTTGAAGAAGAAGAAAGGTGGGATGCCTACCGGGGCATCCCAAGCTTAAATGCTTGAGACTTCTTGAAATATTATATTGGGATGCCTTGGGCATCCCCAAGCTTGAGCTTTTGTGTCTCCTTAATTCCTTTTATATGATGGTTTCCCTAAATCTTAAAAACATCATCCACACAAAACTCAACAAGAACTCATGAGAAAAGTTAGTATAAATCAAATGCAAAACCTTATCATTCTCTACTGTAGAAAATCACTAAAATTATTATTTAACATTGCATACTAAATGAATCTTCATATTTAATACTCTTATCCTCACATAGAATCATTAAACAAGCAAACATATGCAAAGAATGCAAACATAACAGCAATCTGTCTAAACAGGACAGTCTGTAAATAGTGCAATTGTACTGATACTTCCCTAACTCCAAAAATTCTGAAACATTAACACACTGTAGAAAATTTGTTGTTACTCATCATGTAAAAATTTCAATATTTTACCAAGTTCTGATTTTCCATAAGAATTCAGACAATGATAGAAAACTTTCTGTTTTCAAAACAGCAACATATAGACATGCAAAATAAGCATGGTAAAGGCTATACTTGACCTTTTTATTGAACTAAAAGATACAAAAAATTACTCTAAGTAACATAAAGAAAATACCAATAAAATAAAATGACGCTCCAAGAAAAACTCATATCATGTGGTGAATAAAAATATAGCCTCAAGTAAATTTACCGATGGATTGAAGACAAAAGAGGGGATGCCATCCGGGGCATCCCCAAGCTTAGGCTCTTGGTTGTCCTTGAATATTACCTTGGGGTGCCTTGGGCATCCCCAAGCTTATGCTCTTGCCACTCTTTATTCCATGGTCCATCAAAACTTTACCCAAAACTTGAAAACTTCACAACACAAAACTCAACAGAAAACTCGTAAGCTCCGTTAGTATAATAAAACAAATCATTCACTTTGGTACTGTCAAGACAAGATTCATAATTTTTATCACATTATGCTTACTGTACCCTATCATTTCTACAATTTATATTAAGCAATATAAGCCATAGAAACTAGAAAACAAGCAAACTATGCATCGAAAACAGAATCTGTCAAAAACAGAACAGTCTGTAAAGATCTGAATTGAAATCATACTTCTGTAACTCCAAAAATTCTGAAAAAATAGGAAAACGTAGACAATTTGTATATAAATCTTTTGTAAAAAATTCAGATTTTCCACGCTCCATTGAATTTAAACAATTCTGGGACTGGGCGCAAAAGTTTCTGTTTTTCCACAGAATCAAGTCAACTATCAACAACACTATCCCAAAGGCTTTACTTGGCACTTTATTGGAATAAAAGCTATAAAACATGATTACTACAGTAGCATAATCATGTTAACACACAAAAAACAGTAGGGGTAAATATTGGGTTGTCTCCCAATAAGCACTTTTCTTTTATGCCTTTCTAGCTAGGCATGATGATTTCCATGATGCTCACATAAAAGATAAGAATTGAAACACAAAGAGAGCATCATGAAGCATATGACTAGAACATTTAAGCCTAACCCACTTCCTATGCATAGGCATTTTGTGAGCAAACAATTTATGGGAACAAGAATCAACTTGCATAGGAAGGCAAAACAAACAAAACTTCAAGATCTTAAGCACATAGAGAGGAAACTTGATATTATTGCAATATGTAGAAGCGTATGTTCCTCTCTCATAATAATTTTCAGTAGCATCATGAATGAATTCGACAATATAACTATCACATAAAGCATTCTTTTCATGATCCACAAGCATAGAAATTTTATTACTCTCCACATAAGCAAATTTATTCTGATGAATAGTAGTGGAAGCAAACTCAACAAAATAACTATCATGTGAGGCATAATCCAATTGAAAATTAAAATCATGATGACAAGTTTCATGGTTATCATTATTCTCTATAGCATACATGTCATCGCAATAATCATCATAAATAGGAGGCATGCTTTCATCATAATAAATTTGCTCATCAAAACTTGGGGGACCAAAAATATCATCTTCATCAAACGTAGCATCCCCAAGCTTGTGGCTTTGCATATCATTAGCATCATGGATATTCAAAGAATTCATACTAACAACATTGCAATCATGCTCATCATTCAAAGATTTAGTGCCAAACAATGTATAGACTTCTTCTTCTAACACTTGAGCACAATTTTCCTTTCCATCATTTTCACGAAAGACATTAAAAAGATGAAGCATATGAGGCAACCTAAATTCCATTTTTTTTGTAGTTTTCTTTTATAAACTAAACTAGTGATAAAACAAGAAACTAAAAGATTCAATTGCAAGATCTAAAGATATACCTTCAAGCACTCACCTCCCCGGCAACGGTGCCAGAAAAGAGCTTGATGTCTACTACGCAACCTTCTTCTTGTAGACTCGTGTTGGGCCTCCAACCGCAGAGTTTTGAGGACAGTAGCAAATTTCCCTCAAGTGGATGACCTAAGGTTTATCAATCCGTGGGAGGCGTAGGATGAAGATGGTTTCTCTCAAACAACCCTACAACCAAATAACAAAGAGTCTCTTGTGTCCCCAACACACCCAATACAATGGTAAATTGTATAGGTGCACTAGTTCGGCGAAGAGATCGTGATACAAGTGCAATATGGATGGTAGATATAGGTTTTTGTAATCTGAAAATATAAAAACAGCAAGGTAGCAGGTGGTAAAAGTGAGCAAAAACGGTATTGCAATGCTTAGAAACAAGGCCTAGGGTTCATACTTTCACTAGTGCAAGTTCTCTCAACAATGATAACATAATTAGATCATATGACAATCCCTCAACATGCAACAAAGAGTCACTCCAAAGTCACTAATAGCGGAGAATAAACGAAGAGATTATTGTAGGGTACGAAACCACCTCAAAGTTATTCTTTCTGATCGATCTATTGGGCTATTCCTATAAGTGTCACAAACAGCCCTAGAGTTCATACTAAAATAACACCTTAAGACACACATCAACCAAAACCCTAATGTCACCTAGATACTCCAATGTCACCACAAGTATCCGCAGGTTTGATTATACGATATGCATCACACAATCTCAGATTCATCTATTCAAACCAACACAAAGAACTTCAAAGAGTGTCCCAAAGTTTCTACCGGAGAGTCAAGACGAAAACGTGTGCCAACCCCTATGCATAAGTTCACAAGGTCACAGAACCCGCAAGTTGATCACCAAAACATACATCAAGTAGATCACGTGAATATCCCATTGTCACCACAGATAAGCACATGCAGGACATACATCAAGTGTTCTCAAATCCTTAAAGACTTAAGATAACTTCAAAGAGAAAACTCAATCCATTACAAGAAGGTAGAGGGGGAGAAACATCATAAGATCCAACTATAATAGCAAAGCTCGCGGTACATCAAGATCGTGCCAAATCAAGAACATGAGAGTGAGAGAGAGATCAAACACATAGCTACTGGTACATACCCTCAGCCCCGAGGGTGAACTACTCCCTCCTCGTCATGGAGAGCGCTGGGATGATGAAGATGGGCACCGATGATGGTTTCCCCCTCCGGCAGGGTGCCAGAATGGGCTCTTGATTGGTTTTTTGTGGCTACAGAGGCTTGCGGCGCCGGAACTCCCAATCTAGGTTATGTTCTGGAGGTTTTGGGATTTATAAGAGGTGTTGGCGTCGGGGACAAGTCAAGGGGGCCCACGAGGCGACGACAAGGACGGGGGGCGCGCCCTAGGGGGGCGCCCTCCACCCTTGTGGTGGCCTCGGGACACTTCTCCGAAATCTTTTCGTTCTAGTATTTTTTATATTTTCCAAAAATATTCTCCGTGGATTTTCAGGTCAATTGGACTCCGTTTGATATTCCTTTTCTGCGAAGCTCAAAAACAAGGAAAAAACAGAAACTGGCACTAGGCTCTAGGTTAATAGGTTAGTCCCAAAAATCATATAAAATAGCATATAAATGCATATAAAACATCCAAGATGGATAATATAATAGCATGGAACAATAAAAAATTATAGATACGTTGGAGACGTATCACTTGGTTGATAGGTCGGTAATCTTGAACCAACCGATTCGTACCATCCTTCTTCTTGATAAAGAGGGAAGGTGCTCCCCAAGCAGAGGAACTAGGGCGGATGAAACCCTTCTTAAGTGACTTGTCGATTTCCTTCTTAAGCTCGAGAAGGTGGTGTGGAGGCATCTTATAAGGATGCTTCGCAATAGGGGTAGTGCTAGGCTTCAAGTCGATGACAAACTCGACAACTCTAGCAGGGGGTAATCCTGGAAGTTCTTCTGGAAAGACATCTTGAAAATCATGAACAACTGGAACGTTCTCGATGCCTTCAGGAGGTGAGGCATTCAAAGCATTCAGAGCATAAATCTGAGCTTCGGCGTTCTGAACTATTCGAGCTGAGTATCTGACGGTTTGGCCGGAAGGGTGTGTGATGTGTGACGACCCCGGCTTAATCGTGTACTAACCATAAACGCAAATGCACACGATCAAGCCTAAGGACTCACTTGAGGATATCACAACACAACTCTAAAAATATAAATAAAGTTATACAAGCTTTATATTACAAGCCAGGGGCCTCGAGGGCTCGAATACATAAGCTCGCATACAAGCGTCGGCGGAAGCATCAGATATTTGAGTACATATATATTACAGAAACTGAGATAAGCCTTTAAGAAGGCGGGGGAAAATAAAACACTCCGATCGAAAGGCGTAAGCCTCCTGCCTGGGACCCTTCAAACCTACTCCTGGTCGTCGGATGGCTCCTCGTAGTAGTAATCTCCGGGAGGGTAGTAGTAGTAGCCGTCGGCTGGGGCAACGGTCTCAGGGGCTCCGTCGTCTGGATGCACCAAAAGGATATGGGGAGAAAAAGAAAGCAAAGCAAACGTGAGTACTCATCCGAAGTACTCAACAAGCAAGGATCTACACTACATATGCAACATTATCAAAGAAGGGCTGTATATGTGGACTGGGCTGCAGAAATGCCAGAATAGAGAGAAGGCCTAGTCCTATCGAAGACTAGCATCTTCAGCGGTCTTGCAGCATTAGAAGAGTGCAGATTAGCACAATGTAAAGTAGTAGTAGTATCATCAACCTCGCCCAGAGATCCTTTCTCGACTCCCTGCGAGAAAGCAATCCTAGAGCCATACTATCCAGTTATCATCTCAAGTATCCAGTTCTAGTTGTACCGATCGGGATACAACTCCGAGTGTCCGTTACCGTAGGACAGGCTATCTATAGATGTTTTCTTTCCTGCAGGGGTGCACCAACTTACCCACCACGCTCGCTTAACTCCAGCCGGACACACTTTTCTGGGTCATGCCCGGCCTCGGCCAAACGATACGCTGCAACCCGACCGAAAACTTAACACAGAGGTCAGCACGCCGGACTAAACCTATGCCCCCAGGGGTCTTGGGCCATCGCCCCGGGAACTCCTGCACGTTGCGAACGCGGCCGAAAGCAGACCTAACCCCCTTAATACAAGTGTAGGCTTAACCAGTCCAATTCGGTGCGTGCCGCTCAGTCGCTAACGTCCATTAAGCTCCGGCTGAAGTATACGACGCAAAACGCCAATACTATGCCCACGTGATGGTTAGTGCTATCAGGCCAGAGGCCCCTCGGATCAAATATCCAAACCGTTAGTGTGTTGGTAGTGCGGTAACGAGCAGAGACTCACGAAAGATGTGACCCCGTCGCCCCATCTCGAGGACTTGCGGCAAGGGCTAAGAATGCCCGGCCACGCCTCGTGTTCAACTCTCGGGCACCCTCCAGGTACACCCGACTCCACATCTCTCGCAATTAAGCTCGCGCGGGTACCCCTCAGGGCCGACCTGTCTTTAGTAACATGGTTCAGTGTAAAGTCATAGTAACATTAGTAACCGTGTGTCTAACACCAGGGAGGAACCCTGAGGAATCACCCTCGATGGAATTCCACCTGATGTTATCATCAAGGTGAACGAAGGAGGAATCACCCTCGAGGTCCACACTTGAGTTGTTGCATGACGACGTCGTTATCGGGGGTGGTGTAGGAGGAATCACCCTCGCTGACCACGACCGATTAACTAACTTACAAGGTTAACATCAGAAGTGATGATGAGGTATCACCCTCGGCACTCGATAGTAACCCGGTAGTGTCGAGCAACTAAGGGGGAAGTGATGTGCGGTGCCGGGGCCTGGTCTTCAATCCCGTTGATCGGGTCTTCTGATAATCCAGCGGGGCAGTAGGGATAAAGTGGAGGTCTCTGATGGGTCTCTACCCAGCCTATACTAAACAGTTTAGGATAAATAGGTAGGTAACAACAGCAGGTTACAATAAACAGGCTATGCAGCAGAAATAGGATGACAGTAACAGCAGTAACTTCTAATGCAAGCGTAAGAGAGAAGAGAATAGGCGATTTCGGAATGCTCAAAAGGGGGGTGCTTGCCTGGTTGCTCTACGGCAAAGGCAAGGTCGTCAACGGTGTCGTCGGGCTCCTGAGCTGCGTCGGTCTCGGGGACTGCGTCGGTACCGGGGTCTACCGAGAGAGAAGAGGGGGAGGAAACAGATAAATACACAGCAACATATACAACACAGAGCATGCTATGCTAACGTGCAGTGCAGGGTTGCCTAAAGATATGTCTAAGTCATATTAGTTATTTTAGGATTTAAGTAGGATTTATTAACCGGTGTATATGCACTATTCATCTACCGGAATCAGGCTCAAAGTTACGGGTTCTCCTATGTAGGGGGTTCCGACATGGAAACAGACGACACGATCAGGTTCGTCTCGTCGTTCTGATCAACTTTCATGTAGAAAGTTTTTCGATCCGAGCTACGGTTAATGTTCTATGATTTTTCAAAGATTTAATCATTTTCTGGAATTAAATCTAATTAAATTAATTCGTATTATCCAGAATAGTAACAGATGACGTCAGGTTGACATCAGCATGACGTCGGTGGGTCAACCACAGCTGTTCAGGTCAAACCTGACAGCTGGGACCCACATGTCATAGACACAGAGATTAACAGAGGTTATTTTAAACTAAACATAACTAATTAGAGGGTGGGCCCCAGGTGTCAGTGACTAACTAATTAGTCATTAATTAACAGTTTTATTTATTTATAAAATCATTTTAAACTAGTGGGACCCGCATGTCAGTGGGCCAGAGTGCCCAGTCAGCAGTTGACCCAGTCAACTGGGTTAACTGGGGCCCGTGGGGCCCAACAGCTGCGACTCTGCGGTGGGGCCCGGTCAGGCCATGTTGGCGGGCGGCGGAGGTTCACCGCCGATGACCGAAAATGCGGCGGAGGCGTGCGGACCTTGCCTGAATCACGCCATGGTGCATGTAAGGGGGCGCGGGTGGGTTCTTTCGAACGCCCGTGCCATGGCGCGTTGAATGGAAGCGGTGGCTTGGCCGGAGGAGGACCGCAGCATTGCCGACGACGAGCGGGGCGGACGCCGGGGCTCGGGCGAGCTCGAAGGTGGGGCTGCGGGGCACGGTTCGTCGCGGGGCTGGGTGCGTTCGATCGCGGCAACGCAGCCGCGTCGAATGGAGGCGATAGGATCGGCTGGAACGGCCGGAGACGGCGCCGGCGTCGAGCTTGGCGGGCGCCGGAGTTCGGGCGCGGACGGGGATCATGCAAGGGGGCATGGGGGACAAGCAGAGGGCATCGACGGGTTCCTGGGGAGCCTAGGAACACGAGGCAAAGCCCCGTCGCGAGCTCTACGGCCTATGGCCACGACGGCGACTCGAATGGCGGCGACGAGCTTCGGCAACGGCGGCCGGGTTAGCTACGGGGCGCGGGCGAGCTCTGCCAGAGGAAGAGGAGGAGCGTGAGCTCACCAACGTTGCTGAGACGGCCCGGGGAAGACGCGCGGCTGTCGGAGCTGTTGGCGAGGCGGCGGTGATCCGAGGAGGAAGAAGAAGGCCGGCCCGGCGATGGAGGGCTTCCAGCTCCAGCTCGTAGGCGTGGACGACGGTGCTGACGGCCGTGGAGCTCCGGGACGCGCCGAAGAGGGATGGGGGCAGCGGTCGCCGCGGTGGACGCCGATGGGCGGCGACAGAGAGGCGCGGCCGAGGCGGATCTGGAGGGGAGAGAGCGCAGGCGAGAGAGAGGGAAGGTGAGAGACTGTGGCGAGGCGGCCAGGGGGGAGGCTCGGGCCGGCCTTATCCCCTCGCGCTCCTGCTCCCCGTCGCGGTGGCGCGTTGCGGCCGGAGGAGAGGCGCGCGTCCACGGGGAAGGTGACACGGAGGGAGAAGTAGGTGGAGGTGGGCTGGGCCGGCTTGGGCCTGCAGCAGGTAAGTGGCCTCTGGCCTTTCTTCGTTTTATTTTTGTTTTGTTTTTCTTTTATTCTTTCTGTTTTGACAAATGTTTAGCCACTTGTAGACTTTCACAAAACATGAGACTTGGTCTAAATATTATAGTACAATATTACATACCCCCAAAAAGTGGTTTGGACAAGATATGATTTCATCTGCATCTTGAATTAAATGAAATGGACGAAAAGGGTGCTGTTTAGGTACTGTTGAAGTTGTTAGAGTGACTTAACTAATTCAATTAATATGGATTATATTTTTATAATTGCTTCTGGATTATTTGCAATATTCTGAACATTTTAGTTTTACTGTTTGAAGAAATATTAATTTGACTTGAGTTTGGGATTTGAATTATTTTCTAGATGCATTTTATTTTAGGATGATCATGGTGACATGGCTAATTAATTAGCAAAATGGCAGGGTTAAGATCTGGGGATGTTACATGATGCGGACTGTTTCAGTGGCACAGTCAATCAAAGCTTTATGAGGCTTCAACCAGTCCATACCCAGAATAATGTCTATGTTGGAGGTCTTGAGAGCAATGAGAGAAACGGGGAACATCAATCCTCCAATCACAATGTGGTTACCGTGGCTTACCCTGGTAGTTTGCCAATTAGCCCCGGGTGACTGGATTACCTATGGGGTGGCATCTTCTCGAAAGGTATATCATGGCTTCGCGCAAAACTTTCGGACATGAAGGAGTGCGATGCTCCAGAATCAAAGAGGACTGAAGCTGGGATTGAATTCACTAGAAGGGTGCCCATCACAATTTTGGTGTCCTGTCGAGCTTCTTCGATCTTGACATGGTTGACATGAACAAGCTGACTAGCAGGTGGTCTGGCATTACGATTCCTGTAATGATGGGTTCGATGGCCCTTCCTACGACCAACAGGAGGTCGTGTTGCACTCTGAGGCTGACCCTGGCGACAGTTGAGAGCATGGTGCCCTGGTTGTCCACACTTGTGGCATAAACCATCATTATGGGGAGATCCCATAACATTAGACTGTTCACTTTGACTTATGAGTTGTCTAGGCGGCGCAGGCAGACGAGGTGCAACATAAGAAGGTCTCGGTGCAGGGGCAGGTCGGTAATGTACATTGTGCGGAATCCACACTCGACGTTTCTGAACTGACTGACCCGAGGACGAGCCAACATCACGAGTGCGTTTGAGCGACTCCTGATACTTAGCCAGACCAGTTTCAACTCGGTAGGCTTGACTGACAAGCGTCGCAAAGTCCTAACAATCAATGACAACAAGTGCGAGCTGTATATCGGAACGCAGTCCTTCACGGAATTTCTCCTGCTTGCGAGCGTCAGTGTCGACGTCATCTGCAGCATAGCGGGATAATTCAAGAAATTTCCTCTGATATTCATCCACAGTCAATTTGCCCTATGTAAGTTTGCGGAACTCCTGCTTCTTCTGATCGATCGGACCTGGAGGAATGTACTGTGCACGAAAAGTTGACTGAAATTCCTACCAAGTGGGTACAGATCCAGCAGGCAACATACCCTTGTGGCTTTCCCACCATTGAGCAGCTGGACCCTTTAAGTGGAATGTCGCAAAGGTGACGTAACTGTCAGGGGCCACATTAGCTGATTCCATCTCAAACAGGATGTCACGAAGCCAATCATCAGCATCCATAGGATTGGTGGAGTTGAGGAAAACAGACGGGTTGAGGCGCACAAATTCTGGCAGAGTTATTGGAGCAGACTGTTGCTGAGCATTCTGAGTTGGGAACTGAGCCAACACTCCGGTCATAAACTGACGGTTGAGTTCAAACTGCTGACGGTTGAGTTCAAACTGCTGCATCATGGCGGCAATATAGGGTGGAGGTGGAGGATCGTCAGCAATCCTGCCAATTCAACAGGGGCAGTTTAGCAAGCAAAATTGCAGGTGTAAGAGGTCATTCATGATGTAACATGAGTAATAAACAAGGAGGAATCAGGTGCATATTAGTAGTCATTAAAGACATCAGAACGATGCACAGAGTTGGACACAAACGGCAGTAGGAGTTCGGAAACGCACACAGCTAGACAAGCTAGGCAGCGCGCAGGCACGCGGTAAGGAAGTACACAACGAGACATAGCAAAGGCTACATCAACGTCGGAGAAAACTGTTGGAGCGAGGAATCTGCAAGTGACAACACAGGGTGCCCACGATAAAAGGATCATGTAAGCAGAACCAGGCCCACAATCTTGAAGCAAGGGGGAATAATTTCAGAACTCCGGGTGGATGTGATCACGAGAACCTAATGTTGGAGTTAGTAAAATTTTAACCCGAAAGGAAGAGAGATCAGAGTCCCAGAGTAAAGTTCGAGGAGTAAAAGATCCTAATACCACCCAATTGGCGACGTGGGCCCGTAAGCCACACAGCCATGTTAGTAAAACAATTTTTGGTTTCTAGACTCAACTTCGGCCAAGGAGTTGGAAAGGGGATTTCTACAGGCAGTCGGCTCTGATACCAACCTGTGACGCCCCGGCTTAATCATGCACTAATCATACACGCAAATGCACATGATCAAGCCTAAAGACTCACTTGAAGATATCACAACACAACTCTAAAACATAAATAAAGGCATACAAGCATTATATTACAAGCCAGGGCCTCGAGGGCTCGAATACATAAGCTTGATGCCAAACAAGCATCAGCGGAAGCGTTAGATATCTGAGTACAGACATAAGACAGAGAGATAAGCCTTTAACAAGGCGGGACAAAACAAAAGCTACGATCGAAAGGCGCAGGCCTCCTGCCTGGGACCCTCCGATCCTACTCCTGGTCGTCGGCCAGCTCGTAGAAGTAACCACTCTCGAGGCGGTAGTAGTAGTCGTCGGCGGGGCAGCTGTCTCAGGGGCTCCATCATCTGGTTGCATCAAATGGATATGGGGGAAAAGGAAAGTAAAGCAACCGTGAGTACTCATCCGAAGTACTCAGCAAGCAAGGATCTACACTACATATGCAACATTATCAAAGGGAGGCTGTATATGTGGACTGGGCTGCAGAAATGCCAGAATAGAGAGAAGGCCTAGTCCTATCGAAGACTAGCATCTTCAGCGGTCTTGCAGCAATAGAAGAGAGTAGATCAGCACAGTATAATATAGTAGTGGTTGTGTCAAGTAACAGTCTCGCCCAGAGATCCTTCCTCGACTCCCTGCGAGAAAGCGATCCCGGAGCCATCATATCTAGTTATCATCACAAGTTCTAGTTGTATTGATCGGGATACAACTCCGAGTGTCCGTTACCAAAGGACAGGCTATCGATAGATGTTTTCTTCCCTGCAGGGGTGCACCAACTTACCCACCACGCTCGCTTAACTCCGGCCGGACACACTTTCCTGGGTATGACCGGCCTCGACCAAACGATACACCGCAACCCTACCTACAGCTCAGCAGAGAGGTCCCCGTCGGTCTACCTCCTAAGCGCAAGGGGGTCTTGGGCCATCGCCCCTCGCCCTCCGGGTCATTGCGTACATGGTGAATCCAGGCACCCCCTCTGCCTGGATGGCGCCGGTCCGTCCGTGCCGCGATGCTAAACTGGACGTCTGACAGAGCTTTCGGCTGATGCTACGATGCAGAGTGCCCATAACTCTTCCCACGTGATGGTTAGTGCTATCCGGCCAAAGGCCGGCTCGGATCAAATATCCAAATCATTAGTGGATTAGGGGCTTGCGGTAACGAGCATAGACTCACGATCGATGTGACCCCGTCGCCCCGTCTCGAGGACTTGCTGCAAGGGTTAAGAATGCCCGGCTGCGCCTCGTATTTATCACACGGGTAACCTCCAGGTCAACCCGACATCCCATCATTTGCGGGTAACCTCAGGGTCGATAACATCAGAGGAATCCGAGGTATCACCCTCGTTGGATTTCTACTCGATGTATCTGTCAAGGTGAACTCGGAGGAATTACCCTCGATGGGTTCACACTTGAGGTGTTGCACGTTAGCGTCGTTATCGGGAGTGGTGAACGAGGAATCACCCTCGATGACCACGACCGAGTAACTACTCCACAGAGTTAACATCGGAAGTGCTGACGAGGTATCACCCTCGGCACTCGATAGTAACGCTGTAGTGTTGTACAGATAAAGGGAATGTGATGTGCGGTGCTGGGGCCTGGTTGTCGAGTCTTCTGATAATCCAACGGGGCAATCGGGACAAGTGGGGTCACTTGGGTCTCTAACCAGCCTATACTAAGCAGTTTAGGATAAACAGGTAATTATCAAAAGCAGGTTACAAAAACAGGTCATGCATCAGAATAGGTAAGGCAGTAACAGCAGCAATTCTAATGCAAGCACAAGAGAGAAGAGAATAGGCGATATAGGCATGCTCAAAGGGGGGGTGCTTGCCTGGTTGCTCGGCAGCAAAGCAGGGTCGTCAGGGGTCGTCGATCTCCGGAGCTGCATCGGTACCGGGCTCTATCGAGAGAGAAGAGGGGGAGGAAACAGATAAATACAAGGCAGACAAAATAACACAGAGCTTGCTATGGTAACGTGCAGTGCAGGGTTGCCTAAAAGCATGTCTAAGGCATATTAGTTATTTTAGGATTTAAGTTGGATTTATTAACCGGTGTATATGCACTATTCACCTAAAGAAAACGGGCAAAAAGTTACGGGCTCACCTCCGTAGAGGGTCCCGTCACGGAAACAGACAGCACAGTTAGCTTCGTCTCGTCGTTCTGATTAACTTTCATGTAGAAAGTTTTTCGATCCGAGCTACGGTTTATTTTCTACGATTTTCTAAAGATTTTAACATTTTCTAGAATTATTTGTATTAACAGAATTGTCTAAAATGAATTATGACATCAGCATGAGGTCAGAATGATGTCAGCAGTCAACCAGCCAGTTGACTGGTCAAACTGACAGCTGGGACCCACCTGTCATAGACAGTGGGTTAAACAGAGTCATTTTCAACCTAAACAGAGTTAGTTAGCTAGTGGGCCCGGCCTGTCAGTGGCTAATTAACTAATCTAATTATGTTTTAATAAAAAGTGGTTAATTAACCTAATCTAAACGGGAGGGACCCACTGGTCAGTGACTGGACCAGCCCAGTCAGCATGTTGACCCGAGTCAACGGGGTCAACAGAGCTGCGGGGCCCGTCGGCCAATGACCCATAGGGGGCCACGTCAGCGCCGCGTCGGCCGGTCGGCGTTTAAACGCCGGCGCGCGTTCCGGCGACCACCGAAGACGGCGGCGACGAGCGGAAACGACGCACAGGGGGCCATTCGGCCCGCGGTTTCGTCCTAGGGGATGGGCGCGACGCGCCGCGTCCGATGGTGGCCGTGGCTAGCGTCGGGGATGGCCGGAACATCGCTGGAGACGAGCAAGGCGGCGGTGGCGTTCGGTGGCGCGAGGAGAAGTGGGTTGCGGTGGCTCATTCGGTGCGGGGCTTGGCGCATTCGAACGCGGGCATCACACCACGTCGAACGGCGGCAACGACGGCCGTTGAAACGGCTCGCAGCGTCGGCTGCGACGATGACCGACGGCGGCCGAAGCTTGAGCACGCTTGGGAGCTATCTACAGCGCGCGGGGAGAAGAAGGAAGAGGTCGGGGAGGACCGGGTGGCTCATAGCGGTGCAGGGAAGGCCCGGGGAAGTTAGGGGAGCTCGGGGCAGCGTGGGTCGAGGCGGTGCAGCGGCGGCGATCCGAGGAAGGGGAAGAGCGTGATTCGGTCGTTGCGGGGCGCCGGGCTCGAGCGCGTCCTCGTAGTCGACATAGTCGACGCAGGCGGTCCTCCTGGCGCGGTCTCAGGTGGCGGGGAGGCCGCAGAGCACGTGGGCAATGGCGGTCATGGCGACGGCGGCGCTCGGCTGCGATGGGGAAGGGGGAGAGAGGGAGACGACAGGGGGGTCGCGGGGCTGCCTCTTATCCACCGCGAGCGAGCGCAGGCGTGCTGTCGAGCGAGAGAGAGGGCGGGCCAGGCGCGCGCATGTGCAGTGGACGACAGCGGCGCGGGATGAGCAGGAGGAGGGAGACCAGTGGGAGGAACGGGCTGGGCCGGCACTGTGGACTTAGGTCCAGTGCCCTCTTTTTGTTCTTCTATTTTCTTTTAACCAGAGAGCAAAACAAATAATGGAGCCACCATTTCATTTTGCAAAAATGTGGGAATTGGCCCAACAATTATGTTGCAATAAGTGGCAGTGACAGAAAAAGTTTGGGGCCAGAAGAATTAGCTTGAATTTTTATACAAATGGAAAAGCATTTAAAATGCCTCTTTTGCACTGTTTTAAATTGTTGTGGCCCACCTTAGCTTGATGGTGATGTTGTTTTTCTTAACAATTATTAGTTAGGGAATTTGTGCTAAATGATGAATATTTTTCCAGCAACTTTTGTGCAACTTCAAATTTCACTTACAAATTTGAATTTGATTTCAAAGTGAAAATTAAAATGATATTTGAATCAAAGATGATCAAGCACTGTTTAGCAAAAGATTAGCTTAATCACTGAGGGTTACTGTAGCTCATTACAGAGGGGGTGTTACAGGACGGTGGCGCGCCGGTGTCGAATTCGGCCGGAGGTCTCCTCCCCTTTTTGAACCGACATGGATGACCGGAATCGAGATCGGACTGTGGCGGCCGTGGTGACAAGGAAGGAAGACGCGGGAGCTGAAAGTTTCCCCTGGCCAACCATTATTGTTTTATAGGTTCCAGCAAAAACTGCCACCAGTCCTGGTTATGTATGGGACGTGATCTACTTTTTACGGTCATCTGATGTGGACTTTTTTTTCGCCTTATACTTTAAAACAACATTTATTATATAGTTCGCGGCTGGTAGAGATGATATTAGGACATCTCCAACGCTGACCCATAAACCCAACACCGTATCCGTCCGCGCGGAGGTGTTATATACACATGGTGAGTTTCTATAACTTGGTATATTAGTTTTTGGGCGACAACACGCGAGGTGTTATCTACTCCCTTCGTTTTTAAATATAATACTTTTTAGTTATTTCAATACAAACTACATATAGATATACATAGGCTTATTTTAGAGTATAAGTTCACTCATTTTGCTTTGTATGTAGTTTATATTAAAATCTCTAAAAAAGCTTATATTTAGAAACGGAGGGAGTAGTTTATTTAACTAGCACCTACGAATGGATACTAGTACTAGTTTTTTTCTTCTTCTTTGATTTGAGCTCTCAGGATACTAGTAGTGTAGCCGGGCCCTTGAACCGTCAAAGCACCGCCCTGGCCCACCTTCGACCAACCCACCCACCACCATTCCGGAACTCCTCCCCTGCTCTGCTCCCGACCACGCCGGCGACGGCGCCGAGGAGCCGGACGGCGGGAAGGACGAAGACGCCTCGTATTCAAGCTGCTCTGCTCCCCAGCTGGCATGGTCGCCGCACCGCCCTCCCCTCCGTCCACTGGAACTGGAAGCAAGCGCCACTCAGCAGGTCAGCTCTCGTCTGCCCTGCCCGCGCCCTGCAGGTGCTTGCGTTTATTCTCACCAGCTTCCTTCCACCGCGACCTTCCTAGCTAGCTCCAGTACCATGGTCACCAACCAACCACCCAGTTGCCGACCGCGTGCACGCACGCTTTTTTGCTTCACTGGAATCGCAGCTGTCTCCGTCCGACCTATTGTCTGTCTATCGGCGCGTCCCAAGAAATTAAGTACTAACGGCCACCATACATCAAGGGACGAGCTTGCACTTGAAGCGAATAAAGCTGGGCCTTGCGGTTGCGGGAGCCAATTCATGTATAATATGATCAACTCGAGTCTAGGCACTAGCCCCATTACCCGTCTTTTAACACTCGCTTACCAAGCTCGGCCACATGGCATGTGCTTGCGCCGGCCAGCGCCTTGAAGACCGCAACGCCACCGGCACGAGACCCGCAGCCCAGCCTTGTCTTTACTCTTGGATTTACTTCAAGGGATGGGACGTGATTACTTTGGTTGATCAGATCCGATGGGAGCTCAATGTGTAGATGGGCATACGCATCTTAGACTGAAGCAGATCACTTCTTCAGGGGCACAACAACTGATGCTCCTTCAGTTCACTGCCAGTATGTTAGTACACACATCGTAGTGAAGAAGCCCATTTGCTTGCTCGTCCAGCAGCCAAACCAATTGTGATCCTGGTCTCTCTTGATACCAGTCTTGTTTTAACTATTCGATTATTTGCCTCACGGGATGAACGCTTAATTTGCTTGGGCAGCGATTAGTTCAGTTCATGACTTGTACCTGCTGATCACCAATACAGCTTGAGAGACATCATATCATAGTAAGTAAGCACCTCATATCCAGAGATACACATACACATCTCTCTTGTTTATATGGACCAACGCCTGCATGTCAATAAATAGCTCGCAGCTTTTACTAATTACATCTTTAGTAGAGCAGTTGTTGACCAAAGCCTTGGCTTAAGACATCGAGTGATTCAACCTTATCCAATAGTTTGACCGATAACACATGAGTCATACGCATATCATAATAATTATAGCGTAGGAAACTTTATTCGAGTACGAATTCAGTGACATGTCTTTTGTGGCGCATACCCTGCATTTTGTTGGCCAAACCAATTTTGGATCTCAAAATGCGTGAAGGCCGCGTACACTGGATGGAGGGAGAAGTTTATCTGTAGCACATGACAGCCACTAGTCTATCTTTTTAAATCCATGTGACAAGTGCAGCTATCCCGCTAATAGTTAATTATTATACTACTTACTAGATAACAATGAGCATCCAATGTACATCAGATCCGTTTGAGGACGAAACACTCACTAACTCGCCCTCTTTCTCACTGTCGCTCTCTGCCGCTTGCTCTCTTCTCCCCGCCTTTGTCCCCTGCTGCTTTGCTTCACCTCCTCCCCTTTGTCTGCATCTCCGTCGCCGAGAGACTCTCGGCGACGGCAGCACCTGGATCTGGACCGCCGCACATCACAAGGTATCAAGTCAGACTCTCTCTCTCTCTCTCTCTCTCTCTCTCTCTTGTGCATATGTAAGGTGTTCCTGCAGGCCTGACCGGCAGATCCTTTTGCAGCTAGCTAGACCTCGCCGGCAGTCAGCATCCATCACCGGCAGACAGCCGCCTAGTGCGCGCTCGTCAACGTACGTAGTACCTATTCCTCTCCTTTAATTTGCAGCTAGCCTATACAATCAGTACTATTATCTTTTCCATCATTTCTTACTTTTTATTAGTGACGGCAAATCAATGCATGCATATATGACTCTGGATCGATGCAGGTCATACATCCCTTCGTCAGATGGGATTGTATGCGGCGCTACGCGCGGCACAATGGGTGGTGGGCAAGGCGCTGGCCCCTGTTGCCGATGGCGTGCTGGGGGCTTGGGCAGCCACCAAGAACTTTGGTCCCAACGTTGAGGCCCTCAGCACGGAACTGCTGCTCGTGAAGGCCACGCTTGAGCAGGCTGCCCACAGGGAGCTCGGAGGCCCAGCAATGGAGATGCTGCTGCAGAAGCTGTGGGACTCGGCGCAGAATGCCGAAGACTTGCTGGACGAGTTGGACTACTTCCATATCCATGACGAGCTCCATGGCACGTACGAGGCTGCCGATGAGCACGGCAAGGGTTGCGTTCGCAGCCTTGCCCTCAATGCTCGCCACACTGCCAAAGCTGTTGGGAAACTGGTCAATTGTTGCGCTTGGCAGCGTGCTAAGCGGCGGCAGAGGTCAAGCAACAATTCCTCCTCATCGCCAAACGCCAATCAGGAGGTCAGCAGATGCATGCCCAAGCTTGGTAAACTCTTCCCTTGCTCATCTTCCCCACACACACATGTTGGTCATGACAATCGTGGCAATGAGCAAGAAACACCAAAGCTTGAGTTTAATAGGGTTGATTTCTCTCAAAGGATGAAGGGCATTGTAGAGAAACTACAGCTTATGCGCAATGAGATTAACAAGATTTTGATACATTGTGAGCCTAGAACTGTCCAAGACATTACCCAGAGTCGTCCCATCACCAAAGGTCGAATTGATGAGCCAAAACTATATGGGAGGGACCATGTCATGAATAGCATCATACATGATATCATAGAAGGTCAATACTGTGACAAGAGTCTGACTGTGATTCCGGTTGTTGGTCCAGGGGGAATGGGGAAGACTACACTGATACAACACATATATCGCAGCCAACAAGTGCAGTATCATTTTCCAGTCATGATTTGGATATGTGTGTCGCTTAGTTTCAATCTGGATAAGGTGCTAGAGCAGATTAAAGCATGTACCCCTAAAGCTGAAAATGAAAGAGAGGGCAGTACAACTGAAGATTTGATTGAACAAAGATTAAAATCTAAAAGGTTCTTACTTGTATTGGATGATATATGGCAGATTAGTAATGAAGATGACTGGGGAAAATTATTGTCGACACTCAATCAATCACAAGAAAAGGGTTCCATGATTCTCGTCACAACTCGATTTCAAGCAATAGTACAGAAGGTTGGAAAAACTGGACACTCAATAAAATTAAAAGGTTTAGAATCTGAAGAGTTCAGAAAGTTATTCCTTGCATTTGTCTTTGGTGATGAGCAATATCCAAGGGACAAACAATTTTTGCTTGAGACTGGAGATGAGATAATGGAAAAACTAAAGGGCTCCCCTCTTGCAGCAAAAACGGTTGGTAGACTACTGAGTAAAGATCTTAATTTGGGTCATTGGAAAAGGGTCCTAAAAGGGAAAGGATGGGAGAAGCAGACTGATGGCAATGAAATTATGCCTGCCTTGAAGCTTAGCTATGACTTTCTCCCTTTCCATCTGCAACAGTGTTTTGCTTATTCTTCATTGTTTCCTGAAGATTACTATTTCGGAAGTGACGAGCTGATCAGTCTGTGGATTGGACTAGATATTTTGATACCCAATGGCCACAACCAAACATTGGAAGACATTGGTCTGAGCAATTTAAATGAGTTAGTCATTCATGGATTTTTCAGAGAAGAAGAATATGATTATAGTTTGTGTTATGTTATGCATGACCTACTGCATGATTTGGCATTGAAGGTTGCATCTCATGATTGTCTCAGTTTACATCTCCCTAGTGTTGGATCAGTAGAGATTCAGCCAACCACTCGCCACTTGTCTATAAGCACAGAGGACTTACATGAATATGATGCAGTGTTTGGTGAAAAATTAAAGAGTGACTTGGAAGAACTGACGACAAGATTTAAGGTTCGAGATTTGCAAACATTGATGTTATTTGGACAAATGGATGAAGGTTTTGTCAAGATATTGGGTGATTTCTTTGGGGAAGCGAATGCTCTTCGTGTTCTTCATTTGCCCATCATGGTTTATCCTGTGGAATCCATGTTACATAACTTTTCAGGACTTGTCCACCTACGATGCCTATGGTTAGGGACATGGAAAAGTGATATGCATTTGCCACCAAACATCTCTAAATTTTATAATTTAAGGATTCTAAATCTTGGGTTGTGGTTTGGCAGTCATGATTTGCCTGAAGGCATGAGCAACCTTGGCAAATTGTGCCATTTTTATGGCCCAGATGATGAGATTCATTCTGATATTTGTAATGTGGGGAAACTTAAACTGTTAGAAGAGTTAAAGGTATTTCGAGTCAATAAAAAAAGTGAAGGGTTTGAACCAAAGCAACTAGAGCACTTGACCAAGCTAAGGGAGCTTGGCATCTACAACCTTGAGAAGGTAGATACAGTACAAGAAGCAGCTCAGGCAAAACTGTTGGAGAAAAAATACTTGAGGAGGTTAACATTGGAGTGGGATAGTAAGCGAACTAGTGTTGAGCCTAGTGTGGAAGCAGCGGTTCTTGAGAGCCTTCAACCACATGGAGATATTCAGGTGTTGTGCATTAGAGGGCATGGAGGTCCTTCTTATCCAACATGGCTAGGTGTTGAGTTCACTGAGGCTCTACAATCTCTTTATCTTTGTGGTGTTTCTTGGGAAGTTTTCCCTTCTTTATGGAAGGCGTGGAATCTTCATGAAATAAGGTTGGAGGATATTGCCAGACTGAAGGAGGTTATCATAGAGAAAAGCTTTTGCATGCTAACAAAGCTTAAACTCATTGGCCTAGAAAATTTTGAAAAATGGGTTTACCCAGCTGACCAAGAGTCTTCCTTTGGTGGAGACTTGCTGCCACCGGATGCTCATATGTTCCCTCTTTTGCAAGTTCTGACTATTAGGAAGTGCCCGAAACTTTTGGGGTTGCCTTTCTCAAACCACATTGTTTCCCCAGATTGGTTCCCCAAGCTAGAAAAGCTTAAGGTACATGACTGTCCTGAATTCTTGCCTGTGATTGCCATCTCCTGGATTGGAAATCTGTGTTCTATCACGATGAAATGTGTAAAGATGCTAAAGAAGTTTGCGTACTCAAAATCACCCGATGGAGCAGAATTGAAAATTGTTGGAGAGGATGATCTGCATACCTTAGACCAAGTGCTAGTTTTTGATAAAGAAACATGTCTTGAGCAGTTGACACTCAAGAGGTGCCCACCTCTGGAGTTGAAGCACCTTCTGATGCTAACCTCGATGAAGACATTGATTGTAGAAGATTCAGATGGTGGAGACTTGTTGCCACCGGATGCTCATATGCTCCCTCTTTTGCAAGTTCTGATTATTAGGAAGTGCCCAAAACCTCTAAGGTTTCCTATCTCAAACCACATTGCTTCCCCATATTGGTTTCCCAAACTACAAGAGCTTGAGATACAGGACTGTCCAGAATTCTCGTCAGTGATTCCCATCTCTTGGATTGAAAGCCTGTGTCGTGTCAGGATACGACATGTAAAGATGCTAAAGGAGTTTACATACTCAAAATCATCCGATGGAGCAGAACTGAACATTACGGGAAAGGATGATCTGCATAGCTTAGACCAAGTGTTATTTTTTGATAAAGAAACATGTATTGAGAAGCTGACACTCAATAGCTGCCCACCTCTGGATTTGAAGCACCTTCTGATGCTAACCTCGCTAAAGATATTGTTTGTAGAACATTCAGATTGTCTGGTTGGACAGGATGATGTGGAATGGCAGCTCCCTGTTGAGCATATGAGGATCTGGGACTTAAATGGTAATAGTGGGGAGGAATTGACAGAGCTCCTCCCCCACCTTCCAAAGCTCTCTAAATTGGAAATAAATGGGTGTAGAAACATAAAAAAGTTGGTAGTGGGGGTGAATGTGCAACAAACAACATCAGAAGCATCAGAGGAAGAGGATGATGGGGTGCTGCTCCTCCCAGCTCATCTCTGTGACTCACTACTGGAATTGGAGTTGGATGACTGCCCAGAGCTGGTCCTTGTGGACCCGCCAACTCTTGTTCCCTCCAGAGGATGTCTCCAAGCCTTGCGATCCCTCCAGAGATTAACAATAAAGAATACCCCAAAGTTAATGTCTGCATTGTTTTCCCGTCACCTTTTTCCTTCCTCCCTGCAGTTCCTGACGCTTTGGGAGGTGGAAGGCATGGGGTCACTGGAGCCCCTCTCAAACCTCTCCTCTGTTACTGTATTAGCATTGTGTTGGTGCGGAGAGAATCTGAAATGTCAGGGCTTGCAGCCTCTCCTTACCACCGGGGGCCAGCTCAACGAATTAAAAGTCTCTGGCAGCCCTAGGTTCTTTGCTGGTTGGGATCCCAATCCCAAACGGGCTTTGGAGGACATTGATGGAGGGGGAGAGCAGCAGGCACAGCTTGTTTTGTCCACACTTCTGGAGCTTTACACGGATGGCATAGCGGGGCTCCTTTCTGCACCCGTCTGCAGCTTCCTCTCTTCCTCCCTAACCAAGCTGGAACTTCGTGGGAGATTCTCCAAAGAGATGGAGCGCTTCACAAAGGAGCAAGAGGATGCCCTTCAGCTCCTCTCCTCCCTCCAGGAACTAAAGTTTTGGTATTTCCGTGATCTTCAGCAACTCCCTGCAGGGCTGCACAACCTTACCAGCCTAAAAAAACTAACAATCGACGACTGTCCAGCCATCTTGTCATTGCCGAATGATAGCCTGCCCAAATCACTGCAAGAGCTAGATGTCACATACTGCATCAACCAGAAGCTAAAACAGCAGTGCAGGGGGTTAGTGGGAATCATCCCAAAAATCAGAATAGGCTGATCCAAGGTAGCACAAACATACTTTCTTGTGTTTTTTCACTTTGCCCTTTTCCTGCAATCGTGCTTAATAACACTTAGTTTGTTCCCATCCATTGTGCAGGACAATGCCTTGGAGTTCCCTTGTACATCCTTCTAGTCTTGTAGAGCTCTGCTCTTTCCTTACGTACACCCATATACATGACAAGAGGGTCTCTGTGGCCGCCGTTCCCTTCCTGTACATAAATCTCGTAAGTACATTTAAACTGCAACTTTACTCCTATATCACTTTCCACTTATACTCGCTGCAAAAAGTATATCCGCTTATGTTCCTGCTATATTAGATTTCCATTTTCTTCTCAATGGTGGTATAAGTATTTATTTGGTCTTTCCACAAGTGAGAACCAACATCATTATTAGCCAATGCCTTCTGCAAGCCTCTCTTCTTTTCTTCCTAGATGTAACTAACGAAACCTGTGATCAACATTTGTTTGGTTCTTTGTGCAGGTGCTTTTCAATGTTGCGGGCTTCTTCCTATATGCATTTAATTTGGGTTATTGTCATTCATCAAGACGTGGTAGTCCACTTCCTATTTTGGGTGTCACAATCAAAATATCACTACAGCATCAGTATCGAATAAATGAGACTTTTGGTCAAACTATTGATATTAAGGTGATCAAATTTTTTCATACATTGGTATGTTGCTATCAGTACCAGGTGTTCCTGCATTCCTAATTTCTGTTTGCTTGCTGTTCAGGTGTCCTAGTGTTTGTTTGATGGGCTTTCTAGCCACTTGTGTTTACGTTTTGTCCAAAACTCATGAAGACTGAACGTGTACTTGGACCATCTTGGCATAATTATGGAAAACAATGAGTTGTCAGTGTTTTGCTACTGATAAGGTTTGCAGTTTTTCAATCCAGTCCACATTCTACTGATACCAAGTATTCTCATTATTCGTCTAACTGTTGTTGTCTAATGATATTTATTGCCATATAGGATCTTCACAAGAATAGCCTGTATACCATGGCAGTCTGAAGGCAGTGAAGTTGTCCAAAATGTTTCAGTGGAGGTAATGCATTGCAGGGCATGTGCAATTTTGAATTTGCAAAACCCCATTAAGGCACTAAGATGCATGATCGTAACATATTCATAATTAACACTAGTTTATTATGCTGTTCCAACTAGGTATCACATTAGTATGTAAATTGCCATTATTAAGTTTTTCATTTCTTTCCTCACTAGGTCACTATAGTAAACACTCGTCAAAAATGTATTTATTCATCTCAAAAGAATGCTTTGTCCCCCAACCCAGGAGTAACTTCTAAGACTTCAGAAGATCTCCGCTTTTGATGCACTACTTGTCACCAACATACTGGCAGAGCTGCACAGTAAGTTTATGAATTGACCAGAATTTGTACATACTATGGCATCATACAGTCGTTGTCTCTGTCTACTCTTTGGGTTTGCAGTTTTGAATTGTCTGAGACTAAAATTGTAGTACTACTGTGTTTATTAAAATGTAAAGTGCAATGGTACATGCTTATCTTTTCCTACTGCTATTATAAGAGGGCAGGAGTTATATCTCGAAATCCTTCACCAATTTCTCAACATCACGAATGTGTGCTCTGAACGTTTAGTACCACTGATAAAATTCATTTAAGGAACCAAAAATAGGCTACCAAGCTGCGCTTCGGCGGGGGCAATCACCTAGCGCAAGTCCCAGCCCAGTTTATCAGGACCTTATTCCCATTATGCTCTAAAAAGCACTTCTGCAAACGAAGCCTCGTCTGTGCCTGACATTTCATTGCTCTCTGTCCATAAGTAATCAAATATTGATTTTTTAGTAAAAGTAATCGATCTTACTACTGAATGATCCAAGCCAACGTTAGGCTTTGCAGATCTTATCTATCTGTTATCTTGGTCTTAAGAATCATTTTTGCATTTGTAGTGATACGACATGGGCCACTGCAACTTCGAATTGGTCCATAATTGGTCTTCAAATGGATTCTCCCTCTGAAGTGTCCCACGTATATACATCAGCGTAAGTGTTTCCTCTACTTCGGCAAAGAACTCAACTCTCTTTTATCATACTCTAACCAAAGCAGCTCTCTTTTAATCTGCAAAATTAAGCTTCTTTCATGATCTTTTTATCTATTTCAGTCAGACATGCGCTGTTGGTGGCTAATCTTAGTTATGATGTTGCTTCATTTTGCAGATGAATCTCCTTGGATGGAACAGATTGAGTTGGGGAACCGGGAAAGGTGTCGTTGAAGGGATTGGTGTCTCTGAATCTGAAGCCTGCCCCTCATTCTATTTTCCAATGGATGCAGTGTACCAATCAAATCCATCCTAGGCATAAGCTGGTCCTTAAGAAATTGTTGCACTCGTTGCCAATAATATCCCCCAAGGCAAAGATCAAGTTGTTGCCCCAGGAAATATTCCGAAGGTGGCTCGTGCTACGGCTGCAGCATTGTTCAGGAAATATATCAAGGTCAGGTCTAGATATTGAGATCTGCTCCATTTTAATTCCCTGGAGAGATGATGCATTTTGTACTAACTAACAAGTAACTCCTCTGTGCAGGTTATAATGACAAACTAACAAACAAGATTATCATTTTCTTAAGCCCCAAATACCAGAAAATGCAGCTGACAACCTTTTATTACCCAAACCTTGTATGTTGTTAACTGAAGAAACCGACAGCCAGCGGTTGGCTGGCGCCAAACCGGGTGGGCTCATCGCGGACTGTCCGATCTTCGTCTAATGGCAACTTACTGCTTATCCTGGAGTTGCGACACACCGCCACCCGTCATTGTGCATCCAAAAAGGGGTTCTGAAGACTGGAGCTGTCGCTCTTTGAATTGCCTTTTACTGTCTCCTTATTCACCTGCTTTCTTTAGTGTTAAAGTTACCTTTCACTGGTGTAAAGGGTATAAACGTGATATGGGTCATACTTGTACTCCCTCTGTTCCCAAATATAAGTCTTTTTAGAGATTCCAACAAGTGACTACATACGGAGCAAAATGAGTGAATCTACACTTTAAAATATGTCTACATACATCCGTATGTTGTAGTCCATTTGAAATGTCTAAAAAGACTTATATTTAGGAAAGGAGGGAGTATATGCTAGCATTATCTGGTCCACCCGTGGTGCTATGGGATACGTGATGGGTTCATTAAATGATTGATTCCCCGTTATCGTTGACGGAATGGACCGATGGTGCAGCATTTGCCTCGTACGTGGACGGTGGTACAGAACCACCGTAGCTGACAACATACAAGGTACTGCAGCATCCTGACATCAAGTTAAGTACACTGCCCTCTATTTCCTGCGCTCAGCTCTGCCTTATTTCTTTTCTGCCTGGGAGCTCCTCTGCTCTGGTGAATGGTGATGCTGTCTGTGTCTTTTATTTTGGCTCAACCTTGTAAGAATCTTGATTCCTATTAATAGAATCAGAGAGAAAACCCTCTGGTGAATGGGGATTGTATCTAATGCTGACAGATATGGCAAATCCTCGCTTAAAGTACACTGTACACTAGTCCCAAAATCAGGATAGACAACCCTAGCATTATCATGGAGACCGTGAGATTCGTCACAGCCATAAGAAGAATGATCTTGGACATTTCACGTTTGGAAGCAAAACGTCTGGCTGGTTCTTGATACGGAACATGCGGAGATCGAACTGGCCCGCATCCTGTTGAACTAAGGTATTGCCAGTTGCACGGCGGCGGCCGGAAACAGCTTCAACAGGATGCGGGCCAGGAAAGAAAGGTGTGCAAGTTATTAGTGAAATCTTTGTATGGCCTGAAACAAGCGCCTAAGCAATGGCATAAGAAATTCAATAACACTTTGACATCTGTTGGCTTTGTTGTTAACGGAGCTGACAAATGTGTATACTATCGCTATGGTGGGGGCGAAGAAGTTATACTGTGTCTGTACATCTCAGATTCAGAGTTTGAGTTTGGATTTTACCTGATGATGAAATATGAGTTGCAATACACTTGGATAGTTTGTATCAGACAGACCCTTCTGTTGCCCTGATTCTCCACCTACTGAGGCGTTGGTGGCATCTCAGAAATTGAAGTATCATGGACAGGAATCGGGCGACTTGTTACAGACAAACAGAGCTATGTAAATGTGCTGCTGAACATGGATGGGATGGGATGGGATGGGAGTGCTTTGCTCACCTTGATGCCTTTGCACCAAGTCCAGTTCAGAAAGGCCGTCATGAGCCATCAAGTTCAATGTTGATGCCGTGCGCTTTCAGAGCGCTGAGTGCGGGTGGCCGTGATGCGTGACCATCATGGCGGTGGTGTATCCCTTCCTCCCTTTGTTTGAAGCTTCAAGCCTTTCTCTAATTTCTTGAATAGGAGCAATGGTAGGCTTGGGTGGGAGCAATTCATCCTAGTAGTTACTAAAATACAAACCCTTCCTCCCTTTGTTTGAAGCTTCGAGCCTTTCTCTAATTTCCTGAATATAAGCAATGGCAGGCTGGGGCCGGAGCCACAAATTTATCCCGCCAGCGCCCGATCCGTTGCGCAACCGCTCTAGGAGTTTTGCCTCGCCGTTGATGAAGTTGTACCTAAACACACAGGTCCCAAACACGAAGTAGGCACACCCACCGTCCATGCCTAGCTCTGTGGCATCCACGGAGAAGCTGGCCGGGGAACCAAGGAATACAACACGGTTGCTCATCTTGTCGTCCCCATTCATTTCTTCCAGCGCCTCCACTTCCACCAAGAGTGTGCCCGACGAGAGATCATCACTGACCTGCCAACCTTGCTCATGTAGAACAGATGCCGATATAAGCTCGCCACTGGATTCCAAAAGGTACATGCCACCACACACGTAATCTCTTCCCTTGATTGCATTCGACCTTGGTATTACCTTGCCACATGCTCGCAGATAAATCATGCTATTTTGATACACTACGTCCAAAAGTCTGTCTCTTGGCACATCTACCTTCTTCCTTGTGATCCTCCATGCCGCGTCACCGGGACGCATGATGGCCGCCGTTAGGATCATCGTGTAGCACTGTCGAATACAGCTGTATAGAAAAACGGTGTCATCACCATAGACGATACCACGAGGATCCTTCCAAAGCTATTTTGTCTTCTCATCGACATTCTCTGGAAGTTGGGGCATCAGAGTAATGTCCCCTGCAAGAAGATTTACGAGTTTTGGTTGGCTACTCCACGTGAAGAACCAGGCGGCCGTGCATGTTATCTGTGCTAGCTACCCACCTTCTATCGTCGGCGAATGATGCACCAGGCGGCGCGGCGAGGACCATGTCGTCGCAGCCACGGCGTAGGTCTGAGGTTGACAGGCGGCCGAAGTTGATGACGGAGTGTACAATGGTGCCGTCACATGGCATGAGGAGCCACGGCGGGAACATGGGCCACGTCCGCGGAGAGTGCAGTAGTGCTGCGCCGCGCCACGACGTGCAGACAGCATGGAAGCGAACGAAGTCGGCGGTTTCACATAGGCGCCGCGTCACGGTGGACTCAAGGCGGACATGCGGCACCGGATGATGATCGAATCCAAAGAGATTTAAACCTCGAATCACAATCTCGTAGAGCCAACGGAGATAACGATCTCCTTTTAATTTTTCTTATCGTCCTCTCGCAGCCCATACTAACTCCTTCCGGCCCAATCTATTTCACAAGACCGACTTGCTGTTTTCTTTTGAATCACATCCAGTCCCACGGAAAACACAGGGAGGCCTATAAATGGGCCGGCCCAAATAGCTCCATATTTTTTAATCCGAAAAATTATTTTTATTTAAATTTATTTCTGTTCTGAAATACATATACATATATAAATAAATGTTCAAACATGTGATTTTTTTCATTGCGTGTTTGCAAAATAGTCCATATATTTTAAAAGAGTTTATGTATTTTGAAAAGTGTCTGTGTATTTCAATAAAATGCTAATGTGTTCAAAAAGTTAAATGTTTTTTAAAAATATTTATGGTTTAAAAAAAATCATTTTTTTGAAAAAAAACATGTATGGCTCAATCTATGTTCATAACAATAAAAAATGTTTGCATGCCTAAAAAACAAAAAACAAAGAGAGAGAGAGAAAAGACCGATAAAAGAGAAAAATGGAAAGAAAACCACAATTTTTTTAAAAGTCCGGTCCATGGACGTTGAGGGGTTGAACATTGTAGTGTTTATTACATAAGAACACAATGTCAAGACTATTATGGGGGGGCAGTGGCGGAGCTTAGTGGAGAGCAACCTGGGCCGTCGCCCCCCCAGCCCATGAGAAAGCTAGCATATATCCCCTAGTATTCAGCCCATAAGTCCAGTTAAAATCAGCCTAAAGTCATGTTTTTTGCCCCTCCAGCCCATTTGCCCCTCCACAAATTCAGCCCAAGCTCCGCCACTGATGGGGGGACGGGGGCTCTTGCCCCCCTCCCCGCCTTGTGCTTCACCATGTGTTTATTTATTCAATATTTGTTTATGGTTGATTACATGTATCTTATAATCACATGGTACAGGACATGCATTGGTGGTTCAATATTTGCCTGCCAGTGACTCTTTTCCAATTCATGTGCTCAATCGGCATTTACATCCATAGAGCACAGCTCGCTGAACAATTAGTTAAATTCCAAGTATTGGTGTACTAGGATATTTGCTCTTCTCTTGTGCTTTAGTGCTTTTATTCCCGTCTCCCTACCAACTCCAGCTCTCTTCCTTCATCTCTCGATCCCCAAACCCTCCATCACACTAGGCCCATAACATCCAATTCCTCCTCAGACCCCTCTGATTCCTCCTCAAACCCCTCTGATTTACCCTTAGCTTGTTGACACCGCTGCTCCATTCCTCTCGGCCCTGGACGAATCAGCGCCTACTAGATGCCGACTGCTGCTCGTCTCCTCTCCGTTGGACGCTTCACCGGGACGCTGTTGTCCTCATCTTCCTCGTCCTTTAACGAAGGTTAGTAGCCTCCTTCTCTTTCTTCAACCTCGTTTTGGTTTTCCATGTTGATGCCCTCCCCCCTAGCTACCCCAGATCCACGGACGTCATCTGTTTTCTCACAGGAGAAGGGGATGCCAGGGATAAGAAGGGAGACTTGGTCTATCTGCAGGTATGTATTCCATGGATTTAATATGCTCCTGTTGCTTTCTTGGCTGTTTCATGCTCATGTTGCTTTAATTTCTTGGATCTCTTGCCCAGATGGCTTTTCCTAAGAAACTCTGCCTTTCATGGCTAGCTTAGGGCATTTCTAACCGATCCTTTAAAAAAAATAAAGGAGTAAACATTTGTGGAATATATTTACTTCACTAAGTTTTGGCCAGATCTAGCCGATCCCTTGTATATAACGGAGTAAACTTAAATTTGGCTCATACATTTCATCGAACACTTGCTATGCACCTTCGCGGCGAGTATATTTTAAAATGTTCACGTGTTTCAAAAAAACTGTTTGTGGCTTTTATTTTTTTAAATGTCTGTTTAATATTAAAAAAGTGATTCATACCATTCAAAATATATTTGTTTATAAAATGAAAACAAATGTTTGTGGTAGTTAATAAATGTTCACGTGTTTCAAGAATAAGTTCTTGATATTTTTAAAGAATGTTTATATAGTGAAACAAATGTTCATGTAATTTAAAAAAATGTTTTGTACCATTAAAAAAATGTTGAACGAGTATTTACTTTGCATGTATTCAAAAGATGTTCAAACATGTATTTGAAAATTTTACATCATATATTAAAGAAAGTTGAACGTATGTCAAGAAAAGTTCTACGTGTATACAAAAATGTAGAACATTTATTTAAAAAGTCGACATGTGTTTGAAAAAGGGAAAAAAGTAAAGAAATATGACAAAAGGGAAACAAAAAGAAAAATACCTGAAACAACATATAAGAATAAACCCACATGGAAGCTTCTAAAACCGACCTATAGAAACATCCAAAATCCGCTCAGTGGAGCTATAGTACTAGGTTGGTCCACTAGCCTCGTGCCAGAGGCGAGACATAGCCCTGGTGCATATTGGAGTGGTGTCGCACAGGGCACCGTATATGGGCTGATCGACATATATATGGGGCATCGCACATGGCACTGTATTAGTGCTTGTTGATGTTCTCATACCGCGTTGTTCAACAATTTTTTTCTCCGCTTACTCTTGTTTTCAGTCGGTATTATTTTTTTAAAGAAAAACTGTGAATTTTTTTTCCATAAAAAGGTTACATTGTTTTTCGAAAAATGGGATTTTAAAAAACTAAAGATTTGTTGAAATTTACAAAAAAAGGTTAAACGTGATTTTCTTAAATCTATGAACATTTCTTTCAAAAACAATGTGAATGCTTTTAATTACTTTGGGAACATTATATAAGAACCATGAATATTTAAAAAAATCCAAAAGGGGGAAAGAACGTGTAAATGAAAACAGATAAAGCAAAAGAAAAAAAATAAAAGAAAATCCAATGAAAAAATAATAATCTAAAGAGCACCGAGAACAGATTCAGGGATGAAAAGAAGCGCAAGCTCTATGGAATTGAAGTCGAGAACATTGATGCCAAATCATGCACCGTACCTACCACACGATAGGTGTGGTCAATTATCTCACGTTGATGAGCATCTGAATGAATGATGTAAGAGGAGGAGGAGAAGAATGAGAAATCATGCACCGTACGTACCTACATTGCAGATATCAAACATTTTTTTTCTTTCAAACAAGCCCATTTACAGAAGAAGATAACATGAGCCCAGCCGGCCAGGGCCCATCTACCTGACCCTGTAAGAGTTACAAACAAAGCGAGCAACCCGCCATTGTTTGCTCCTGTCCCTCTCCTCTGCTGGTGACGAGTCCACCTCCAGCAGAGCGGACGGCGGCCAGTGACGAACATTGAGAGCGGCCCCCAAGATTCACTTGCACATATTCTTGCATTCATCATAATTATTGTTGTTTAACGAAATTTAATGGCGTACAGGATGATGTGAGGGATTCACTTGCTGCTCAACTATTTACATCAGAAACTTGCCTAGCTAGCCTCAGTTATATAGTGAATGATCAACCACTCAAGGATAGATAGCGAAAGAAGTGGCTGTAGTTCGGGAGTGGAGTTTTGGCTCTCGGGTCCAGATGTGAGGGATTCACTTGCTGCTCAACTATTTACATCAGAAACTTGCCTAGCTAGCCTCAGTTATATAGTGAATGATCAACCACTCAAGGATAGATAGCGAAAGAAGTGGCTGTAGTTCGGGAGTGGAGTTTTGGCTCTCGGGCCCAGATGGACCCGAAATCTCTGCCACTCCTAGATGCGTCGTGATCTGTGCCAGACATCACTGTCACAGCAATACAGGAATCTAAAATGGAGAATACGGAGGCCTGGCCGCTGTACGTACAGACGGCGGGCGTTGCAGCAGTTGACGGACGTCTCCTGGATAACGACTGGGACGCACATGTACTCTGCACGCCTGGTACAGGTGTTTGCTTTCGACGCCGCCAGCCGTTTGCCTTGCCCACTTGTAAGGTGAAATAAAAAAATCGTTTCGAGGCCGGGTCGGGCGGGTGAGGGTGGTTCTCCTGCTTGGTTTCGTCTGACAGCGACAAGGATATTTTTTTCTCAGCAACAAGGACGTGTGTATGTACGCTCATATGATGATAAGTTCCCCAAAAATGGTTAAACCGAATGGTGATGAAGGATGATAGCGACCAAAAAACATATCCACTACAAAGATGTTGTCTGCTTGGGTGCCCTGGTACTGGGACTTGTACGATAATAAGTACTCTGTTTGAAGGTACAACATAGCTGGGTGGGTTGCAAAAATCATCTCATATGGAGAAAGACATGAAGCGTGTTGTGGCTGACACGTAAAATGGCTTGCATTCAGAGGATGTCTTCTAAACCATCGCTAGGAGCATGAACTGACCATATTGCATCGGCTGGCAAAGAACTGTTGGCCTGAAGCTTCATCACGTCTTGCAGAATGGATTTCTTAGTTTTTGCCAAGTTAATCTGAGAAAATGTGATGATTGACATTGTGAGAAATGTGCTTTTCCAAGAGTATTTGAGGGCGAATAAATGGTTTAGTTTGTTCAAATTCCTATTACCTTGGTGATAGGCATTCGTAGCTTCTCACCATCATGGTGCCTGGCGTGATGTGCATAACACAAATACCTGTTTCCTCTGAAAAAACTATTATCGTAATTAGTACGAGTCACCGTGTTGATCATGACCATGATAGGGGTAAGGAGAACAATTAAGAAACAGGCTTAAAATGGTAGGGAAAATTACAAACCTGGTGATTGAGGTATCCATGAAACGGGGGAAAACAGTGGACCAGTTATCCTTGGGTGTTGGCCACCCAGCATGTAAGTCGTTTAGGCACCCGAACAATGCATCGTGGAGGCGAGACGCGATAAGCTCGTGTCTAGCCTGCTCATCCTGGTTGCATCCATTTGGCCCGGACGAGGGTCATATACTTGTATAACCCTTGTAAGCATGTCCCAATTGTACAAGGGCCCATCCGTCGCGTTTTCCCTACCATTGTCCCAAATGTACAGGGCCCATCCGTCATGCTGGGATGTAGAACTACAATGGAGTAAGATGGCAAGCTATCAAAAAGCTGTGTTTCAACCACACATAAAAACTGGAAGATCTGATTGAGCATCAGTGGGCGGTTAAAGGAGACAACAATGTTGGAATATAAATATTTGAACTTTTTTCCGTTTGAACTACTGCTGCATGCGGCTATTCGAACGTATGCGCTCTATGTACGTGGCTATTTGAACGCCCTGTCCTCTATGTATGCGGCTATTTGAACGTTAGGACTTGGAAAAATTAGGGAGGCCAGATGTATGCGGGCAGTGTTGGAGGGTCGGCTCCCGCATCCGTGTCCGTGTACATATGTGGGAGGAAATTTGCGGGTTGCCGTTGGAGATGCCCTTAGAGCATCTCTAGCAGACCCGTATAACCCCGCCGGGGCACGTTTTCCAGCGGGTTTATGGGACAGCCTAAAATTTCTGCCCGAGCAGATCCAGCAAAAAGGGCCCGGCCCGTAAAACATTTGCGGGAGGCCCGTAAACCGCCCGTGATTCTGGTATATATGCAGGATCCGGGACGATTTCGGGTTCGCATCCGGCTTCTCCCCCATTCCCCTCAGCCGCATTTTCTCTTCTCCGGCGAGAAATCCCGCGTAGTTCGGCGTAGATCTCCATCACGTTTAGCCACCCGAACTTGCCGAAGATGGCATTGGTGAGTTTTGGTCGGGGTGGCCGAGGGGGTCTTGGCGGTCGCAGTGGGAACGGCGGCGACCCGCCCCGCAAGCGCCGCCACGACGCTGAGGCCGCCACCACCGGAGATGGAGCTGCGGCCGTGTGGTCCCGGGGCTCTTCGTAGAGTACCAACTCACCCAGGTTCTTTTGAGCACACTCATGTACCACACCCTCCACGGCAACCCGCCCCGCGGCGACGGCGAGGGCGGCGACGACTACGAGTAGATAGTATGCTAGGGTTGAGTAGAACTGTTTAATTTTGATTTTTATGAACTTTATGGTATGTAGTATGATGAACTCCCCTATGTTATGTTTGAACTCCGGTGATCTATGTTTTAAGCGTGAATTAAAAATTTGAATATGCGGTATCAATTGCGGGATCTATTCAGCTTAAGCGTCCGACATCCTGCAATCTTCGTTTCCGGTATACCGTAAATGAGTGTTGCGTGACAACTGGTTGCGGTATGTTACCGTAAATGAGTTTTTTTATCACCACAGTGTAATACACCATAGCGCTAGCTCGAGTAGTGCTATGGCTGTTCACCAACATACACCACAGTGTTCCTCAAAAAAAAAAAAAAAAAAAACATACACCACAGTGGGCAGTGGCTCACCCTTACGCTGTCTGCCATGCTCCCGTTTAATGCTCACCAAGAAACACTCAACGATCATCCCAGGCAAGACAATCAATGCGTCCGCTGCAGCTGGTGAGAGGCCAACTACGTACTCTGCTCGAGAGCAGAGCATCCAAGCCAAGGAGACTCTCCCCAACTGTGGCGTTCATGCATCTTTCTGAAGCAGATCCAGACTGGCACTCCTGCTCCTGGACCCGACGAATTGAATTAGTACGGCAGGTCCTCACTCTGGCAGACGACGAATTCAAATCTGAATCCCGCAGTTGCGCAATTTACTTGTTTGATTATATGTTCATCTTATTCATCACAAACCAGTGTAGCACTGGTACCACACACACTATGCAGTAGCTTCACAAAGGCAGTATTGTGTTTTGGCCGAGTTCCCACACCTCATATATGTCCAACTTACCTACAAAGGCATGTTTATTGGTTCAAATTTTGAAACAGACACACCACAATATTTATTTTCCCTTGTAAAAATTCTGACAACCCACGGATTTGCTTGTAATTTTTGTTACCTATACTATGATATTCATTGTACTGCCATGATTGAATTATTAATAGATTGGAAGTTTCTCTCGCAAATATAAAAAATAAAAAAAAAAAGTGGACAATCAAAACCACACCAAACCTCAGAAAAACGGAATTGTTCATTCGAGAGCTCTACTAGTCATTTATTCCAGGTGGGGGCGCAAATTGAATTAGTGTGGCAGCGCCGAAATTGTAGATAGAAAGAAAGCCTCTGTTTTGATTCAATTCAGGGTCCCGCAAGTGCACTGATTGTTGCATGGTATTTATGTTGCCCTTTTTCTGCTCTTTAATAATAATTATATACTGACTCCTTCTGGGGTTGTAAGTCACACTCGTATTATTGATCAAACTTGAAACATGAATTTGATTTTCAAAAATTATTTTGTAGTCTTTTGGTTTTTTAGGTTTTGTAGTCTTTTGTAGTCTTCTGGAATTAATTGAGAAATTATTTTCTTTATTTAAGGTTTGCCTCTGGCTTGTCAGCACAAAAAAAAAAACATGTACTCTATGCATTGTTGTACACACGGTATTTGTAAAATAAAGTGGTAAAACAGCTCACCCGGTATGTGCATATATACAAATTACTCGTCGCACAAATGGATGTGTAAGCAAAGACTTTAGTAGGTCAAGTCAAGTAAAATATCTTGCTTACAACAGTGTGCGTCCAGATCCATTTCCAGCACTTATTACACGGCTACACTCTCACTCTGTTTCTCACTGTCGCTCCCCTGCTCTCCACTCCCGGCCCTGCTGCTTCTCTTGTCTGCCTTGCCGGCCGCCTCCTCCCCTGCCGGTAGCACCGTCGCCTCGACGTCCCTCCCGTCAACAATCACCATGGCTCCTGGATCTGGAGCAGACGCACCATACTGCCGCCGCACAGCAGCAAGTACCTCCGCCGCCTCGCGGTCTCTGTCTATCTCTGCCACTGACCCCAACACAATCCCTTTTGATTCCAGCTAGCTAGGCAGTCGGCAGCAGCGTCCACCACCGGCAGGCAGACAAGCAAGCGGCATCCATTACAACCATCACGGTATGGCTCGTGTTTGCGCGTCAACGTACGTACTCAACATTTATCCCCTTTAATTTGCAGCTAGCCTGTATCTCCATCAGGATTTTTTTGCTTTTGATTGGTGTCAGGCCAATCAATCCATGCATATATCGACTATAAGATGTTCCTGACTCAACCCAAGACAGCCCTTTTGCAGCTAGCTACGGCTGGGCAGCCGGTGCCGGCATCCATCATTGAAGCTCGTGCGCGCACGTCAACGTAAGTAGTACCTACTCCTCTCCTTCTAAGATTTTTCACATTTGATTGCTGACGGCAAATCAATCCTGGATCCATGAAGGTGCAACACGTCGACCACCGGCAGACATTCAGGTCCATCACCAGCTGACCTACACTTGGTGTGTGAGCGTCATCGTACGTACCTACACCTCGATCTCCTCTAATTTGCAGCTACCAGAAGCCAAGATTTATCATATTTCATTGGTCCTGGATCGATGCAGGCGTACAACGTCCTCCATCCCTGCATCCGACCAAGGGATGACCGACGCGGCCCTCCACACGGCACAACGGGTGGTGGGCAAGGCGCTAGCCCCCTTTGCGGATGGGGTGCTGGAGGCTTGGACGGCCAGCAGGACATTTGGTCTCAACATCCACGCCCTCAGCATGGAACTACTGCAGGTGCAGGCCACGCTTGAAACAGCTGCGACCAAGGATCTCGCTGGCCGGCCGGCCACGGAGACGCTTCTGCAGAACCTGCGGGACTCGGTGCACAATGCCGAGGACTTGCTGGACGAACTGGACTACTTCCGCATCCACGACGAGCTCCACGGCACATACGATGCTGCTGACCAGCACCGCGACGGTGTCGTCCATGGCCTTGCCCGCGATGCTTGCCACACCATCAAAGCTCTTGGCAAACTGGTCAACTGTTTCCCTTGGCAGCGAGCTGAGCTCCAGCAGAGGTCACACGGCAATTCCTTCTCGGCGTTTGACGCCAGCCAGGAGGTCAGCGGATGCATGCCCAACCTCGGTAAACTCCTCTTGTCCTCATGTTCCCCACATCCTGGTGATGAAGATAGTGGCAATGTGCAAGAAACACCAATGCCTCAGTTTAACTCGAAGGACGAAGGAAACTGTAGAGCAACTAAAGCTTAGGAGTGAGGAGGTTAACAAGATTCTGACACATTGTGGCCCTAGAACTGCCATACCCATTCCTCAGCACCGTCCCACCACCACACCTCAGAGTGCAGAGCCAAAACTATACGGGAGAGATCGCATCATGAATAGCATCATACATGATGTCACCGAGGGTCAATACTGTGACAAGGATCTAACTGTGCTTCCAGTTATTGGTCCAGGGGGGATGGGGAAGACAACTTTGATACAACACATCTATAAGAACCAACAAGTGCAAAATCATTTTCCAATCAGGATTTGGATATGTGTGTCGTTCAATTTCAACCTGGATAAGGTGCTAGGACAGATTAAAAGAGACACCCTTCCGATTGAAGGTGAAAATGGGTGTAGTACAACACAAGAGCTGATTGAACACAGGTTGAAATACAAAAGGTTCTTGGTTGTTTTGGATGATATATGGCAATTTACTGATGTGGATGACTGGCAAAAACTATTGTTGATACTCGGCAAGTCACAAGAAAAGGGCTCCATGATTCTACTCACAACTCGGCAAAAAGAAATAGCAGATCAAGTTAAGAAAACTGAAGAGCCAATAGAACTGGATGGTTTAGAACCTGGAGAGTTTAGGAAGTTATTCCTTGTTTATGTCTTTGATGCTGAGCAATATCCAAAGGATAAACTTCATTTGCTTCACATTGGAGATAAGATAATGGAAAAACTAAAGGGCTCCCCTCTTGCAGCAAAAACCGTTGGTAGATTACTCAGGATCCTAATTTGGCTCATTGGAGAAGCGTCCTAAATAGTAAACAATGGGCGAAACAGACCAATGGAATTATGTCTGCCTTGAAACTTAGCTATGAATTTCTCCCTTTCTATCTGCAACAATGTTTTTCCTACTCCGCTCTGTTTCCTGAAGATTACCCTTGCAGAAGCCATGAGCTCATCAGCCTGTGGATCGGACTAGATATTTTGATACCTACCGATCAAAACCCAAGCTTTGAAGGTATAGGTTTGAGCAACATAAAAGAGTTAGTCATCCATGGATTTTTCAGAGAAGAGAAAACTGATGATGGTCCGTGTTATGCCATGCATGATCTACTGCATGATTTAGCATTGACGGTTGCATCATATGATTGTCTTAGTTTTCGTCTCTCTGATGTTGGATTAGTAAAAGTTCAGCCATCAACACGTCACTTGTCTATAAGCATAGAGAACTTAGGTAAATATGGAGTGTCTGGCAAAAAATTGAGGAGTGTGTTGAAAGAATTGAAGACAATATTGAAGATTGAACGTTTACAAACACTGATGTTATTTGAAATTGAAAGAATGGATGAAGGGTTTGCTAAGATATTTGGTGATTTTTTCGGGGAAGCAAATGCTCTCCGTATTCTTTATTTGCCCGACATGACGTATCCAGTGGAGTCCATGTTACATAACTTTTTAGGACTTGTCCACCTAAGAGTCCTATGTCTAGGGGCATGGAGGAATGAGGTGCATTTACCACTTGGCATCTCTATTTTTTATCATTTAAGGGTTCTAGATCTTAAGTCGTGGTATGTCAGTGGTGATTTTCCCAATGAAATGAGCAACCTTTCAAATTTGTGCCATTATTATACCCCAAGAGATGATGTGCTTCATTCTGATATTTGTAATGTGGGAAAACTTAAATTTCTAGAGAAGTTAAAGGTATTTTGAGTCAATAAAAAAAGTGAAGGATTTGAACCAAAGCAACTAGAGCCTTTGACCATGCTAAGGGAGCTCGGCATCTACAACCTTGAGGAAATATGTACAGAAGGAGAGGCAAATAAAGCAGAACTAATTGGGAAAAACTGCTTGAGGAGGTTAACATTGCACTGGGATAGTAAGAGGTGGTCTAGGGTTGAGCCTGGTGTGGAAGCTGCGGTTCTTGAGAGCCTTCAACCACATGGAGATCTTCAAGTGTTGTGCATTAGAGGGTACGGAGGCCCTTCTTGTCCAACATGGCTGGGCGATGAGTTGGATCTCCGTGAACTAAGTTTTCAGGATATGGCCAGACTTAAGGAGTTTATTGTAGGGAAAAGCTTTTGCATGCTAATAAAGCTTGAACTCATTGGCCTAGCAAGTTTTGAAAAATGGGTTTACCCAGCTGAACTAGAGGCTTCCCTGGATAGAGAGCAGTGGCCAACGTATGCTCATATGTTCCCTCTCTTACAAGTGCTGATTGTTAGAAAGTGCCCGAAATTCTTGGAGTTTCCAATTTCAAACCACATTCTTTACCCAGATTGGTTTCCCAAACTACAAGAGCTAGAGATACAAGACTGTCAAGAATTCTCACCGGTGATTTCTATATCCTGGATTGAAAATCTGCGCCGTGTCACGATGAAAGATGTAAAGTTACTAGAGAAGTTTAAATACTCAAAATCATCAGATGGAGTAGAATTAAAAATTAAGGGAAAGGGTGATCTGCATGGCTTAGACCAAGTGTTAGTTTTCGATAAAGAAACGAGTCTTGAGAAGCCCACCTCCTGAGAAGCTTGAGATAAGGAACTGTCCAGAATTCTCGTCGGTGATTCCCATCTCCTGGATTAACAATCTGCATTGTGTCACGATTGAATGTGTCAAGCTACTGAAGAGGTTTGCATACTCAAAATCATCTCATGGAGCAGAATTAGAAATCATTGGATGGGGTGAATTGCAAAGCTTAGACCAAGTGTTAGTTTTTGATGAAGAAACAAGTCTTGAGAAGCTGAGAATGGAGCAGTGCCCACCTCTGGAGTTGAAGCACCTTCTGATGCTAACCTCGCTGAAAACATTGATCGTAGGAAGATCAGCTGGTCTGGTTGGACCACTAGGAGGTAAGGGTTATGTGGAATGGCAGCTCCCTGTTGAGTATATCAGGATCAACGACCTAAATGGTAATAGTGGGCAGGAATTGACACAGCTCCTCCCCCACCTCCCAAAGCTCTCCAAATTGATTATATGCGAGTGTAAAAACATAAAAAGGCTGTTAGTGGGGGTGAATCTGCAACAAACAACATCAGCAGCATCAGAGATGGGGGGAGGTGAAATAACAGCAGCAGGAGAGGAAGAGGATGATGGGGTGCTGCTCTTCCCAGCTCATCTCTGTGACTCATTACGGGAATTGTGGTTCTATGGCTGCCCAGAGCTGGTCCTGGTGGACCCACCAACTCTTGTTCCTGGAGGAGGATGGCCCCAAGCCTTGCGATCCCTCCAGAGCTTCACAATATCTCCAAATCATATGCGTGATGGTCCTGTAAGGTTTCTATCCACCTTCACGTCTTCTCGTCACATTTTTCCTTCCTCTCTGCAGTTCCTGGAACTTTGGGGCGTGGAAGGCATGGAGACACTGGAGCCCCTTTCAAACCTCTCCTCTCTTACCAGATTAAAATTGCGGGATTGCGGAGGGAGTCTGAAATGCCAGGGCTTGCAGTCTCTCCTTGCCACCAGGGGTAAGCTCAATGAATTAAGAGTCATAGGCAGCCCTAGCCTCTTTGCTGGTTGGGATCTAAATCCCAGACGGGCTTTGGAGAATGTTAAAGTAGGAGAAGAGCAGCAGACACATCCTGTTTCATGCATCCTGCACGTGCTCGAGACGGATGACGCAGCTGGACTTTTTGCTGCACCCATCTGCACCTTCCTCTCTTCCTCCCTCACCAAGCTGGAACTTTTCGGGAAGGGGTGTGAAGGGATGGATCGTTTCAGCAAGGAGCAAGAGGACGCCCTTCAGCTCCTCTCCTCCCTCCAGCAACTTCAGTTTTGGGGTTTCTATGAGCTTCAACAACTCCCTGCAGTGCTGCACAACCTTACCAGCCTCAAGAAGTTATCAATTGACAACTGTCCAGCCATATCATCACTGCCCAACAATGGCCTCCCTGAATCACTGCAAGAGCTATTTGTCAGAGACTGCCTCAACAAGGAGCTAATACAGCAGTGCAAGGGGTTAGTGGGAACCATCCCCAAAATCACAATGCAAGGTAAAACAAACACATTTTCTTGTGCTTTTCCACTTTGTCCTTTTCCTGCAATCCTGCCTAATAAGACTTCATTTGTTCCCATCCACTGTGCAGGACGATACCATGGACTTCCCTGTACATTTTTCTCCTCGTAGAGCTCTTCTCTTTCCATACATACACACTTGCCACAAATCGCTGCAGTCTTCCTGTACAAAAATCTGGTAAGTACATCTAAAATGGAGCTTCACTCCTGCTATACCAACTTTTGCTTATACTCGCCGTAAAAAATATACCACTTATAATCCTGCTATATTAGATTTCCATTTTGTTTTCAATGGTACTGAAAGTATTTAAGATATGTTCTTTCCACAAGTCCAGAAAACCAACAAAATTATTACCAAATGTCTTCTGCAAGTCTCTCTTTTTTTCCTTGCTGTAATTACCAATGAAACATTTGGTCACCAATTGGTTTGGTTCTATGTGCAGGTGTTTGTTCAATCTTATAGGGTTCTTCATATTTTGCATTTAAACTTGGATTATTGTCATTTATCAAGGCATGGTAGTCTACTTGCCTATTTTGGGTGTCACGGTCAAAATATGAAACTTTAGGTGAAGCTACTGATATTAAGGTGATCAGTTTTTTTCATATACTGCTATGTTGCTATCAGAACAAGGTATTCTTGCACTCCTAATTTCTGTTTGCTTGCTGTTCAGGTGTTCTTGTGTTTACATAGTGTACCTGGAAAGTTCAGCTTTAGGGATCAAAACGATCATCATGGCGTAATTATGGAAAACAGTGAGTTGTCAGTGTTTTGCTACTGATAAGGTTTGCAGTTTTTCAATCCAGTCTACATCATCCTGATACCTACCAGGTATACTTGCAACCTGTGCATGTGTGGAGCCAATTCAGATCATTGGCAGTAGTAGGAGTCAGAAGGTAATGCATTGCAGGTCATGTACAATTTTGAAATTGTAAAATTCCACTTAAGGCACTATTAAGGTGAATGATCGCAACCTATTTATAATTAACATTAGTTTATTATGTTTTTCCATCTCGGCATAACATTAATATGTAAATTATCATCAATGAATGTATTTATTCATCTCAAAATAATGCTTTGTTGCCCTCATTCCACCAACAGACTGGCAGAGCTACACACTAAGTTTATGACTTAACCTAAATATCATACAATTTCTGTTTTCATGTGTGATTAATTATTTTATCCTTTGCAGATCTTATGAATCTGTTGTCTTGGCGAAAATTGCAACGCAGTCTTGGGAATCATTTGCATTTGAAGCAGTGAACTCAATCTGAGTTATTGTGTTATTGCTGAGTAAGTTAATGAACTAGCCAAACTTCCAAGCAATCTTTTGCACAAACTACTTATTTTTTCAGTTTTGAGCTATGAGAAACATTGATTATTTTTCACTTTTGAGCCGTAACAGATTTCAGTGGTCAATGTTTCCTCAATTACCAAGTTTCTCTGGTCAGTCTAGTAAAGACTGTCGGATTGTGTTTCTCTCAGAAGGCCTCCATCTATTGATCACTACTTTGTTCTGTCTTTATTCCGAGTTCTATGATTACTTTCTTTTATGTTCCGATCATCATCCAATACAAAGTAAGGCAATTAAAAGTTCTGATCAACTCAACAGTGAATCAGCATGTCGACTAATGCCGGGAATTTACTTGGTGCCCCCAACTATTTACATGCAAAACTTGCCTAACCAGTGATGGAACTGTAACTGTCTCACCCTGATTGATCTTTTACCTATTTTTCAGTCAGACTTGCATGTACTGTTGGTTGCTAATCTCAGTTACGATGTTACTTTGTTTTGTAGACCAATCTCCTCAAAAGCAACAGATTGAGTTGGGGGAAAGGTGTGGTTGACTGCAATGGCCACACGAGAATGGTGCTGTTTGGTGGATGCAGTTTTATTTGTCAACTGTTCCTTGTGAAATCCTTGATACCTTGCCCCTCATTCTGTTCTTTCTCTGATGCAGTGTACCAAATCCATCTTAAGCACATGCTGGTCGCATAGGAATTGCTACAGTCGTTGCCAATAGTATCCCTCAAGGCTCTGGTTGTTGTTCCAGGAAATATTTCGAAGGTGGACCATGCTGCGGCTGTGGCATTGCAGAAGAGGAATATCAAGGCCAGGTATAAATATTTCAGATCTGCTTTATTTTAATTGTATGGAGAGACGATGCTTTCTGTAGTAACTAACAAGCAACTCCTCTGTGCAGGTCATAATGATAAACTAACGAGCAAGATAATCATTTCCTTGAGCCCCAAATACGAGAAGATGCAGCTTACAACCTTTTATTACCCAACACTGGCACTGCAAAGGTAAGAAGGGATTATTCATGTCTGCTCTGAGTAGAGGGATAATCAGCTACCTGAATCGCTGGTCGAATTTTGCAGGTGTTACTCACCGGTGAAGGTTTAGATGCGGCTGAACAGTTCGGGGCATCGAAAGGAAGACTCACGGTTCCCGCCAAGAATGGCACTCAAGGACTGCTACACACGTACTAGAGACTCGTTAAATACCGGAGAGCATTCATTCATGCGAGGTAAATAGGCCCCAGTGAACTGCAACTCTGCGAGCTAGCTACATGTTCTTGTCAGTTTAACCGACTTCAAAACATTTCAGAATCGACTGCCATGGAATATCTGAAGCCATGCTAAGGAAGAAGATGCAGAAACACTGCCTAGGCTAGAAGAAGCGTTGCCTGCAGCTACATATATCTGAAGCTCGTCAGCCTTGTGATGTCACTCAGAAATTGCTGCGACATGTACCTCATTCAGTTCATACCGTGCGTGCGATGGTTAGTACTTCGGTCATTCAGTTCTCGTGTAGCACAAAATATTCTGAGCCTGACCGGCAGAACCATGTCAATTACTTACGCATGACATCTCCTTGTCAGGAACAACCAGACTGCATCATTCTGAAGAAATCGACACTTGTCATGCTGTTAACTGAAGAATCGACACCCAGCAGTCGATTGGCACCAAACCGGGCGGGCTCAACATCGACTGTCGGATCTTCATCTAACGGCAACTTACAGCTTTGCTCGGAGTTACGGCAGACCACCACCCTTGGTCGCGCATCCAGCGGCTCTGAAGACTGGAGCCGCGGCTGTTTGAATCACCTTTACTGTCTCCTTGTTCACCTGCTTTACTTTGGCGTTAAAGTTAAGAGTACCTTTCACTGGTTGTAAAGGGTGTAAACTCCTGGAGCTCATCTCCCTGTACTTGGCGTAAACGCGTATCCTTAATTCGCTATATATTTCTTTGATTTACCTGGTGAATAGGAGCTGCAGTACACCAGGCCTGATGTTGAAGGCAATGCAACTCTCGATTTATTACTCGGGTGCACAGCGCACGTATATAAGTACAAGGGCAGCCCTCAGCCTCATCTATACAAGGAAACTAGAGGTGGGGCCCGTAGGAGATTATCCTAACAGATACATGCACATAATATGTTCAACACCCCCCCGCAGTCGATACATCACCAGTGACGCATAGACTGGACCGGAACTCCTCAAATGTAGGCGTCGGTAACCCCTTGGTCATAACATCAGCAAACTGCTGAGCGGTGGGAACATGAAGAACGCGGATGCGCCCAAGAGCCACCTGCTCTCGCACGAAGTGAATGTCGAGCTCAATATGCTTCGTGCGACGATGATGAACGGGGTTGGCGGAGAGGTAGACTGCAGAGACATTGTCACAGTAGACAATGGTGGCCTTCGGGACATCAAGGAGCAACTCCTGGAGAAGCTGCCGGAGCCAGGAGCACTCGGCGACGGCATTGGCCACAGCACGATACTCAGCCTCGGCACTAGAGCGGGATACCGTGGGTTGTCATTTAGACGACCACGATATGAGCGAGGGACCCAGGTAGACGCAGTAGCCTGAAGTGGAGCGCCGTGTGTCCGGACAGCCAGCCCAATCGGCGTCACTGTAGGCAACAAGGTCGGTCGAGGTCGAGGCCGTCAATGTAAGACCGAGAGCCATGGTGCCGCGGATGTACCGAAGAATCCGCTTCACCAGGTTCCAGTGAGTGTCGCGGGGGGCGTGCATGTGGAGACACACCTGCTGGACAGCGTACTGCAGGTCCGGCCGAGTGAGCGTCAAGTACTGGAGGGCGCCGACGATGGAGCGGTAGAACGCCGCATCCGGCGCGGGTGAGCCATCGAGCGCAGAGACCTTGGCCTTCGTGTCGATAGGCGAGGGGACAGGCTTGCAGTTAAGCATGCCTGCCCGCTCAAGAAGGTCCTGTGCATACTGCTGCTGGTGAAGAAAGAACCCGTCGGCGCGTCGTACCACCTCAATACCGAGGAAGTAGTGCAACGGGCCGAGGTCCTTAATGGCGAACTCGGCACTGAGGCGAGCAGTATGCTGGCGAAGGAGCTCTGGCGAGGAAGCCGTCAGGATGATGTCGTCGACGTAGAGGAGCAGGTAAGCAGTCGCTGGAGCCTGGTGGTAGACAAACAGCGAGGCGTCGGAGCGAGTAGCTCGGAACCCAAGCTGCTGCAGGAAGGCGGTGATGCGCTGGTACCAGGCTCGAGGGGCCTGCTTCAACCCGTATAATGAGCGGGAGAGCAAGCACACGTGGTCAGGACGAGCCGCGTCGACGAAGCCAGTGGGCTGCTGACAGAAGACCTGCTCCGAGAGATGGCCATGCAAGAACGCATTCGACACATCCATCTGATGCACCGGCCAGGCGCGAGAGACCGCGAGCTGAAGGACCGCGCGAATCGTGCCCGGTTTGACAACCGGGGCGAAGGTGTCGGTGAAGTCGACTCCGGCACGCTGACGAAATCCGCGGACCACCCATCGAGCCTTGTAGTGCTCGAGAGACCCGTCAGGACGAGTCTTATGCCGGAAGACCCACTTGCCCGTGATGACGTTGGCATGAGAGGGCCGCGGGACGAGCTGCCAGGTGCGGTTACGCATCAGCGCATCGAACTCCTCCTGCATCGCAGCGAGCCAATGCGGATCGTGAAGCGCGGCTCGAGCTGACGACGGGAGAGGTGACAGTGCAGACATCGAGGCAGCGAGAAGGTACTCATCCGCGGAGTAGCGCGTGCTGGGACGGTGAATATCGGCGCGAGCACGGGTGACCATGCGGGTGTCCGGGGCGGCCGGAGGGGCCGTGGTTGCCGACGGGGCTGACGGGGCCGGCGACGAGGCCGGCGAGGCCAGCGAGGAGGGATCAACCGAGGGCGAGGTCGACGAAGAGCCCATCGGGATCACCTGCGAGGCCGTCGAGGAGCCAGGGTCAGGCGCATGGGATGCGCTCGCTGACCGGGCTACGGACTCAACGGGAGTCGGGGGCGCCGTGGCCGCCGGCGAAGAGGCAGTCGGGCCGGCGGGAGAGCCTGGGGCGGCGGGTGAGGGCACCAGGTCCGACGCCGCGGACCCAGACGAGGGCCCAGGCGCCGCGGGGGCGCCGCCGAAACCGGGGGGAGGCCCACGCGCTGCAGGGGGCCCGAGCGCAAGTGAGCGGCCACCTCGAGTAGCGCCGGTGGCGCAAGAGACGATGGCGAGTCAACCGGCGGCGGTACCTGGTGAAAAGGAAAAGACCTCTCGTCAAAGTAAACGTGCCGTGAAGTGAAGACTCGGTGGGAGACCGGATCGTAGCAACGATAGCCTTTGGTGTTTGGTGGGTATCCGAGAAAGATGCATGCCACGGAGCGAGGTGCGAGTTTATGAGGAGTAGTGGAGGCGATGCTAGGATAACAGAGACATCCAAAGACACGAAGGTCGTCATAGGAGGGGGGGCTACCGAAGAGGAGATGATGTGGTGCAAAGTTCCCACGAGCACGACTCGGACGAATGTTGATGAGGAGAGAGGCGGTGGATGTAAGGGAACGCGACAGAAAACGAAAATTTTCGGTATAGCGAGCACGCCCAGGACCACTATGGAGACTGCATACAAGGTTTGATCTGATCCGTACCGACTCGAAGCGCAGCGGAAGAAGAGTCGGTGGTGATCGTTGGTGCAGATCCCCACAGCTAGGATTTACAACCTCCCAACCGCGAGGATGTACTCCCTCGTCGGACAGCCCTTCGGGAGGCGGTCGGACAGTCCCTCGGGAGGCGGTCGGACAGTCCCCCGGACGATGTCGCGGACAGCCCTTCGGGAGGACCCTCGAAACTCGAACGGAGACTCGGACAGCCCTTCGGGAGGACACTCGAACAGCCCCTCGGGCAAAAGACCGAAACTACGACCTCTCTACGGGGTTGCACACATACGGTGTCAGCTATCCGGCAGGGCTTCGCCGTCCAGAACTAGTTCCTGCCGGAACCCAGACAGCCTTTCGGCTCTACGAAACTCTTTTCGTGGGAGGGAGAGAAGAAGCCAGATAATGCATGGCATGTGTATGAGAGCAAGGATGAAGAGATGGCAGCCCCCATCTCCTCTATTTATAGGAAAGCCAAGGGGTAGGGCTCCTCCACTAATTACCAAAAACCCATGCATTAGGTCACACCTCATGGGCATAAGGGTAAACTTGGGATGCCATGTGGAGCTCCAAGGAGCTCCCCCTTCCTTGGCCGGCCACCCCTAGGGGGCCCCCCATGAGGGGCTCTCATGGCCCCCCAAGCCCTTCTAGAAGCCTTTAGCAAAAGCTCTAAAAGGTGGCTTCCAAAAAATTATCCAAAAAGCACTTTCACTATTCATGACGACATTTTTCAGCGTCCGTTCAAACTGAAAATATTTATGTGGGCTTAGAACAATTCCAGTACCCACTAAAATAATTTTCAACGCGTTCTGGAACAATTCCAGATTAGTGATTTTCATCTGCGAAAAGCATCTGAAGCGGTTCCGGCAGCTCCGAAACATTTCCGGTTTTTCTTCCAGAAAATTCCCAGAAGTTTCCAGAATGATTCTGGCACCCTCCAAGAATTATCAGGCATGTGCCGAAAACAATTTGACTTTATGGTATCCTCTGAAACAACTTTTCAGTTTCACCGGAACTCATCTGGTGACCTCTTTGCGGAACCTTTCCGCTGTCCAAAACTTTTTCGGTGTCCGAAACTTTTTCGGTGATTTTCTCTCAGACTCCCTGTCTAGTATTCAGCAGATAGATGACCCTTAAGCGTGTGACCCTATAGGTTCGGTGAAGCATAGACATGACCTGGAACCCCTTCCGATCAATGATCAACATCGGAGCCGTGGACACCCATATTGACCCCTATACCCACACGAATGAATATTCGAGTGAACCTCCAGTTGCCGTGAACTATTCTTGTTGCTTCGCAATATGTCACAAAACACCCGAGGTGAGATTTATTGCACCCCCGTGGATCAACAATTTGTCCACTATGCAAGTTACCTCGTTACCGGTTTTGTTCTCTTTTCTCGTTTCCGTGTTTCGGTATCCCAGTGATCAAATCACAAGTTGTCTGGCCAGACGATGATGGATACCGTTTCACCGAGAGGGCCCGAGTATATCTCTCCATCGTCGGAGGAGCAAATCCCAATCTTGAGCTATCTCGTTACTTGCCATACTTTTCCGTGAACCCGTAAGCCACCGTAATAGCCACCCAGTTACGGATGACGTTTAACAAACCCCAAAGTTCACGAAGCAAGTACGAAGGAACTCGACACTCTCATGGTCTAAGGAATTATGCAAACATTAACTTCCCTGTGTAAAATACCATTAACTTGTGACGAATGTATCTCATAGCATAACATCAATTTGGGTTGATTCAACACAAGTGTTCTACCAACAATTTGTGCCCTCAAAATTGCCGGCATAGACATGCCCATGATCAGGAAAACAGGATCATCATGCAATACTCGAGCCAGTCATAGAGGCTTGACCAGGAATACATTTTTCCGTTTATTATCCCACACGTGCACATGAGTTTCCCTCCAAGCCTCGTTTTATTGTAGACTCGAGAATCATTGCAGTTATAGCATGGAACATAAACTTTCATTACAAACCAGGAGATACAAAATAACTGATATTACTGCCTCTAGGGCATATCTCCTACAGACTCCCACTTGCACTAGAGTCATAATCCAGTTACATGGCTTCCCTAACACCAATGGCTATCCGGTGTTGCTCATGCTTTGCTCGTGGTAGAGGCTTTGTCATCGGGTCTGACACATTCAGATCCGTGTGAACTTTGCGTACTTTCACTAAACCCTCTTCGACATGATGTCGAATGAGTTTATATTTGCGTTGAATATGTCTTGTCTTATGGTGCGAACTTGGCTCCCTTGCCTGAGCCACAGCGCCACTATTATCACAATAGATCTCCACTGGGTCCAGAGCACTTGGAACCACACCAAGTTCTTCAAGAAATTGCTTGATCCATACCGCCTCCTTGGAGGCTTCTGAAGCTGCAACATACTCCGCCTCTGTCGTAGAATCTGCCACAGTCTTTTGCTTGGAACTTTTCCAATCAACTGCGCCACCGTTCAACATGAAAACATAGCCTGATTGAGATTTGAAGTCATCTGGGTCAGTCATGAAGCCTGCATCAGTGTAACCACTTACAATGAGCTCTTCATCACCTCCGTACACAAGGAGTAAATCCTTGGTCCGTCTGAGGTACTTAAGAATACCCTTGACTGCGGCCCAGTGTTCCAATCCAGGATCACTTTGGTACCGGCTGCTAACACTTAGCGCATAGGAAACATCCGGTCTTGTACATAGCATGGCATACATAATAGAACCAACTGCCGAGGCATATGGAACATCATTCATTTGTACTCGCTCATCGAGAGTTCGAGGACTCTGATTCTTGCAAAGCACTGTGCCAGGTGACATGGGGAGTAGGCCTTTCTTGGAGTTCTCCATGTTGAACCTTTTCAACACCTTGTCAATGTACATGCTTTGGCTAAGCGCTATCAGGCGTTTTGATCTATCTCTATAGATTCTGATGCCCAATACATATGCCGCTTCGCCTAAGTCTTTCATTGAAAACCTTTTCTTCAATGAGTCTTTTATTTCACTAAGAAAATTCATGTCATTTCCAATCAACAATATGTCATCCACATACAAGATTAGAAATGCTTTTGCGCTCCTACTAAACTTCTTGTATACACAAGATTCTTCGTCATTTCTGATGAAGCCAAACTCTTTGATCACTTCATCAAAACGAATGTTCCAGCTCCTTGACGCTTGCTTCAGACCATAAATGGCTTTCTGAAGTTTGCATACCTTTCCAGCATCCTCATGAATGACAAAACCTTCTGGCTGTATCATGTATACATCCTCTTTGAGGTTTCCATTTAGGAAAGCCGTTTTGACATCCATCTGCCATATTTCATAATCGAAATAAGCAGCAATTGCTAGTAATATCCGAACAGACCTAAGCATAGCTACAGGCGAGAAAGTCTCGTCTTAGTCCACTCCTGGAACTTGCGTGAACCCTTTCGCGACAAGTCTAGCTTTGTGGATAGTAATGTTACCATCCGCGTCCGTCTTCCTTTTGAAAATCCATTTACAACCAATCGGCTTTACGCCTTCTGGAAGTTCTTCCAAGTTCCAAACTTGGTTTTCGTACATGGATTCCATTTCGGATCTCATGGCTTTGTGCCATTCTTTTGAGCTGGGCCCCGCCATCGCTTCCTTGTAGTGCGCAGGTTCATCGTCTTCAAGAATGAAGATTTCGTTATGAAACCATTCAGGTGGCTGGATAGCCCTACCTGATCTGCGCGGTTCAGTTACAACATTGTCTGAAGTCTCCGCATCATATGCGACAACTTCCGGCTCAGTTGTAGGGATAATTAGCGGAATTTCTTCCGGTTCCTTAGCCATATCAACGGTCACCGAAGATTCACTAATCTCATTAAGTTGCACTGTCCTCCCACTTAATTCTTTGGCGAGAAACTCTTTCTCGAGAAAGTGTCCAACTTTTGCGACAAATGTTTTGCCCTCGGACTGGTGGTAGAAGGAATACCCAATGGTGTTTTTGGGATAACCTACAAAGTAACATTTGTCTGCTCTGGGGTCGAGTTTGCTTGGTTGTAAACGTTTTACATAAGCTTCACAACCCCAAACCTTGAGATGTGACACATTGGGTTTCTTCCCATACCATAATCCAAATGGCGTCGTCTCAACAGACTTAGACGGTGCTCTGTTTAGTGTATAAGCGGCAGTAAGTAGTGCGTGACACCAAAAAGATATCGGTAGATCTGTAAGAGACATCATCGACCTTACCATGTCCAACAAGGTTCGGTTATGTCGTTCCGATACTCCATTTCTCTGTGGAGTTCCGGGAGGCGTAAGCTGTGAAACGATTCCACGGTCACTCAGATGTTGGCCAAACTCATGACTAAGATACTCGCCTGTAGGAGATATGCCCTAGAGGCAATAATAAATGTTATTGATTATCTCCCTGTTCATAATTAGGTTTATGTTCCATGCTATAACTGCTATGGTTCTCGAGTCTGCAAATAAAACGAGGCTCGGAGGAAGACTCATATGCACGTGTGGAATAATAAACGGTAATATGTATTCCTAGTCTGGCCTCTAAGACTAGCTCAAGTATTGCATGATGGTTCTGTTTTCCTGATCATGGGCATGTCTATGCCAGCAATTTTGAGGGCACAGTGTTAGAAGAACATTTGTGTTGAATCGACCCAAATTGATGTTATGCTATGAGTTACATTCGTCACATATTAATGGTTAATAACACAGAGATGGTTAATGTTTGCAAAATTCCTTAGACCATGAGAGTGTCGAGTTTCTTCATACTTGCTTCATGAACTTTGGGGTTTGTTAAAAGTCATCCGTAAATGGGTGGCTATTACGGCGGCTTACGGGTTCATGGAAAAGTGTGTCAAGTAACTTGATAGCTCGAGATTGGGATTTGCTCCTCCGACGATGGAGAGATATCTTTGGGCCCTCTCGGTGTTACGGTATCCATCATCGTCTGGCCAGACACTTTGTGATTTGATCACAGGGATGCCGGAACACGGTAACGAGAAAAGAGAACAATACCGGTAACGAGGTAACTGGCATAGTGGACAAGTTGTTGATCCACGGAAATGCCTACATGTCTAACCTCGGGTATTTGTAACATATCGTGAAGCAACAGGAATAGCACACGGCAACTGGAGGTTCACTCGAATATTCATTCGTGTGGGTATAGGGGTCAATATGGGTGTCCACGGCTCCGATGTTGATCATTGATCGGAAGGTGTTCCGTGTCATGTCTATACTTCACCGAACCTATAGGGTCACACGCTTAAGGGTCATCTATCTGCTGAATACTAGACAGGGAGTCTGAGAGAAAATCACCGAAAAGTTTCGGAGACAACGGAAGAGTTCCGGAGAGAGAACACTGAAAAAGTTTCGGTAAAACCGAAAAGTTGTTTCGGATAAAACCATTGATCCAAAAAGGTTTCGGCAAGCACCGGGAATGTCTTGGAGGTTGCCAGATTGGTCTGGTAATTTCTGGAATTTTTCTGGAGAAAAAACCGAAAAAAAAGTTTCGGAGCTGCCGGAGTTGTTTACCGGGTAAACAAAGATGGTTTTAAATTAAACCACCATACTGGAAATGTTCCAGAGCGTGTCCAGATAATTTTAGAGGGTGTCGGAAATGTTCTGGGACCTTTCGGAATTTTCAGAAGTAATAGTCGCGGAAAACATCTTGTCCCAGCGTGAGGGGACAAGATCCCACGATACGTGGGGGCTGTTTTGGGGGCGCTCCCCTTGAGGGGGCAGCCCCTTGTGGCTGGACAAAGATGTTGGGGGGGCCCCCCATGGTGGGGGGCAGCCCCCACAAATGGTGGAGAGTGTTGGGAGGAAGGTGGGGCCCCATGGGGGAACACCATGGACAAGGGAACATGTTTTTCCCTTGTTTGGTGGGAACATGTTCTCCTTGTTTTGTGGGAACATGTTTTCCCCATGTTTAGTGGGCTGAAATTTCAGCCCCCTCCACCCCTTCCACCACTATATAAGGAGGAGGAGAGGTGCTCTCCAACTCCACTCCAACTCTCTCACACAAGCCATGCATGATCTGGCATTCTCTCTCCCTCCCACGAAATAGTTTCGTAGTGCCGAAAGGCTGTCTGGGTTCCGGTGGGAACTAGTTCTGGACGGCGAAGCCCTGCCGGATAGATGGCACCGTATGTGTGCAACCCCGTAGAGAGGTCGTAGTTTCGTCCTTTTGCCCGAGGGGCTGTTCGAGTGTCCTCCCGAAGGGCTGTCCAAGTGACGGTCCGAGTTCTGTGAGTCCTCCCGAAGGGCTGTCCACGACACCGTCCGGGGGACTGTCCGACCGCCTCCCGGAGGGCTGTCCGAGTGGCGGATGAGGGAGTACATCCTCGCGGTTGGGAGGTTGTAAATCCTAGCTGCGGGGATCTGCACCGACGATCGTCATCGACTCTACTTCCGCTGCGCTACGAGTCGGTAACGAAAATGATCAAACCTTGTATGCAGTCTCCATAGTGGTCCTGGGCTGGTGCGTAGGTCGGAAAATTTTTGTTTTCTACTGCGTTACCCTACATCGCCTCCGCGATCAGACCGCAGAAACTTAATCTTTTTGTCACGATGATTTTCTACCTCATTCTGAAATTCTTTGAACTTTTCAAAGGTTTCCGACTTATGCTTCATCAAGTAGATATAGCCATACCGACTTAAATCATCAGTAAAAGTCACGAAGTAAAAATACCCACCCCGTGCGGCCGTGTTCATTGGACCACATACATCACTATGTATTATTTCCAACAATTCACCCGCCCGTTCAGGATGACCCGTGAACGGCGTCTTGGTCATTTTCCCCATCAAGCAAGCTTCACATGTGTCAAATGATTGAAAATCAAGGGACGGTAAAACTCCATCTTTATGGAGTCTTTGCATGCGTTTCTTTCCGATGTGGCCAAGCCGACAGTGCCACAAGAAAGTGGTGGTGGTATCAGCCTTCTTAAGGCGTTTAGCATTCACGTTAAAGACATCATTTCCACATTCAAGATTTAGTATGAAAAGGCCCCCAACAATGGGTGCAAATCCATAAAACATATCCTTACAATAAAGTGAACAACCATTGTTCTCAGACTTGTACGAATACCCATCGTGTACTAAACATGATCCGGAGATAATGTTTCTACACAACAGTGGAACAAAATAACAGTTACTTAGTTCTAAGATAAATCCTGAAGGGAGACGTAGAGGCATAATGCCGACGGCTTGAGCGGCGATCCCAGCGCCGTTCCCGACACGCATCACGACTTTATTCTTTGCCAGCTTGCGCACCTTCTGAAGTCCCTGTATCGAGTTGCAAATGTGAGCAACCGATCCGGTATCAAATACCCAAGACTTAGAATTTTCGCTAGCAAGCAAAACGTCAATGACATTAACTTGTATAACAATTATACCTTTTCCGGTTTTCCCGGACTTCTTATCTTCCAGATACTTCTTGCAGTTTCTCTTCCAGTGTTCTGTGCCCTTGCAGTAGAAGCACTCAGTTTCATTCTTGGCTCCACCCTTAGAGTTGCTTTGGGAGCCGGTCTTACCGGCGCCCTTGCCCTTCTTTGGCTTGCCTTTCTTCTTTTTGAAACTGGCGGTTTTATTCACAAGCAACACTTGCTTGCGATTTTTCCGCAGTCCTCCTTCTGCAGTTTTCAGCATGGCGAGCACCTCTTCCGGTTCCTTCTCCATCCCACTCATGTTGTAGTTTAATACAAAACCGTCGTAAGACGGGGGGAGTGAAGAAAGCAACATGTCCATCGTATGGCCAGGTGGAAGTGGAAATTCCAGGGTTTTAAGCCTTTCAGCATAGCCAATCATTTTGACCACGTGTTCGCCAACTGAACTACCCTCAGCCATCTTGCATTCCATCAAAGCCTTCATGATATCAAATCGTTCAGACTTTGCGGTTTCCTTGTACAGAGCATCCAATTCCCGGATCATATCACGGGGTTTATGGAATTCAAAACGTTTTTGAAGGTCTGTACACATGCAAGCTAGCATGAGGCACTGCACTAAGTTGTGATCATCATCCTTAGTGGCCCAGACATTTTGTTCATCTTCCGGGGCCTCTGCCGCCGGTTTAGCTGGAAGAGCATTTTCAAGCACATACAGTTTCTTAGCGCTCCTGAGGACAATCCTTAGGTTGCGGACCCAGTCCGCATAGTTGTTTCCAGTCGCAGTTAACTTCTCTTTCTCTAACAACGGGCCTAAGTTGAACGCGGTGTTGCGAGCCATTTGATCTACAACGGAAAACACAGGTTTCACTTAGACTTTGTTTATAAAGAAATTTGCACTAGTGAATAAACAGTTTTATTCTAAAGTGCGCTCCCACTCAAATCAATATCTCTCAAAATTGATTATGAGTGATACAAGACCCGCATATCCATTCAACGCCATTGAACGAGATGAACACTGATGGCGCGAACTTCAATCGGTAGGCAAACTTGCCGATCACATCTCTATGTGACTCTTGTTCATCTTTCGATGGGCGTGTTCCGAGCTCAGGGAGATCCTTCCAGAACGTCAAGACAACCAAGTGATCTTGCTGTGAGGTCTCAACTCACCCGCCTCACACATCCCTAATCGTTCGTACACAGGGAGATCCTGTGATACCCCGAAAAGTTAGGTGCCGTGACGGTGCTACACTTGGGAGAACACTAACTACTTGATATTTTAAGTGAGAGATCACCCTAATAAAAAGCGACTACCGCGCAATCAAGAAGGGTGCATCAAGAGGGATAAACATCTCAGGCAATTCATAATAGCATGATATGGTATAGCCTCTTCTGACGGAGAAGTCTTTCATTTCTTCGTCTTCGGCATTCGCGTCGGTGTTCACCTTCGCGAAGATTGCCACCACCTTGTCGATGCACCAGATAATATTGCTATCTCCATAGCAAGATAAAATAAATGCATTACTTAAGGTTGACACGCAGGTCATTAAAGTGCAAACATATGGCTCCAGCCATCATGCCAAATCATGACACGCAGGTCATGTTAATTACATCATATAGTCATCTCATACATAATCAAATTGAATATGAGCATTGCTATACCACATCACATGCAAAACATCCTGCAAAACCAAGTTAGACGCCTCTAATCGGTTTATGCAAAATTTTATTTTACGTGGCTTCTAAGGTTTTTACTCAAACCGCAGCTACCAACGTTTTATCATCAAGTATGATTATTCATGTTGCTAGATTAACATCTCGGGGTGTATGAAACACGAGATAATTAAATCTCGAGCCCCATACTAAACTTCGTCATACGCATGACCCCCGTGCAGATCATATCTGCAATGCCCTTTCATCTGCGAATTTCATCTTTCTTTTGACTATGGCAGAACCCAAAGAACTGATAGCACTTCCATGATCAATCAGGATCACGGATTGCCAGAACTTTGTCAAATTTCACCATGCTGTCTCGAGATTGAGCAAACGCAAATTCTAGGGAAGCAACAAGAACGTCGGGTAACAGATTTCATCTGTCACCCGCATAAATAATTTTCAGCAATAGATCTCATCTACTCCAAAATTATATTATGCAATACCCATACATCTCCATGTATTCTAGATCGTAACCTGCATCTACGCATAGCACGGCTCTTGATGCCACTGTAAGGGAACGCGACAGAAAACGAAAATTTTCGGTATAGCGAGCACGCCCAGGACCACTATGGAGACTGCATACAAGGTTTGATCTGATCCGTACCGACTCGAAGCGCAGCGGAAGAAGAGTCGGTGGTGATCGTTGGTGCAGATCCCCACAGCTAGGATTTACAACCTCCCAACCGCGAGGATGTACTCCCTCGTCGGACAGCCCTTCGGGAGGCGGTCGGACAGTCCCTCGGGAGGCGGTCGGACAGTCCCCCGGACGATGTCGTGGACAGCCCTTCGGGAGGACCCTCGAAACTCGAACGGAGACTCGGACAGCCCTTCGGGAGGACACTCGAACAGCCCCTCGGGCAAAAGACCGAAACTACGACCTCTCTACGGGGTTGCACACATACGGTGTCAGCTATCCGGCAGGGCTTCGCCGTCCAGAACTAGTTCCTGCCGGAACCCAGACAGCCTTGCGGCTCTACGAAACTCTTTTCGTGGGAGGGAGAGAAGAAGCCAGATAATGCATGGCATGTGTATGAGAGCAAGGATGAAGAGATGGCAGCCCCCATCTCCTCTATTTATAGGAAAGCCAAGGGGTAGGGCTCCTCCACTAATTACCAAAAACCCATGCATTAGGTCACACCTCATGGGCATAAGGGTAAACTTGGGATGCCATGTGGAGCTCCAAGGAGCTCCCCCTTCCTTGGCCGGCCACCCCTAGGGGGCCCCCCATGAGGGGCTCTCATGGCCCCCCAAGCCCTTCTAGAAGCCTTTAGCAAAAGCCCTAAAAGGTGGCTTCCAAAAAATTATCCAAAAAGCACTTTCACTATTCATGACGACATTTTTTAGCGTCCGTTCAAACTGAAAATATTTATGTGGGCTTAGAACAATTCCAGTACCCACTAAAATAATTTTCAACGCGTTCTGGAACAATTCCAGATTAGTGATTTTCATCTGCGAAAAGCATCTGAAGCGGTTCCGGCAGCTCCGAAACATTTCCGGTTTTTCTTCCAGAAAATTCCCAGAAGTTTCCAGAATGATTCTGGCACCCTCCAAGAATTATCAGGCATGTGCCGAAAACAATTTGACTTTATGGTATCCTCTGAAACAACTTTTCAGTTTCACCGGAACTCATCTGGTGACCTCTTTGCGGAACCTTTCCGCTGTCCAAAACTTTTTCGGTGTCCGAAACTTTTTCGGTGATTTTCTCTCAGACTCCCTGTCTAGTATTCAGCAGATAGATGACCCTTAAGCGTGTGACCCTATAGGTTCGGTGAAGCATAGACATGACCTGGAACCCCTTCCAATCAATGATCAACATCGGAGCCGTGGACACCCATATTGACCCCTATACCCACACGAATGAATATTCGAGTGAACCTCCAGTTGCCGTGAGCTATTCTTGTTGCTTCGCGATATGTCACAAAACACCCGAGGTGAGATTTATTGCACCCCCGTGGATCAACAATTTGTCCACTATGCAAGTTACCTCGTTACCGGTTTTGTTCTCTTTTCTCGTTTCCGTGTTTCGGTATCCCAGTGATCAAATCACAAGTTGTCTGGCCAGACGATGATGGATACCGTTTCACCGAGAGGGCCCGAGTATATCTCTCCATCGTCGGAGGAGCAAATCCCAATCTTGAGCTATCTCGTTACTTGCCATACTTTTCCGTGAACCCGTAAGCCACCGTAATAGCCACCCAGTTACGGATGACGTTTAACAAACCCCAAAGTTCACGAAGCAAGTACGAAGGAACTCGACACTCTCATGGTCTAAGGAATTATGCAAACATTAACTTCCCTGTGTAAAATACCATTAACTTGTGACGAATGTATCTCATAGCATAACATCAATTTGGGTCGATTCAACACAAGTGTTCTACCAACAATTTGTGCCCTCAAAATTGCCGGCATAGACATGCCCATGATCAGGAAAACAGGATCATCATGCAATACTCGAGCCAGTCATAGAGGCTTGACCAGGAATACATTTTTCCGTTTATTATCCCACACGTGCACATGAGTTTCCCTCCAAGCCTCGTTTTATTGTAGACTCGAGAATCATTGCAGTTATAGCATGGAACATAAACTTTCATTACAAACCAGGAGATACAAAATAACTGATATTACTGCCTCTAGGGCATATCTCCTACAGTGGAGAGTGTGTCCGGCCAAAACCGGGGCGGGACGTTAGCGTGGAAGAGAAGAGTACGCACACAATCATTGAGGGTGCGAAGGATCCGTTCGGCGCGACCATTTTGTTGCGAGGTATACGGGCAAGTGAGACGAAGAATCATGCCATGTGTGGCAAGGAGGGTGCGAACCCCGACGTTGTCGAACTCCTTCCCGTTGTCAGTCTGCAAGGCATGAATGGGACGCCCAAACTGCTTAGCGACATAGGAGTAAAAGGTAGTGAGAACGGAGAGTGCATCGGATTTGTGTCGCAACGGGAAGGTCCACACATAGTGCGAGAAATCATCAAGCAAGACAAGATAGTATAAAAAAACCCGTATTACTGGCAATAGGAGATGTCCATAAGTCACTATGAATCAACTCAAATGGATATGACGCCACCGATGAGGACGCACTAAACGGAAGGCGGACGTGCTTGCCGAGACGGCATGCATGACAAGTATGATCATCGGTTTTATTACACGTGAATGAAAAGTCCTAAGAATATGACGAAGGGTGGCCGGGTTCAGATGTCCCAGCCGAGCATGCCAAAGGTCCACCGTGACGGAGAGAGCGACCGGAGTAGAGGCGGAGGTTTCGGTGGAGTGCACCGGGTAGAGGCCGTCCGGGCTGTCACATCGGTGGAGTACCATCCGGGTACGGGCGTCCTTGACAGAAAAAACCACTTCGTCAAATTCAACAGTTATAGGATTTTCACGTGTAAGAGAAGGAACGGAAACAAGATTGGTGACTAAATCAGGTGAAACTAAGACATTAGACATATGTATAGGCATGGAGTTAGACGGAAAGGAACCATGACCGACATGAGTAATGGGAAGGGATGAACCGTCCCCAACAGTGATACGACAAGCGGTAGAAACTGGATATGCGGAGTTGAGGTTACCAGGGTTGGAAGTCATGTGGGCGGTAGCCCCGGTGTCCATATACCAGTCGCCGCCTCCGGTGTATGTGTTGGGTGTAGGAGCGGAGTGGAGCACCGCGAGGAGGGCCGGATCCCAGGGTGCCGGCGGGAGAGCGGCGGCCGCGGCAGGGGGCGCGGCGGGGTAGGCGGGCGCGGCCGCGGGGTAGCCGCCCGGGGTGGCGTACATCGCCTGATGGGCGCCGGGGCGGGGGCCGAGGATCCCGGCCGGGACGGGGGCCCGTGGCACGGGCATCGTGTACGCGTGGACCACCCCTGTCCAAGGGTTGGGCGCGGCGGCCCAGGGTGCCGGGGGCAGCTGCTGCTGCTGCGGCTGGCGGGGCGCACCGTGCTGCTGCTGCTGCTTCTTTCCGCGGCGCCTCCCGCGGCGACGATCGGTGGCAGGGGACGGCGGCTGGTAGGCCGGCTGCGGGGGCGCCGGGAAGGAGGAAGCCGGCGGCGGTGGAGGCCGCGGCGGCTGCGGAGCCATGGGAGGGGCGGTGCGGGAGGTTCCCGCGGCGAGCATCGTGTGTGTGGCCCGGGACTTCACCATCTTCATCCTCCTTTCCTCCAACCGAAGATAGGCCACAACCCTAGGAAAGGTCGGGTCCGGAAGAAACGTGAGGTTGGAGGCCGCGTTGCTGAACTCTTCGTTCAGGCCGGCGGTGAGCGTGCTAAGGAGGAGCTCGTCGGAGACCTTCTCCCCGAGGTCGCGAAGCTCGTCAGCAAGTTTCTTAAGGCGCATACAATAATCGTCGATAGACGAGTCATGTTGATGGCAGCCAAAAAATTCCTGCTGAAGGAACACGCGGCGCTGGAGGGCGTTGTCGGTGAAGAGCCCGTTCAGCTTCGCCCACACCGTCTGCGCGTCATCAGTGTCGCACACGATGGTGTGGAAGATGTCCTTAGAGATGGTTTGGTACAGCCAGCGGGTGATGGTGGCGTCGATGGTCATCCAGTCGTCGTCCGCGAACATGAGGTCGATGTCGACGGAGCCATCAACGTGATCGATGAGGTGATACTCGCGGAAGACGAGGGAGAAGTAGGTTTTCCAGGCGTAGTAGGTGGAGGTGGCGTAGTGGAGGATGACGGGCACGCGAGCGAAGATGTCAAGATCACGAACGATTTCCACCGGAGGAGGAGCCGGACCGTCGAAGGGGTTGGAGGGGATGGACACGGAGGAGTGGGGAGAGGCCATCGGGAGGAGTGGGTGGTGCGGCGCGGCGACCGAGGCGGTGGCGGCGCGGTTGGGTTCGGCGGTGGCGGTCTCGGGTGGGTGGTGGCGATCGGGGGAAGGAGAGGCGGCTCGGGTAGGAGGGAGATCGGGAGGGAGAGAGGGATCGGGTGAGGGAGAGGCGCGCGCGGCGGCGGGGTTGGGTGCGGCGGCGCAGGGAGATGGCGGCGGCGGCGGCAGCGGGGTGCTGCCGCGGCGGCGCGGCTAGGGAGGAGCGGAAGCAGGGTTTGATCGGGAAGGAAACTGATACCATGTTGAAGGCAATGCAACTCTCGATTTATTACTCGGGTGCACAGCGCACGTATATAAGTACAAGGGCAGCCCTCAGCCTCATCTATACAAGGAAACTAGAGGTGTGGCCGATAGAAGATTATCCTAACAGATACATGCACATAATATGTTCAACACCTGACATTGCTGCTACCCAAAATCTCAAATGTGCTGCTGGACATTGATGGGATGGGAGTGCTCCGCTCACCTTGATGTGAAACCATCACGAGCCGCGCAACATTGCCAACCCGGCCGCTAAAAAAACACAGGTCAAGTAGGTGTTCTCTTCGCAGCCCGTGGGAAGGCCGTGTGAGCGGCCACACCAAATCCTATTTGCCAATCATTGCAAGTAAATATTATGGTTTTTTCAGTTTTAGGGAAATATAAAGATGTTCTTTGTTCAGTTTTTTTGTTTCCTTCTCTTTGATTTGATGCAGTTTTCTCGACCGGTTTTTGCCTGTTTTTCTTTTTCTTTCCTGTTCATTTTTTCAATTTCGGATTTTTTATTATCTTTAAAAACAATTCTCCTGAATATTAAAAAATGTTCACGTTTCTCTGCAAAATGTTCAGAGTTTTTTCAAAAATATTAATCAAACTTTTTAAAAAATGTTCTTGTTTTCTCAAAAATGATCACGAATTTAGAGAATGTTCTGAATTTTTAAAATATTAACAATTATTTTAGAATAAAAATCATATTTATTTTTCAAACTTGTCCATTGTTTTCTAAAATGAATTTTCATACTTCAAAAGTTGTTCAGAAGTTATAAAAAATGTTCACAAAATTTACAAAAATCACAGTTTTAATTTTACGATTTCCCAACCTTTCTACCGCGGTGATTTGTTTTTTGAGAAAGCCAACTGGAAAACCAAATGTATGCAAGAAAAATTGCTTGAACTCCCTACATTATGTAGCACAATATGGACCAGCCCAGAGAGGAACGCCCTGTTCGTGCAATAAATAAGTCTGACTTCTTCTTTTTTATCTTTTTTTTTTGCGGGCAATAAGTCTGACTTCTTGACGCAGTGAGCGAGGAATAAACGCACCCAAATACGGGCGCGGCTATGTGCCGCCTGCTGCGAGCCCTACCACGGCTCGCCTGCAGGGGTGCACGTATTGGGCCGGCCCAGTAGCCAAGGCTCGCCTTGTGGTTTCTTTTCTTTTTTTTCTTTCGTTTTTTATTCACTGTTTTGTTTTCCATTTTTTCTTTATTTATTTTACCTTGTTTATATTTCGAAATCTTTTAAATATGTATGATATATAAAAAATTACATTAAATTTTAAAAAATGTTAATCTTGCATTTGAAAATGTTAAATGTGTAAAGAAAAATGTCTTTGATGCACACAAAAAATGGATCAATGTGAACTAATTAGAAATGCTAATCATGTGTACGCAAAATGTTAATTTGCATTTAAACATGATAAATGTGTATAGAAAAATGTTTTTGATGCACACGAAAAATGTATAAATGTGAAAAAAAGTATAACATGTTAATCATGTGTACGGAAATGTTTATACATTGTAAAAAAATGTATGTGTAATTTAGAAAATATTTCATGTCTGCAAAAAAATGTTAATCTAGTGTACGAAAAAATGTTAATCTTGCATTTAAAAATGTTAAATGTGTATAGAAAAATGTTTTCTATGCACACGAGAAATGTATAAATGTGAAAAAAGTAGAACATGTTAATCATGTGTATGAAAAATGTTAATCATGTGTACGAAGAATGTTTATTCATTGTAAAAAAATGTATGTGTGAATCAAAAAAATGTCAGCGGAAAAATGTTAATCATGTGTACGAAAAATGTTAATCTTGCATTTGAAAATGCTAAATGTGTACAGAAAAATGTTTTTGATGCACACAGAAAATGTATAAATGTGAAAAAAGTAGAACATGTAATCATGTGTACGAAAAATGTTAATCGTGTATACAAAAAAATATTTATAGATTGTACAAAAATGTACGTGTAATTCAAAAAAATGATTCATGTCTTCGAAAAAATGTTAATCATGTGTTCAAAAAATAGTTTTCATGAACAAGAAAAATGTACAAAAGTGAAACAAAAAAGTGGAACATGTTAGTCAAAAAAGTGTAATTCAAAATCTTTGTATGGCCTGAAACAAGCGCCTAAGCAATGGCACGAGAAGTTCAATACAATTTTGATATCTGCTGGCTTTGTTGTTAACGGAGCAGACAAATGTGTATACTATCACTATATTGGGGGCGAAAGAGTTATACTATGTCTGTATGTCAATGACATACTGATATTTGGGACCCACCTCAAAGTCATTGAGGTGGTCAAGGTTTTTCTATCTCATAACTTTGAGATGAAAGATCTTGGTGTGGCTGGTGTTATCTTAAACATCAACCCACTGAGAGATAATGAGGGTGAAATTACACTTTTGCAATCCCACTATGTTTGAGAAAATTTTGAGTCATTTTGGATATTCAGACTGCAAATCTTCTGCAACACCATATGATCATAGCGTTCGGATTCGAAAGTTCCAAGGCACGGCTGTAGATCAATTGAGATACTCTCAAGTGATTGGTTCAGTCATGTACCTAGCTTGTGCTACTCGGCATGACATCTCATTCGTTGTGTGCAAACTGAGCCGGTTTGTTTCCAACCCGGGAGATGTGCATTGGCATGCTGTTGAGCGAGTGATGCGTTATTTGCAAGGTACTATGAACTACGGAATTAACTATTCTGGGTAACCGACGGTACTTGAGGGGTATAGTGATTCGAATTGGACATTTGATGCTGATGAGATGAAAGCCACAAGTGGATATGTGTTTACACTTTGTGGTAGTGCTGTTTCCTGGAAGTCTTGCAAGCAGACGATCTTAACGAGATCGACTATGGAAGCAGAACTCACAGCATTAGACACATTATGCGTCGAAGCAAAATGGCTTCAAGAGCTTTTGATGGATTTGCCAGTGGTTGATAAGCCAGTCCCGGCTATCCTTATGAACTGTGACAATCAGACAGTGATTGCCAAGGCAAAGAGTTCAAAGTACAACATGCAATCCACAAAGTATGTAAGAAGAAGATTGAAATCTGTCAGGCATTCAAGAAACTCCGGAGTAATAGCGTTGGATTATATCCAGACAGCTAAGAATCTGGAAGATCCCTTTACAAAAGGACTATCATGGATTGTGATAGAAAATGCATCGAGAGAGATGGGCATGAGACCCACGTAAGTTGCTGGGGGGTAACCCAACCTATGTGATCGGAGATCCCGTGAATTAGGACCTGGGAAAACAATCCAGCGGTCGACTGAGGAGAGTATCCTTACTAACACACTTCGTTGGAGATGCAATACTCTGTTAATCTGTAAGGCAGGTTGACTTTTGTCTTAATGTGTTCCAAAACTTGTATAAGCAAGATGCTATCCTACAGAGCGATCTTTGGATGAACACACCTATGTGAGCCCGACTACTGGTCACAGTCTACGAGAGAGGGTAATCTCTAGGAAGCTCATGAGAAGGTAAGGAGTATGACTAATAAGCTCCACCCGTGGGTTTAGCCTTCGGCAGGCACGTATCAGCTGACAATAGGCGAAACTTCTGCATGCTAAGCTGACAATTCAAGGCATAATCCATTTGTTCAGTTGTGAAGAAGTCTAATCCTGTTGCTCTAGGTGGAAGTTCAACTTAACAGTCTCCACTGAAAATTCTGGTATATCAAAACATTGTTTGGGATAGATGACAAACTAACATGCATCGAGATCTGGTGGGGGATTATTGGATTATAGATGGGCTTTAGCCCATATAAGACAATAATCCCTAGTTAATCTCTAAGGCCCATATAGGTGTATGGCAGGTGGTGGGAAGTTTAGTACCACCTTGCTAGTTAAGGAGAGTTGAGACCCCTTTATAAGGGTTGCTCTACCATTTGCCATTGGGAGCTTTGAAAGAGGAGTGGTACACGCGTGCTCCCCCTCCTCCGCCGCCCGCCTCATCACGGCGCGCGCGCCGCGGGTTGCGGGAATCACTCCCTCCTACATAACCCTAGCCGTCATCTACTGTTCCTCTCACTGTGCTGCTTCTGGCGATCCCATCCTGACGATCGCGTGCACGGTTGGTCGGGAGAGCAGGTGCTTCGTTCAAGATCCTGCCCGGGAGAACGGCAATAAGGTTTTTGGGGAGCGTCTCGTCGCGACTGCTCCCGATCCGTCCCCGTCTCTGTCCTCCTCTGCTTCCACTACTTCCTCTGCATCGACCACACGGCCGACGATGACGCCACCAAGAAGAAGGCTACGGACGACGTCGAGGCTGCTGCTACCGCCGCCGCGCTGGCCTGGCCAACCGGAGGGTATGACTTGTTCATCTCCTATTTACTCGTTCATGTGCTAGGCGTATATGTTGTCTTCATAGATGTTACGATTCTATACGTGCTCACATGCTTAGGTATCGGTATGAGTTGCATACTGTGATTGCCATGTTTATTATCTACTCGTGGATTAGATTAATAAAAAATGTGCTAATATTTCCAGCATCTAATGTTGGGTATTTCTAGTCCTCCATATTCTGATTTCATGGATACCAGTTTCCAGTTTGCAAGGTGGTAATTATGTGAGTTGATAGCTTTTATGGCCCACAAGGAAAATTTGATAAATAACAAGAGATATATAGGTATGCTCGCGAGACAATACCTAATTAATATTTCGCTCACATAACTTATCTTGGATCTTCAATGGTTTTAATTGCAGGTTATACACGCACATATTTCAGAAATACAAAGGCTTATACTGTGAGTACACTAGTTGATCGGTTTGCTTAGCGATGCATGCATGGCAAAGCTAGCTGCCCACGACGTACTAGCACATGCATCATCGGTCTTGCTGAAGCTAAGATGCGTGTACACGTTTCGGCCGGGTCATACGCAACTCAAATACCCTCACGCCGGTGGAATTATACATACCCAAGTACCCGTATGCCGGTCGGCATGGACACGTATATACCCGAATACCCGATCGATGACGTGCCGTACACTGCGTGGTTAGTCATGCGCGTGGTTAATCACGTGGTTAGCTTAGCGATGCCTGCATCGCAAAGATAGTTGTCCACTACGTACTAGTGTATATTTTGATCTAAACCTAAACTGTAGCAATCATCTACAGTCTACAGTAGGCCGGTTGCTACAGGAACCAGCTCTACCTGTCCTGATCGGGGGCAACCTCCAAACCAACCAGGTGTTGGCCCCCTGGCGTACAGTGCAATAAAGATAAAGATAAAAGGGAAAGAGAGAAGAAACTAGATACGGCTGGTCATTTGGCTGCTGCTCTTAGTTCTCTCTCTCACTCACTCTTACCGATCAAGCACAAGCACTGGAACACTAAGAAGGACCTACATAATCACCAGATCAAGCTGGTGGTGGTGAGGAACTAAGCTGAGAGCACATCTGCATCTTAAGATCAAGGTATGATCATCTTCTTATTAATTCAGTGGCTCAAACTTAGCTATAAAGATCCTGGAGGATTTCAACAATGGCACGAGATCCATGTAGCATCAAGTCTGAGCCCTACATGCTTAAGTTCATGCTTGATCTATTAAGGTTATGTCAAAGATCAAGCTGTTCTTCTCTCTCTACGATCAAGTATCAAGCTGTTCTTCTGTTCATGCTTGGCCAATTAAGTTCATGATTGGATTCATGCTGTTTCTTATGTTCAAGCATGGCTTGAACTTAGTTAAAGCCTTGTGAGGAACAGATCAAGTTTGATCTGTTGTTTGAAGTCAAGTTCAAGCTGTTCTACATATCTTTGATAAGCTTGAATTTTATTTAGCCCTAAATTCCTAAAGACTCAGCCCTAACAGATTATGTGATGCTTATGGAGGTTTCAATTTTGATGTTGTTTAAAGGGGACTGATGCATCTAAGTAAAATCCCCAATTTCTGGGAAACCCTAGAATTGAAATTTCTCAGTTTTCCTCCTAATTAGGATCAAGGGTTTCAATTTATGCTTTGAATCAGTGGGGAAATGAACTGATTATGATTAAATCTAATGATTTCCCCCAAATTTGGAACCCTAGCTAAAGAAATCATTCAATTTCTCCCTTGTTTTGATGCTATGGTTTCGGTTAAAGCTTAATTAAGTGGGGATTGAAGAGAACTAAAGCAAATCCTAAAGCAAAAATCCCCAAATCACCGAAACCCTAGTTTCTGAAATTTCCCTGAATCCTGCTGAACCCTAATCCTAATGATGATGATGAACTGAAGGCAGTGCAAAATTACCTTCGGGTTGCGGTGCTCGCCATCGTCGTGCGGCGTCGCCGGAGCCACCATTTCATGCTGGCTGGTGTGCCTGGGCTTGCGCCCGAGCGCCCATGCCATCCACTGCACCGGGCAGCAGATGCGCCTCCTCGCTCGCTTGTCGACGGCGGAGACCCCTGCTGTGCTGGATCGGGCGCTGTACAACGTCACTGCCGCGGGGATGCCCTTGCGCGTGCGCGTGCGCGTCGGCCTTGCAAATGGCATCGCCGGAACCACTCGACGGAACCGCGCGCTGGCCAAAGCTGTACGCGTGCTCCAGCGAGGGGCTCTCGACGGCGCCGCCCTTTTCCTCCCAGTCCACGGGCGGCGCTCTTTGCCGCCACCACGCGCTCTCTCTCTCGCTGTGGATGAGGAGGAGAAAGGGAGGAGATGGGGAGGATAGGGTTCGGGTGAGGGGAAGCTGGGCTGACCGATCTGTTCTGGCCGATCCAGCGGCAGCTGGGCCGCCAGGCCGTCACGGCCCAGACCAGCATCGTCCAAGGGGGGGAGCAGGGGGAGCTGGCTAGGCCGGCTGGCCCAGCTCAGCAGCGAAGATTTGCCCAGAAAAAAAAATTATGCTCTGGGCTAATTTTCTGTTATGGGCAGTAAATGATTAAGGAAAAATGCTGAATATTTTTCCTTATAATGATTATATTTTATGCAATAAAGTGAATATGTTTAGGGCTAAATCTTATGCACAAATTATTATGGTTATTTTGGCAATTTAATTATTTAGGTATTTTAATTTGTGTTATATTTTAATACGTCATGTCATGCCATGTTTAAATTAATTATGTTTAGTTAATTCCTTCTTCACGGCATTTTATTTTAACGTTGAATATTATTATGATCATTATGCATAATGTTTCTGCGAAATAATTTTCATGGTGTTATATTAGCCTTAATGTTTTCTAAGGCAATTATGTAATAATTAATTGCTTCAAGGCATTTTATCATGTTTTGATCTCAGAATAATGATATTTTTATTTAAGTTTATGATGTGCTTCTCTAATCAATTTTCTTATTAGAGAGCTTTAAGTTTTAATTTTAGTGTGGCCTCAATTAAATAATGTTTTGAGCAATTAAATTAAGTTGGGGCTTTTATGCTTTTATGAGCAATTAAGTCAATTATGTTTATAGCCCTAAAATAACTAAAGGCTATTGCTCAAAAATATATAATATGTCATTTCGAATGAGGCCTTTTATGATGATGATGTTCCCCAAAAAAATTAATTAATGGTTGATTTATCTTAAGTGATTAAGTGGCCTTTGATCTAATTTATAATTAAGTTTGGGCATAAAGAAATACCTAATGTTGACTTTTCATGGCTATATATAATTAAACCATGGATTGTCATAATCAATTGCCTACTAAAGAATTTGTCCTTAAGCCATACATAGTTAATGAGGCTATTTTATTAAATGTCTCTTGAGTAATTAAGGGTGGTCTGTATTTACCATTCTGGCCAAAGCTGATTGGTAGGTACATGACTGCAAAATTTTATTGTTCATGTCCACTTCTGACCAGAGTTGATGTGGACTAGTTCAATAAGAACAAGGAGACATGATTTTTATTAAGTGTGGTTGATGTCCGTCATCCTAGCCAAAGCTGGTTGACGAATATCTGAATGCAAAATATTTTACTGCTATTGCTCACTTCTGGTCAAAGCTGATGTGAGTTGGATCAGTAAAAGAAGTTTGAAGAGGCCATAAAGTGTGACTGGTATTTGTTATTCCGGCCAAAGCTGATTAATGAATACTTGATCACAAAATTTTGTTGTTATGATACACTTCTGGCCAAAGCTGATGTGGATCATATCAACAAAAGAAGTTTATGATCTGGGAAAAGAATTCTCATAAATAAGGCTTTCGGACAATTTTGAAATAGGCCACAAATATTAATTACTTTTGGGGAATTGAATAAAGGATATAAACCAATTAATTGATTATTAAGATATTGTAAACTTATGCTTACAATTAAATTATATGCTTCCGCAATTAAGTGCCTCTGATTAATGATATGATTCATGGCTATATATACATATAAATTCATTAAGTTTTAGTTATAGCCATAAATCATCTGATTAATTCTGAGATCAATTAATTCTTGAAGCTATAAGCTTCTGTGATCATTATCATGATCATTAAGTCATCTCCAATTAAGATGGAACCGAAGTGAAATTTTAGTTGGAGATTTAATGTTATTTTGGGATAAGTTGTGGCACGTGAATTCATTCTGACCAAAGTTGATTGGATACATGTGCCATTCCCTAAAGATTAATGTTTACATAAGGAATTATGTTTTGCATGAACACTATTAAAATTTGTGATCATACATTTATCCCTATTGCTAATATTTTTCAATTTAGCCATAAGTTCTTCGGCTGATTTAATGACTCTCATAAGTAATGATTTAGGATTATGAATATATATTATTGTTTCATGAGGTCATGCATAATGAAAATTTAATGAGCTCCCATTAAAGAAAATTTTGACTACTAAGGCGTTGACAAGAATTTAATAAATTTCTTGTCTATTAATATCAGTTGGGAGCAAAACCCAGTAAAAATCTGGGGGAGTATGCCAGTAAGAATCTAGGGAGTAATTCCCTAGTTCAGTTATAATAAAGTTATTTTTGGCATTAATGAAGTAGTTTAAAAACTTCTTAAAAAAATCTTAGGAGATCATGTTGATCATAAGAAAACTTAAGATTTGAAGTTTGAGTTATGATGATTTTACGGAGCTTTTGAGTTCACTTTATTATATTATTCACAATAAAGTCTATAAAGTGGACTGTAATTAAGCTCAAAGAAATATGTATCCATAAGAAAAAAATGGATACCATAAATATGATGTTATTATGGCCTCATGGACGAAAAGGTTTGAGGTGAAGTATTTTAAGTTGGACTGGAGGTTAATGTTAAAGGCTATGGAAATTTTCCATTAGCACAGAAATATGAAGTTCCTTATCCTCCATTCCTATAATGTGATTTATGTTATTAGTTTTATTGACTTCTCCTCTAAAAGTGGAATACTTATTATGGAAGTTCGTCGAAATGTTGAGCAATAGCTCCATCCACATTTCGAGGGGGAGCAATTGAACTTCCGAGGTATGTTGGTATATGTTGGTAAGTTTAAATTTAAATTCCACTTCTTACTTTCTGTTTTAAGTAATGTTAAGAATTATGGCTAAGAATTATGAATAAAAGTTGAGATTTTGTTAAGTACCTTTTTTATTCAAATCTCGTAAGTTTCCATATCCTAGGGATATTATTATTACTATTACCTCATGCATATTCTTTTAATGTTAATGCCATATGATTAGCTATTATGTTCCTTCTAATGTTTATGTCATATTAAGTGATAAATCTTGCATAAGTTTTTCTCCTAAGCAAGATAAAAGGTTTAATTATGCTCTCCATAATGATCCTCCTAAAGCACTAAAGGAGGATGACGAAAATTATGATACTCTGAAATAGAGTATGATGTTGAAAAACTAAAGGGAGAGCAGTTAAATTATAAGGGGGTTTATGGCAATTAAGAGTTCCACTGTTAACATTATTAAAGGAGCTATTCCTCACTCCCAGACTGCCAAGGTAATCATTGGCAAATTTCCTATTAAAGTTTAAGTGACACGTCTTGCTAAAAGACTTGTTGAAAGAAAGTTAATGCAAATGGGAGTTTGAGGGTATAAATTATGAAAAGGTGAAATGTGATCACCATTTTAGAGATGGAAATTTCGTAAAGTTTTTTCCTTTTGCATTATAAAGGAATCAATTATGATGATTGATCAGTTTTAAGACAATAAGTATCTGACAGTGGTACAAAGCTCAATAAAGAATAAGTTCGATAAGGAATTTGTGCTTGGTCAATACTATGTTGACTATAAGCAATAGGGATATTGCATAAGACCTGAGGGTTTTTCCTCGGAGTACTAAGTTAATCTTGGTGATGTTTCTTATGTCTTAAAGATTCACTGAGATTGGTCCATAAAGGGGAGTATTGAAATTCATTCTAAAAGTTTTATGTCTACTCCTTCAAAGGGCAATAAGTTTTCCTCATGTTGTCACTAATGCTTAAGTTATTGTGTGCCCTTAAGGTTTTGAGACCGGGATAACTGGCAGACATAAGTCCAGGACTGGACCCCTGGAAAATTATTAAGAAAAGCTTTGCCTTGTTGGCATAAGCACTAAAATAATGATGTGTGATACATCACATTAAGGGATTGCATGCTTATGTTTTAACATACAAGGTGACCACCAAGTTGTGGACCGTTAACATAATTGGGAAGGTGTGAATTTACGAAAGTTTTATCCACAAAAGTTTCACCCTTGCGGGGGAGCCATATTGTGGAATGGCTTTACCCAATTTTCTTAAGGCATCGTCAAGGATGCAAACTAAATTTGTGGCATGCTCTTTATTCCCTAAGCTTTTAAAATATGGATTCATGTCCCTGATCCATATAAATTTAAGAATAAGGAGTACTCTTAAGAAATTCATCCCAGAACTAACTATGTAAGAGTGCAGAATACTCGAGTAACATGTCAAAAGGTATCTGTCAGACCTATGACATTGTGAAAGATTAATTCCAGAATCAAATATATTCAAGGCCTTGATGAATTGAGTTTTAAGGCTCAACAAATAATTATTAAATCTAAGGCATAAGTGTTGAGCACCACTTAAATTTAATGTCTTGATGATGAATTCATAAGTGTTATGCTAAAGGTATTAAAGTTAAGTATCATATTTAAAGAGGCTTGCCTTATAATGTTGCCGGCATAAAGATTAAATGGCAGCCTATTATTAAGGGACAAATTTATGATTCTGGAAGCAAAACATATTTATCTTCTTTTCAAAAGCGCGCGCATAAGGATATGCACAAGAATATATGAAGAGAAACTGCACTCTTGGGACCATTGCAACACCATCTCCCCACAAACCTAAGGGGGTTTGTTTCTTCGATGGAATGATGTACTATGGTCAATTAGATCAATGGTACTTAATTGACCATTGTATCTTATTGGCTCTGTATAAGTTCCAACAAAGGAATGAGCTCACAAGTTTTAAGTAAAAATTAAGATTATGGAGCTCCTAAGTTAAAGAAGTTCCATTTCGAGATAAGGTGGTATATTGTAGTACCTGGGTTCTGCGGAAATAACTGACCGTTGCAATCCTTTATCTCGTATGCCATTTTATTTAGAAGTGGGCTTATGAGTTTAGCATTACGATCAAGGGGGAGAATGTTGGATATTTTGATCTAAGCCTAAACTGTTGCAATCATCTACAGTGGGCTACAGTAGGCCGGTTGCTACAACAACCAGCTCTACCTGCCCTGATCGGGGGCAACCTCCAAACCAACCAGGTGTTGGCCCCCCTGGTGTACAGTGCAATAAAGATAAAGATAAAAGGGAAAGAGAGAAGAAACGAGACACGGCTGGTCATTTGGCTGCTGCTCTTAGTTCTCTCTCTCTAACTCACTCTTATATACACATAACTTGCTACCGATCAAGCACAAGCACTGGAACACTGGGAAGGGCCTACATAATCACCAGATCAAGCTGGTGGTGGTGAGGAACTAAACTGAGAACACATCTGCATCTTAAGATCAAGGTATGATCATCTTCTTATTAATTCAGTGGCTCAAACTTAGCTATAAAGATCCTGGAGGATTTCAACAACTAGCACATGCATGCATCTGGTCAGGTCGTGCTACAGTGTGGTAGCCCTCAGATGCATCAGCAGCAGCGCGCATGGATGGCAGCAAGCCAGCGACGACCGCCTCAGCGGAGGCGGTCATGGCGCCCTGGTACAGGCGTCATGTCGTTGAGCATGGCGTCCCGGATCGGGGCGTCATGGTCTCAGGCATGTCTGACGTGGCCGGTCAGCTCTGTCCGCATGACGCCTTTGACCAGGGTGTCGTGCTGTCTGGCATGACCTCCCGGGCCCGGACGTCATGAAAAATGGCCATTTTATGAAATATTTTTTAAATGGGTATATTTTATGCTGAACTTTGTGAAAATGGCCACTTTTGTCGCTTTTCACAAGGTGGTGTTATTATTTTGATTTCCATTACTCAGCTTATTCTAATTTAATCAATTGAACATGACTAAGTCCGGAGCAACAGGTGTTGGATATGTTTTCACTGTGTTTTCCAATGAATCATATGAACTTCCTCGTGTGATTATCTGAAAGATGACCTAAAAGTTTATCTAAAAAAGATGCGCTGATCCCCTGGGCTACCTGGCTTAAAAAGTACCAAGATTGTCTTCTTGTTTTCAAGTACCCATTCCTAATAACATCGGACTTCTCCCAATTTTGCTTTATGCTTAGTGTGATTATTCTTATGTGTTCACACATGTCCTGATTTTCTCTAGGCATATTGTTTCTTGGCTCAACGGAGTATGGCAATTTACTGGGTTTTTCTTGATTTTGGTAAATGGCACCCTGAATCTAGTTTTGGACGAGTCTCACGGTCTGAATTGTGTGCGTTTAGGTGGATCGTGCCACATCAGCGGATCATGTGTAGGCATGCTTTGGAAGAAGAGTACTTGACACACGGTTCTTCAAGCCTTATAGGAATGGCGAAAGGTAGTAACTCGGACTTAATTTCTACGTATTGAAATGTTGCTCTCAACTTGTCAAAGTGCGAGAAGGAGTGGCGTCGCTTCCTAGTGTGGGCGTCAACTTCAATCGAGATAAAGAAGGGATGGTCGGTGTTGTTTGTGTGTTCGTTTTGCAAAAGTACTAGGAATTTAAAAAATGACAACATATTTTGAAAAATGGTCAGAATTTTAAAAGATGTTCATGAAAGTTTTTTTTAAATGTTTGTGTTCGCATTTTTTTATAAAACGTTTACGTTTTCTTTAAATGTTTTTCTTAAATAATGTTCAAAAAAGTTTTCCAAGTCACCTTTTTGCATATAATAAACAAAAAAAGAATCATGTTTTGACGCAAAGATGGTCTAATAGGAGCTCTCCGTTGGTGGAACATGGGGCCAGCCGGGCGGGCCCATGTACCCGGCTCTGCAGCTGTTAGAGCGCCGGACTGGCCCATCATTCCTTACTATCTCCTCTGCTCTGTTCTGCTCCCCGGCGAGTCCAACACGGAACGGCGGGCAAGGACGCGAACGCGTCGTCTTCCAGCTTTCTCTGCTCCGTGGCCGGCGTGGTCGCTGGAATAGCGTCTGGCTGGCGAACACGCCGGGAACACGTCTGGCCACCGGGTCAGGTCCGTTTTCATCCACCTGCCTGCCCGCCCGCCCGCCCGCCCGCCCGCCATGTGTGTTTGTGCTTATATCCGTGACGTTCGTTTCCACCGGCACCGTGACCTAGCCATCTATCTCGAGTAGCTGTCACCTTATTCATTCCTACAGTACAGTGGGCAGCCACGCACGAGGCTTGCTTCAATGGCATGATCAGCCTCTCCTCCCCTCCCTGCGGGGTTTCGCTGCCGAGTCAATCCGATTTTGACCACGGGATGAACAGTGCATAGATGAACAGTAAAAAAGCAACAAAAATCAAAAACATCTGAAATTTTTCTACGTGAGAGATAATCAGGTGCGTGCCAATTTTTGTCATGTTTGGACGTTCGAGGAGCTCGTGGTAAAAAAACAAAACTAAATGTACTCTGTGATGAACAGTAAATTCAAAAAAATCTCTATGTGACGTGCCCCTCTCTCTCTCTATATATATATGTGTGTGTGTGTGTGCTCTGTTTTAGTGCCTCCATTCCTGTACCCTCCCCTTGCCCGGTGTGACTCAACTCCCATTTGCAGCTAGGTAGGCGGCACCGGGGGCGGCATCCGTCACCGGCAGGAAGGCAGACATGTGGCATCCATCACCGGCAGACATCCGACGCACCGTACCAGCGACGCACAGCAGCAGGTCAGATGCCCCCCCTCTCTGGCCCATTGAGGATCAATGCCTAATTTTGGTTGACCACAAAGAAATACACAAGTTTCTTTTCTTTAAGCAAGCATTACTTAGGGCTCCTTTGATACAAAGGAATTTTATAGGATTTCTGGAGGATTGAAATCCTTAGAATTTTTTTCTATGTTTGTCCTTTGATTTATAGGATTGGATTTCATAGAATTTTTCCTATGGAATCTTTTGTAGTACATTTCATAGGAAATCTAACATCCACTCCAACTTCTTTTTATAATTCCTTTGTTTTTCCTGTGACATCAAACATTCATTGCTAATCCTATAGGATTCAAGTGGGCATGCCACACCAACCCTATACTTTTCCTATTCCTACGTTTTCAGAATCTTATGAATCAAAGAGGCCCTTACTATGTGCCTCCCATAGCTGGTATAAAAATAAAGAAAACAATTCAGTTCTGTTTCTGTTCTCTCTCTTATGATTGAAAATTGTACTGTATTTCCCTTGTGATTGAAAATTCTCTGGCCTGATGCCTTAATTTTATTTCTCTTCTCTTGTGATTCAAAATTCCCAACAGGTGGTACCCTCCCTTGGCGTGCTGTGCTGCGACTCAAACCCCCATTTGTACCTTGGCAGGCGGCACCTTGGCAGGTACCTTCTCAGGAAGCGGCATCCATCACCTTTCATATGCAGCTTACAGCAGCCTACTTACCAACGAATTTCTTTTGATTCCTGGATGCAGGTGCCGCACGTCCGACCAGGGGATCAGATGGCGGACGCCGCCCTCAGCGCGGCACAATGGGTGGTAGGCAAGGCGCTAGCCCCCGTTGTGGATGGCATGCTGGAGGATTGGGCGGCCACCAGGAACTTTGGTCCCAACATCGAGGCCCTCAAGATAGAACTGTTGCTCGTGCGGGCGACGCTCGAAAATGCTGCCCGCAAGGAGATCTGCGGTACGGCCATGGAGGAGCTGCTGCAGTTGCTGCGGGACTCAGCACACAATGCCGAGGACTTGCTGGATGAGCTGGACTACTTCCGCATCCATGATGCGCTCCACGGCACGCACGATGCTGCCGACGTGCACGGCAGGGGTGGCGTCCAGGATCTCGCCCTAAGTGCTCGCCACACAACCAAAGCTCTTGTCAAGCAGCTGGCATCTTGGCAGCGTGGTAGGAAGAGGTCACGCGGCGATTCCTCCTCAGCGCCAAATGCGCAAGAAACACCAATGCCTGAGTTTAATAATGTTGAGTTCTCTCAAAGGATGAAGGCCATTGTAGAGAAACTGCAGCCTGTCCGTAAGGTTGTTAACAAGATTTTGCAAGGTTGTGGCCCTAGAATTGTTCTACACATTGCCCAGCATCGTCCCACCACCACACCTCAGAGTGTCGAGCCAAAACTGTACGGAAGGGACCGTGTCATGAATAGCATCATACATGGTATCACCAAGGGTCAATACTGTGACAAGGGTCTAACCGTGCTTCCAGTTGTTGGTCCAGGGGGAATGGGGAAGACAACTTTGATACAACACATATATAACGACCAACAAGTGCAGAATCATTTTCCGGTCAGGATTTGGATATGTGTGTCATTCAGTTTCCACCTGGGCAAGGTGCTAGAAGAGATTAAAAAATATACCCCTAAAGTTGAAGGTGAAAAAGAGTGTATTAGACCAGAAGAATTGATTGTACAAAGATTAAAATCCAAAAGGTTCTTACTTGTATTGGATGATATATGGCAGTTTACTGATGTGGATGACTGGAAAAAACTATTGTTGATACTCGGCAAGTCACAAGAAAATGGTTCCATGATTCTAGTCACAACTCGGCATAAAAAAAATAGCAGATCAAGTTAAGAAAACTGAAGAGCCAAAAGAATTGGACGGTTTAGAGTCTTTGATGCTGAGCAATACCCAGAGGATAAACGCCATTTGCTTCACATTGGAGATAAGATAATGGAAAAACTAAAGGGCTCCCCTCTTGCAGCAAAAACCGTTGGTAGATTACTGAAGAGAGACCTTAGTTCGGGTCATTGGAGAAGGGTCCTAAAAAGTAAACAATGGGCGAAGGAGACTGATGGAATCATGCCTGCCTTGAAGCTTAGCTATGACTTTCTCCCTTTCCGTCTGCAACAATGTTTTTCCTATTCCGCATTGTTTCCTGAAGATTACCGTTTCAGAAGCCGCGAGCTCACCAGTCTATGGACCGGACTAGATATTTTGATACCTAGTGGCCAAAACCAAACACTTGAAGAGATAGGTCTGAGCAATTTAAAAGATTTAGTCATCCATGGATTTTTCAGAGAAGAGGAAACTGATGGTGATACTGATATGTGGTATGTTATGCATGACCTACTGCATGATTTGGCATTGAAGGTTGCATCGCATGATTGTCTTAGTTTACGTCTCCCTAAGGTTGGATCAATAGAAATCCTGCCATCCACCCGTCACTTGTCTATAAGCATAGACTTAGGTGGATATGATGCAGAGTCTGGTGAAAAATTAAAGAGTGAATTGGAAGAAGTGAAAACAAAACTGAAGGTTGAACATTTGCAAACACTGATGTTATTTGGAGAAATGGATGAAAGTTTTGCCAAGATATTTGGTGATTTTTTGGGGGAAGTAAATGCTCTTCGTGTTCTTTATTTGCCTGCCATGATGTATCCCGTGGAGTCCATGTTACATAACTTTTCAGGACTTGTCCACCTACGGTTTCTATGTCTAGGGACAGAGGACGACGAGATGCATCTACCACTTAACATCTCAAAATTTTATCATTTACGGATTTTAGATCTTGAGCTGTGGGGTGGCAGTTGTGATTTGCCCGAAGACATGAGCAACCTTGCCAAATTATGCCATTTTTATACTCCACTTGGTGATGAGGTTCATCCTGATATTTATAATGTGGGAAAACTTAAACTCTTAGAAGAGTTAAAGGTCTTTCGAGTCAATAAAAAAAGTGAAGGGTTTGAACCAAAGCAACTAGAGCATTTGACCCAGATAAGGGAGCTTGGCATCTACAACCTTGAGAAAGTACATACAAAAGGTGAAGCGGCAGAAGCAAAATTGATCGAGAAAAATTGCTTGAAGAGGTTAACATTGGACTGGGATAGTGGGGGATCTAATGTTGATCCGGGCGTGCAAGCATTGGTTCTTGAGGGCCTTCAACCAAATGGAGATCTTCAAGTGTTGTGCATTAGAGGACATGGAGGCCCTTCCTGTCCAACATGGCTGGGAGATGAGTTCGCTGTTGAAGATCTAAAATCTCTTTGTCTTGATGGTGTTTCTTGGGAGGTTTTCCCTTCTTTAGGGAAGGCATGGGATCTTCTTGAACTAAGGTTGGTGCATATTGCCAGACCAAAGGAGTTTATCATAGAGAAAAGCTTCCGCATGCTAGGAAAGCTTGAACTGATTGGTCTAGAAAGTTTTGAAAAATGGGTTTACCCACCTGAACAGGATGCTCCTATGTTCCCTCTTTTGCAAGTGTTGATTATTAGAGAATGCCCGAAACTCTTGGGGTTGCCTTCCTCAAACCAGGCCAGTGGTGAGTACAGTCAAAACATTGTTTCCCCAGATTGGTTCCCCAAACTACAAGAGATTGAGATAAGGAGCTGTCAAGAATTCTCGTCAGTGATTCCCATCTCCTGGATAGAAAGTCTGGATCATTTCACGATAGAATGGGTAAAGGTACTAAAGAAATTTACAAAACAGTATGTTGGACATGTAAATATTGTTGGAGAGGGATATATGCCTAGCTTAGACCAAGTGTTATTTTTCGATAAAGAAACAGGTCTTGAGAAGCTGAGACTCGAAAGGTGCCCACCTCTGGAGTTGAAGCACCTCCTGATGCTAACCTCGCTGAAGACATTGATGGTAGATGCTGACCACTGGGGTATGGTTGGACCACTAGGAGGTCAGAGTGATGAGGAATGGCAGCTCCCTGTTGAGCATATCTCGATCAAGGACTTACATGGTAATAGTGGGAAGGAATTGACAGAGCTCCTCCCCCACCTCCCAATGCTCTCCAAATTGGATATATATCATTGTGAAAACATAAAAAGGCTGGTAGTGCAACAAACAACATCAGAAGCATCAGAGATGGGGGCAGGTGAAATAACAGCAGTAGCAGAGGAAGAGGATCATGGGGTGCTGCTCTTCCCATCCAATCTTTGTGACTCACTACAGGAGTTGTTCATCTCTTACTGCCCAGAGCTGGTTCTGATGGAACCACCAACTCTTGTTCATAGAGGAGGATGGCTCCAAGCCTTGCGATCTCTCCAGAGATTAAAAATACAGCATTCCCCAAAGTTTCTACCCACCTTCTCATTTCCCTGTCACTTTTTCCCTTCCACCCTGCAGTTCCTGAAGCTTAGGCATGTGGGAGGCATGAGGACACTGGAGCCCCTCTCAAACCTCTCTTCTCTTGTCACATTAGAATTGGATTGCTGCGGAAAGGATCTGAAATGTGAGGGCTTGCAGTCTCTCGTTACCACCGGGGGTCAGCTCAAAGAGTTGGAAGTCATTGGCAGCCCTAGGTTCTTTGTTGGTTGGGATCCCAATCCCAGACGGGTGCTGGAGGATGTTGAAGGAGGAGAAGAGCAGACGACGCAGCTTGTTTCATCTACACTGCGGAAGCTCACCACGGATGAAGCAGCAGGACTCCTTGCTGCACCCATCTGCAGCTTTCTCTCTTCCTCCCTCACCGAGCTGGAACTTACAGAGATAATATGGTGGTCAAGGATTGAGCGCTTCAGCAAGGAGCAAGAGGAGGCCCTTCAGCTCCTCTCGTCCCTCCAGAAACTTGAGTTTTGGAATTTCCAAGGTCTTAAGCAACTCCCTGCAGGGCTACACAACATTACCAGCCTCAAGATATTGTCAATTGACTCTTCAAACGTCCCGTCATTGCCCAGCGATGGCCTCCCCAGATCACTGCAAGAGCTAGATGTCAGAGGCTGCTGGAACGAGGAGCTAAAACAGCAGTGCAGAGAGTTGGTGGGAGTGGGAACCATCCCCAAAATCAAAATAGACGGATCAAGGTAACACAAGCATACTTTCTTGTGTTTTTCCATTTTGCCCTTTTCCTGCTTAATAACACTGTTTGTTCCCATCCATCCATTGCCCAGTGATTCTTGGAGTCGTGTGAACATAAATGACTCGTATCTATTACATGATGGAAAATACAACAATGATGCATGACTTGCCACATGCTTCACATGAGGATTTGTGGCCACCTTTTTCCTTCATTTACATAAATCTGGTGAGTACATCTATACTGGAACGTTGCTCCTGTTGTACCATATTTAATTATATCAACTTCCACCTATACTGGCTACAAAAAATATGTCCATTTATACTCCTGCTATGTCAGATTTTCATTTCATTTTAGTTTCTTTCCTCAATGCTCCTTGCCTTTCCACAAGTCAAGAAAACCAACATAATTATCAGCAAATACCTTCTGCAGATCTCTCCTTTTCTTCCAAAATTAATTACCAAAAGAGTCTGTGATCAGCACTTGGTTCTCTGTGCAGGTGTTTGTCCTCCAATCTTATAGGCTTTTTCATAATTTGCATTTTGATTTGGATTATGGTCGTTCATCAAGATGTACTAGTCTGCTTGCCTATTTGGGTTTCACAATGAAAACATCAGTAGGCGATAAGTATGGAATAAATGAGACTTTGGGGCCAAGCTACTGATATTAAGGTTATTAATTTTCATACCTTGCTAGAGTGCTATCAGTACCAACTACCAAGTGCTCCTGCATTCCTAATTTATGTTCGCTTGCTGTTCAGGTTGATCTTGTGTTTATTTGTCCAAAACTCACGGAAGTTCAGTTTTAAAGATCAAAAGATCATCATGGCATAATTATGGAAGGAAAACAATGAGTTTTCGGTGTTTTGCTACTGATAAGGTTTGCAGTTTTTTAATCCACTCTACATATTCTACCGGTGCCAGGTATTCTTGCATTTGTCGGAACTGTTGTTGTTTAATGAAATTTAATGGCGTATAGGATCTTCACAAGAATAGCCTGCACATCAAAGCAGTGCACAGTGGAGCCGATTCAGATCCTAGGGGGTATTAGCAGTCTGAAGGCAGTGAATTTGTGCAAAGCATTACAGAGGAGGTAACGCAATGCAGGGCATGTGCAATTTCGAATTTGCAAAACCCCATTAAGGCACTAAGATGCATGATCGCAACATATTCATAATTAGCACCAGTTTATTATGTTGTTCCATCTCAGTATAGTGTTAATATGTAAATCTTTATTAAGTCTTTCCTTTTCTTTCCTCACAAATTCACTATAGTAAACACTAGTCATTTCATTTTATGGTGCCAAAACTAGGTTACCAACCTGGTCTTCGGCGGAAGTTTATCAGGACCTTATTCCTGTTATGCTGTTCTAAAAAACACTTCTGAAAACTTAGCCCGGTCTGTGTCTGGCATTTCATTGCTCTTTATTCATAAGTAATCACTATACTTTTTTTTATAAGAAGTCATCGATCTTACTAGTGAATGATCGAAGCCAACATTACGCTTTGCAGATCTAATCAATCTGTTATCTTGGTGAAGATTGCAGAGCAGTCTTGGTAGTCATGTATGCTTATGAAGCAATACAGCATGGGCCACTGCAACTTCGAATCGTTCGCTAATTATTCTTCAGATGGATTCCCCCTCTGAAGTGTCTCATGTATATACAGCAGCGTACGTGTTTCCTCTAATTCTGCAAAAAACTCTTTTCTCTCTTCTATCATACTCTAACCAAAACAGCTCTCTTTTACCCTGCGAATTTAAGCTTCTTTTCATGGCCTTTTATCTATTTCAGTCAGACATGCTCTTCATTGCTGCAGAAGATGCAGCTGACAGACTCAAAACTGGTACTGCAAAGGTAAGAAGGAGATTATGGATGCCTGTCTACTCTGAGTAAGAGGGAGACATTATGTATAACCAGCTAATGGAATCACTGGTAGGATTTTGCAGGTGTGACTACAATGGAGAAGGTATAGATGCCGCTGAACAGTTCGGGGCACCGAAGGGAAACACCCTACTCATGGCTCCTGCGAAGAACGGCACGCAAGGAACTGCAGATGTTCATTCATGCGATCGGGGTAAATAGGCTCCACTGAAGTGCAACTCTGCAAGATAGCTACCAAAAAATATCCATGAAACAAGTGTTTTTGGTGAATTATGGTCATTGTCAACCCTTCCCCTCGTAAACCGTTGGTAGGGCAAACTCTTTCCCTCCAGACTTCGCTAATGGTCTCGTAGATTTTCTTTCCCTCTGCCCGCCACTCTATTCGTTGGTGGCGGCATGGGGAATCCCAGTGCCTTGACTCGGGATAGTAGTTTAGATTAAGATTTTTTTTAGTCCTTGCGCTCAGATGAATGACGTCGCTTTGTTTTGACTTGGTCTTCTGGGCTCCGATCCTCCTCGAGTTTGTCCATCTAGACGGAGTCGATGGAGCTCAAGTGTAGATTCCTACCATCTCCTTGGGGCGGCGATGATAGGGTTTCTCATTGTGCGTACGCAATGCCGAGTCTGACGGCAGGTGCTTTGGATCGATTCAAGGGTCCCAAAACAACAATGGTGGCTTCAGGGCATTCATTATTAGGGGCGCATGCATGAAGACTTCTTGGTTGTCATCGTCAAGGTCAGTCCGGCTCCAATAGGGGAGCGGTGATAACAGCACGTCGGTCCAGGAATTGCTGCAGTCGTTGCCAATAGCATCCCCCAAGGCACATTGTCAAGTTGTTGTTGCAGAAAGATTTTTCGAAGGTCAGGTTGTGCAAGAAAAGTATCAAGGTCAGGTTTAAATATTCAGATCTGCTTCATTTTAGTCGCATGGAGATGGAGGGATGATGCTTCCTGTACTAACTAACAAGTGACTCCTCTGTGCAGACAAACAAGCCATAAGTGAATGGTTTATTATTATTTCCTTAAGCCCCAAATACCCGAAGATGCAGCTTATTATCGAAAAACTTGCACTGCAAAGGTAACAAGGGAGTCTGCTCTGAGTACCAGAAGAGGGACATAATTAGCTATAACTGAATGGCTGTTCGAATTTTGCAGGTGTGACGACTCACTGGAGAAGGACCGCTATACACCTGCTCGATGACTCCAGCATTTGATTGGTGTGCTTAAAACACTGCAGAGGTTCATTCATGCGAGGTAAATAGGCCCCAGTGAAGTGCAACTCTGCAAGATAGCTACATGTTCTTAATTATCAGGTTAATTGACTTGAAAACATTTCAGTGTCGGCTCCCCAAGGACGGTGAAATTGCTAAGGCATAAGGAATACTCCGTGGGGCCTAGCCTGCGGAGTAGCCTGCAGCTGGGTATATCTGAAGCCTGTTGGCCTTGTTATGCCTCTCAGAATTAAATTGCTGTGATGAGTAGATCCATATTATGTATGCGATGGTTAGTATTTCGGTCATTCGGTATTCGTGTAGGCTGTGTAGCACAAAATATTCTGAGCCTGACCGGCAGAACCATGCCAATTACTTACGGACGACATCTCCTTGTCAGGAAGAACCAGACTGCATCATTTCTGAAGAAATCAACACTTGTCATGCTGTTAACTGAAGAAATCGACACCCAGCTGTTGGTTGGCGCCAAACCAGGCGGGCTCAACATCAACCGTCTGATCTTCATCGAACAGCAACTTACAGGCTTCGCTGGAAGTACGACAGACCACCACCCTTGGTCGCGCATCCAGCGGCTCTGAAGACTAGAGCGGCCGCAGTTTGAATTATTACCTTTATTTACTGTCTCCTTATTCACCTGCTTTACTTTATTAGCATCGTTAAAGTTAAGATTACCTTTCACTGGTTGTAACCCTGGATCTCATCTTCCTGTTCGTGGGTTAAATGCGTGTCCTTAATCCGCTATACATTTCTCTTGCGGTCATCCTCTGAATTCACCTAGGTACGATGTGAGTGTGATGTGTGAGTGGTTTAGTTTTGTGAAGTACGTAGTTGGGTGTTGTCACTCCTTTGCTGCTGCTTAATTTGCCTGACAGATGTGAACATGGAACGCAGGGTGAAATAAATGGCCAGCTTGTGTTCTTATCAGCAGAAGAAAGAATGCTGGTTATCTCATCTAACTTGCTTGTAGTCCTGGCCTTTAGTTATATCCCAGCAATCCTGTTCCGTGCTCCTGTGGGGTTTACTGGAGCACACGGCGTCGATCATCGCCAAATCAAGGCAGTGAAGTTCCAAAGATGTCATCATCTCCAGAGAGTAGATGAGCACCATTCGCTGCACTTGGCGCCATCGAGCAGCTCAAGATGCTCTTCAAATGATTGGCTACTTCTTCGCCATCGACTGCAGGATCTTGTTCTTGTGTCCCAGACGTGGTTGCACTGTCTGTCAATCGCCTCTGAGAAGATGACCAATGAGGTAGTGATGTATGGAATGGGTGCAGAAGCAGAGCCATCCCAATCCAATTTCGCCATCAGGCCTTCATCATGCAGTTGTCAAACCTGTGAAATTTCTCTTTTGAAGTGTGTACATTCATTCACTAAAAGGCAAGAAGACTATGATCGGTTTTCACCACATATTAGACATTCTATGTATATTATCATTGTCATCATCTGATAAAACATTATATCACAATCCTTTATTTACGTCTCGAGTTATAACGGCGCAACTTTCCTTCTAGTTGCACTGAACGTGCTTTGTTATGTGTTCTGTTTTCAGCTCTAACTAGCTAAGACAAGAGGGGCAGGAGTTGTGTCACGAGATCCTTCAACCTATTGCTGAACGTCACAGCCAATGTGTGATCTGAACGTGTACCATTGCTCACTGTCGCCGAAAAGAACATGTAGTATAGTAGTACTAAAGCAAATGAAAACTCAGGGTGTGCTTCTCTGCTGACTGCTGCTCATTCGTGTTGGTGTGTTTCTTGCTACCGTGTCAGTGCGCGTGCCCCATGTGTGTAAAAAATCTTCAGATTTTTCCCAGCATTGTTGCTCGACCACCACAAAAAAAACAGAGATTAAAGTAGTTTTCACCGACCCTCAAAAAAAAATAGTAGTTTTCACCTATGCAAAGGTTGGCTGTGGATTTCTTCCTTTCTTTGCATGCAGACGCAGAGTTTTTTTTTTTTTTTTTTTGACCGAAACTAGCAGGTGCTTTTCAATAAGCAGAGGGAAAACTGTACATTCACCGGGCCTGAGTTTGGAGTTTACCCTGACGATGAAATATGAGTTGCTGCAGTAACTATGTGCAAGTTGATTGCAACGAGCATGCCACGCCCATGCCATGTTAATTCAGTTTTCCTTGTGCAACTATTCACATCTCTTTCTCTGCAGGGGCGTTACAAATTCAAACCCACATCATATCCATGCCCGCAGTAAACAAAATGCACCCCAACCACATCCATTTGATTTTCCTTTCATTCTTCCTCTATGTGTTTTTTTTTTCCATTTTGCGGATGGTGCCCTTTTCACCACTTTTTGGAAGCTTCTACAAGCTTTCCAATGCTTTTAAATTTTCCCTTTCTGTGTTTCCTTTTCCATGTTTGTTTCTTTTTTATTTTTCTTCTCTTTTTAAAAATTAATGAGCATTTTAAAATTTCTGCACATTTTAAATTTCGTCAATAATTTTAAAACTCATAAACGTTATTCAAATCCATGAATATTTGTAAAATTCACAGATTTTTTTTCAAAACAGTGAACATTTTCTATAATTAATGAAAAATTTGAATATTAATCCATGAACATTTTTTTAAATTCACCACCATCTTTTAAAATTTGTTAATGCTTTCTGATTTTGTGAAAAAATTCAAATCTACCAAAAACCAGAGAGCTGTTTTTTTTTAGCCAGAGGTCGTTATCTTTTGTTAAGCTAATGCCATGAGAAAAAGTGCAGCTATGCATGCTAGCTAGCGACGTCAGAGGAGCATGAGAGCTAGCGCTACTAGGCCGTGGCCCATCAAGCTAGTAATGTAAAACACTAAAGGCGCTAAATAAGCACTCCTATGTGGAAGCGGTTAATCTTAGCTCGAGCTCATGCAAGCTCGGATGAACAGTAAAAAAAGTCAACAATTTTTTTTGCTTAATTGCAAATTTTCATCATGGAATGACATTAGTGGAAGACGTGAAAAAAATATATCAATGCTCCAAAAATGTTATTTTCAAAAGCATTTTGGAGCATCCATTTTTTTTGCCACGTCTTCCATGAAAGTCATTCCATGTTGAAATTTTGCAAGCAATCAAAACATTTGTGAATGTTTGCTACAAAAAAAATCAGAATATTTTGTTTTTTATCTTACTGTTCACTCAAGCTCGAGATGAGAAGAGGACTTTTGCTCCCGAGTTGTCAAATTGTTTGGCAAATACACAGGGGCGGCCTCATGTGCCAGGTCCCAATAGGAGGAGAGTATGAGTGATTTTCTTTCGGATCGATTCTTTTCCATAGGTTTCATAGCAGTTTGTCTGGTTGGGTGTTTTCTTTCTGTTTGTTTCACAGGTTTTTCTTTTATACTTTTTACCTTTTACCTTTTTCTTATTTTTTGCAGTTTCAAATCTTTTAAAAATGTTTAATTTTGTCTCACAAATGTTCATGTTTTTAAAAATTCAGAATTTCAAAAATATTCATTAAAGTTATAAATTTGTTCTTGCATAATTTTTTAAATGTACGCACATATTTTAAAAATACTCAAGCATTATGTATATAAATTTGTCAGACACTTTTTCTAAATATTCTTCATGCAAGTAAATAAGTGTTCACATTTATTAAAACACGGTATTATGTTAAATACAGACTGACCGACGAAAAGCAAAGTAAAGCCCTCAGTACATAAACAATCGCAAATGAACAAAAGTTTAGAAAAGCAAAGTAAACCCATCGGTTTTATGCTAATACAGACTGATCATGAGTGCGGAGACACGTTGCTAAACATGAACAAAAGTTTGGTCTGCTGCAATTCTGCATCGGTTCCGCCTGTGTGGATGCTACCTGCTATGGAGTACCATTTGTTTGATACAGTGGGCCACCTGTTTTCACTTTTAGCATATTAGAAAAACAAGGTATTGATGTATATGAAAAATGGTTCGATTGGGATGGTTTATCTTTTTTTGAATGTGGTGAACAATATTTTTGAATTTGGTGATTTCTTTTTGGAATTTCAAACACATTTTTTTGAATTTCGTAAACACATTTTTTTGAATGCCGTGGACAATATTTAAAATTGGGAACTGTTTCAGAATATCATGACCAATATTTCAATTTGGTGAACTATTTTTGAATATCGTGAACTTTAGTATGAATTTTGCTGAAATATATTTTTGAATTTCATTAAACTGTTTTTGAAATTGATAATTTTTGTTTGAAATTTGAAGAATAATATATGTTTTTTGTGAATCTTTTTTGAATTTAGTGAGCAATTTTTGAATATCGCTAATAATTAAGTCTTCCTTTACCCAACTCCTTTGTTTAATTTCTTCAATTTTTCATACTTTTTCTTGTTAAGGAGGATTTACAGGCGCTACGCGAAATTTTCCTTTATGAGGCCGCAACTTATAACAACAACCAAACTCAATTATCCATAGTGAAATGATTCTTAAAAAAATTGTTAGTTGTGTCCTTCTATTGAAATTATTTTTTTCTTACTTATTTCCCCCAACCTTGTTCATAACAATAATATTTCTTCTATATTGGCTTCTACAGGGTTACCCGTTGTTCAATGACTCCTTCTCTACTGCAAGCTTTTTAAAAAGTTCCAAGGTACTGATTGTTTCATGTAACATCACAATGGTCACTGTTGTTTCCATGATTTTTTTTTTGAATCATTTTGTTACCTAAGCAATTAATTTCCTTATTTCTTTAGTAAAAAAATGTTGTTTCTTGAATTTTAATTTTTTGCCTGCAATTATTCTTTCCGTTTAAACAACATATTCTTTTTTGCAATCTTCAACCCAATTCTAATATTTTTTAGAAAAATTTCTTTAATATAGCTCCTTTCTTATGGCAGGTACCAAGACAGAAGCTTCACATTGTAATTGAAAGATATACAACTTTTTTTAATATTCCACTGCTGAAAAAAAATCATAGCTCATTTTTCCATTTTATTTCTCCTTGTTCATCATGTTCAGTTCTTACTATTAATACTCTCTCGGCCAAAAGACACCATTTTTCTGAATTTTGTAAATTTTGTTCAGCAACTATAGAAACAGATAAACCTATTCATATGTGTGTTGTGCTACCTCTACGCTGATATATCTTTCGTTCACCAACTATTGTTTTCTGTTTTGCGTTAAAACTTTACTTTATTGATAATGTGATAGGTTTACAGGGATAACAAATGGGTCTTGTGGAACCCCCAGCCACAAGTGGAGCCCGATCTCTTACGAACAAGTGTATTTAGCTAAATTATGAGCTTCCTGATTCATTACCCGGCCTTCAAAGATAAACTCACAACTAGCAAACTCACTTTCCTGGGCGACTATTTTTTTCTGCTGATTTTTTTCCTTTAAATGATTGAACATAGAAAGAAATAGATAAGCGGAAGGGAAGAAACCGAGAGACGGAAGAAGGAAATAGATGAAATGATCGAACGAAACAAAGAAACGAAGGAAGAAAACAGAGAAACGTAAATGGGCTTTCAGAAAATAGCCTAGATCAATCGCCGGTACGAGCTATAGCGACTTCTGCGCTGAAGAGGAGCTCTCCAAATTCAAACCCGCATTTTCATGTGCCAAAACACAAACAATGTCCGAAATCACCAACTAAGGGGTATCGCTTGCAAAGGTCACTCCCACCTACCTAGGACGCGACAAGTGGCGCACGTGCGCCACTTGTCGTAACCTAGGAGTTTTCCCCTTTTTTCATAGATTCATTTATTTTAAACATTTTAATTCTTAAACCATGTGTCCAAATCGTGAACTGTTTTCACCATTGGATTTTTGCATTGAGATATTTGAAACTAGATCCCATGTTAATAGTTTTTCGAGGAACTTTTTTTCACGAAAAATCCGAAAGAAGAAAAGGGAAGGAAAAAAACAAAGCCGGAAGCACGATTTTTTCTAACCTTTTTTCCCTTTTCCGTGCCTCTCACGGAAGCAAATCTGTGTCTCACATGAAACAAATCTGTGCCTCTTGTGAAAGAAAAAAAAAGTGTTTTTTCCTTTTCGTGAGTCACCATTGTGCCTCTCGTGGAAGCAAACCAGTGTCTCCACGAAAAGCAAATATGTGCCTCCCACGGAAGAAAAAACCGCCCTTTTTTCCTTTCCGAGAGGCACATCTGTGTCTTTCGCGGCAGTGGAAAAAAACACGTTTTTCCGTTGAATTGTTTTTGATTTTTTTTTTAAATCTTGGGAAAATTGTGCAAAAATCAAAAAACCCAAAAAAACTTGAAAATGCGTACAAAAAAACTAAAATAAAATCCTATGGGTGTGCCCAACACGCGACACGCGGTGGCGACTGAGAGGGCGCCAAGTGGTCAGCCCACCAAAAGTGACCCTTGAGGGGCTCCTGCAAGGGGTACCCCTTAGTTAGTTGCTCTCAACAATGTCACATCCCACTTGCCCCTCGAAAAAAAGGAGACATCCACCTCACGCATAGCGGGCAGACACAATCAGTGATCCTGCAATTTTTTCAGAAGGAATTTGGTTGGTTTTTTATTTATTTCGGAGAAGTGTTATGTTTTATTACAAGTACTTAACTTATATGTCCAAAATTATAAAATGTTTATGAACTTAGGAAAAAATCTACAAAGTAAAAACATATAACTGAAATTTTAAAAATGATCAAAAATAAAATAAAATCATGGATTAATTTTTTTTTGTTTTAAAAAATCTCATTTTTCTTAAAAAAACTAGAATTTAAAAAATTATCACTAATTTGATTTTTCTATGAATTCTGAAATGATGTTGCAAAAAATATTCATGGATTAAAAAAATGTTTGCAAGCATTGCCTGAGCTCTACCAAGCCTCAGTTTCTTGCAACTCTCTAACTATGGTATACTTGAAAACAAGTAAACTTGACCCCCTAGATCTACATGGTGTGAGAGTGCGCCTGACAAATCCTATATATTAACAACAAATTTCTTGAAAATTTTGGAAAATGAAGATAAAATGAAAGCTAAGAGTAATTCATAGATTTCCTTAACCCCCCTAGTTTTTCTAGAAACAAGATATCTCAATTTTCATTATACTCTACTATATTCTTAATTATTTTTAAATGGCACTGTAAAAATAGGTCACTAGCTGCTGTAAAAAAGAATAGCTCACTAGTCTTTATATTTAAAGGCCGGGGAGGAACTTTGAGGGTGCACTTAATAACTTTCTATGATTGGCGGCTAGAAATTTTTTCCGCCGTCACCAGATATCGATGCGCCGCCGCCGAAATCTACCGATGTACTCCCTCCTTTCCGGTTTATGGGGATCAAATCTGAAATCTCATCAACCAAAGCATTTTGTGAGTGGAGGAATGTATCTCGTACTTTACAAAACTACCCAAATTAAACTCATGCATTAATTTGGATTAATTGCAGTGCATGCATGCTTGACCGCTAGATGAGTAGGAACATTACATGCATTGGTGTGTTTCTTTTTAATTCTTGCATGCAAAGATTTAATGTGCCTCGGAAACTAAAAATGAGATGAAGATGAGCCCTTTAAATTGAAAAACAAAAAAATTGTAATAAGCCCTATAAACCGGAAAGAAAGGAGTATACGTGCTTTGCTGTGTGCACATGTCGAGTTTGTGCTCGTGTGCATGTGTGTTGTCTTTTGTGCCATGTGCATGTGTGCTATGGGCATGCACGCGCGTGTGTGCTCTCTCTGGTGCGTGTTCTCTGTGATCTCTAGCGCATGGTGCCATCGATGTCGTACGGAGAAGGAATTGGACATTGACAAACGGGCTCCACTTGTCAGTGTGTATCCTCAAAATCATAAACAATGCGTCACATGGAGTCTCGAGTTGATACAAGTGCTCTTAGGCGTCCTAATTGTTTTATCAGATTTGCTATTTGTGAAATAATTATCTCACATCTAAATCTAGAATCCTTAGATCTTGTTTGTCTTTAAGATTCGCGTAGACTGTTCGTCTCGCTCGTGCGCTCGCTGGCATCGTGTTTGTCGCGCGTGGCAGCCTGTGTCCAGGTCCATGCGTGGCGGGCAGCTCGTGTCCAGCCCGTGTCCTGTGTCGCTTGTTTTTCTTTTTTTGAACTGATGTCCTGTGTCGCTTTGTGGCCTCTTGTCGCTAGGTTGGTTTCGTTTTCCGTCAAAAAAAAATACGTGCGCACACCCGCCTGCCCGTTGTGGCCTTTTTCGTTTTTTGTGGGTCCCCCGTTTTTGTGCTTTGTGGGTTTTCAGCCAGGAAAACGTGAATTGTTGGAGGAAAATGTGTCTAGTCGTTGTGTGTCCTTGTGAGATTTTTTTGCTTTCTACCAGTTGTTTGGTTTTTTGTCTCCCCGGAGCGTACGTGTGTGAATGAGCTTGACCCATGAAGGACTCTTTCTACCGGTTTTGAGAGAAGCTTCCAACCGTTTTTTTTTTTTTTTTTTTGTCTTTTTTGTTCGGTTTTTCTCTTTTTATTTTTTGTTCTATTTGTCTTTTAAAAAATTCATGATTTTTGTTCGTGTCAGATGCATGTCCATCATCAAACATGCAATTACAGTGTCGTCTTCGTCCCGCAACTGCATACCTCCAATGCGACTGCAATTCGAGCCAAAAATGTTTGTTGGGAGGGCAGCTGCATGTATTCTACTATACACACAATTGCAAGTATCATCCGTAACTGCAACTAATGTCTTCAACACCACAATAACTTTGTGATAGAGAACGAAAGTGTTTGTCGGGTGTCCATTGCATGTCCACCAACAAACACGCAACTACATGTCACGCCCTCGCCGCGCAACTGCATGTGTTCACTTTTTCATTTTTATTTTTTTCATTTTTCATTTTTCTTTACTTTTAATCCACAACATTTTTGTACATGAAAACTTTCTAAAGTGTGCGAAAACTTTTTAGAATTTACATTTCTTTGAACGGGTTTGCTATTTCACATCTAGATATGAAATAGCTACCTCACATCTAAGTCTAGAGTCGTTAGATCATCTGTCTTTAATATTTGTGTAAAACGCGATGGCCTGGCTGGTGCGTTGTCTCGTGCGCTCCCTGTCAGGTCGTTGCTAGTGCGAGCTTCCGTTGTTGGTTTTCACAAGCCTATGTGTTGCTAGTGCCACGTCGATTGCTTTTTTCTATTTCTTTTCACAAGTTTGTACTACACCGTTCTAGTTCCTCTCGTTTTCCTACACTCCCATTTGACTCCCAGTATTTGTTTTTTCCGTTTCCGTTTTGTTTTCTTTATTTTCTTTTTTTCTATTTCATTATTTGTTTTAAATTATAAACTATTTCAAATTCATGATTTTTTGTTTTTATTTATATTTTCTATTTTCACCTTTTCCTTTATTCTTTTTCCTTTTATTCTTTATTTATTCGTTTAAAAATCATGAACTTGTTTTCACTCTATCGTATGTTTGTTTTAAATGTCGTGCAAATCTTGATTGCGAGTTATTTTGTCACACGCGCTCTGTGTCGCGTCGTGTGCTTGGTGTCTATTTGTCGACCTGTTCACGCGTGTGTCTTTTGTTAGGTCATTTTCGCGGCGCGGTCTGAGGTCTTGTTTCAGATTGGTTTGCTAATATTATCTAAATGAGAGTTAACAATTTTTCATCTACCTCATATACCGTTAGATACACGTGCTTCTGTTTCATGCTCGTTGTCCTTGTGTCGTGTTTTCTGTTTGTCCTTCGCGAAGCAATGAGACCCGATATGACATTTTTTAATGGGCCTTTATTATGTTTTGCGTATTGATTTTTTTGTGGGCTTAGCCTTTTTGTGGAGGGACATGTGTCTTTTTGTTCCTTGTTTTTCTTTTATTTTTGGTTTGACCTCGTAGCTAGGAGGGAGTGTAACTAGATGTTTTGATTTTAGATTTGCTAAATCTAATCTAGATAAGTTTTAACTCATCTAAGTCTATAATTGTTTGATTTGTTTGCTTTAATGTTCGCACAAACTCGATCATGCACGTCTGTGTCAGCTTGTTCTTTTTTGTCGCCCGTCCTCTTGTTCCGTTTTGTTTTGTGTGTCATGTTCTCACATTTATTTTCACATGAGCCTATATATGTTGGTGTTTGGGGGGCTCGACTATGAAGCTTATTCCCCATCTTCTCGCTGACCGATCTTTGACCCTGGTTATTTTGCCTATGTTTTATTTTTCATCCCAGTTATAGGTCCACCCTTGACATACAACTCGCATGTAGTTTGTTTCATCCAAGTTACAAGTCGACCGTTGACTCGCAACCGGGCCCGTAGTTTCGTAGTTGTCCCAGGTGCAAGTCTACCATCGACTCGCAACTGGAGCATGTGTTTTTGTTCTTCATCCCAATTGTAGGCCTACCATTGACACGCAACTTGGCATGTAGTTTGTCTCATCCTAGTTGCAAGTCGACCCTTGACTCGCAACTGGGCTCGTAATTGTCAGACTTGCAAGCCCACTCTCGACCCACAATTGGAGCATGTGTTTTTGTTTTTCATCCCAGTTGCAAGTCCACCCTTGACTCACAACTGGGCCCATAGCTTGTTTCATTCCAGTTGCAAGTCAACCCTTGGCTCGCAACTGGTTCGTAGTTTCGTAGTTGTCTCAGGTGCATCCCTAGACTCACAACTGGATTTGTAGTTGTCCAAGTTGCAAGCCCACCCTCTACTCACAACTAGAACATGTGTTTTGTTTTTCATCCCAGTTGCAAGTCTACCTTTTGATTGCAACTGGCTCATAGCTTGTTTCGTCTGAGTTGCCAGTCGTCCCTTAACTCGCAACTAGGCTCGTAGTTTCGAAGTTGTCTCAGTTGCATGTCCACCCTTGACTTGCAATTGGGCTCGTAGTCGTCTGTGGTGCTGATACGTCTCCGTTGTATCTATAATTTTTGATTGTTCCATGCCAATATTCTACAACTTTCATATACTTTTGGCAACTTTTTATACTATTTTTTGGGACTAATATATTGATCCAGTGCCAGTTCCTGTTTGTTGCATATTTTTTGTTTCGCAGAAAATCCATATCAAATAGAGTCCAAACAGGATAAAAACTTACAGAGATTTTATTTTGGAATATATGTGATTTTTGGGAAAAAAAATCAACGCGAGACGATGCCCAAGGGGCCCACAAGGACGGAGGGCGCGCCCCTGGTCCTTGTGGCCATTCTGTACGGCGGTTGGTGCCCTTCTTTCGCCGCAAGAAAGCCAATATCCGGATAAAAATCATGTTAAAATTTCAGCCCAATCGGAGTTACAGATCTCCGGGAATTTATGAAACGGTGAAAGGCCAGAATCTGGGAGCGCAGAAACAGAAGAAAACAGAGAGAGAGAGATCCTCCGCCGCCATGGAAGCCAAGGACCAGAGGGGAAACCCTTCTCCCATCTAGGGGGAAGGTCAAGGAAGAAGAAGAAGAAGGGGGGGGGGGGGGGGGGGCTCTCTCCCCCTCTCTCCCGGTGGTGCCGGAACGCCGCCGGGGCCATCATGGTGACCGCAATCTACACCAACAACTTCGCCGCCGTCATCACCAACTCTCTCCCCCTCTATGCAGCGGTGTAAAAACCTCTTCTCCCCGCTGTAATCTCTACTTAAACATGGTGCTCAACGCTATATATTATTTCCCAATGATGTATGGCTATCCTATGATGTTTGAGTAGATCCGTTTTGTCCTATGGGTTGATTGATGATCGTGATTGGTTTGAGTTGCATGTTTTATTATTGGTGCTGTCCTATGGTGCTCTCCGTGTCGTGCAAGCGTGAGGGATCCCCGCTGTAGGGTTTGCAATATGTTCATGGTTTGCTTATTGTCTGTGTTGCGTGAGTGATAGAAACACAAACATGGATAAGTGGGTTATGACGTATGGGAATAAAGAGGACTTGATACCTTATAATGCTATGGTTGGGTTTTACCTTAATGATCTTTAGTAGTTACGGATGTTTGCTAGAGTTCCAATCATAAGTGCATATGATCCAAGAAGAGAAAGTATGTTAGCTTATGCCTCTCCCTCATATAAAAATTGCAATAATGATTACCGGTCTAGTTATCGATTGCCTAGGGACAAATAACTTTCTTGTGACAAAAAGCTTTCTACTAAAATTAACTTAGTTGTGTCTTTATCTAAACAGCCCCTAGCTTTTATTTACGTGCTCTTTATTATCTTGCAAACCTATCCTATCACACCTACAAAGTACTTCTAGTTTCATACTTGTTCTAGGTAAAGCGAACATTAAGCGTGCGTAGAGTTGTATCGATGGTCGATAGAACTTGAGGGAATATTTGTTCTACCTTTAGCTCCTCGTTGGGTTCGACACTCTTATTTATCGAGAAAGGGTACAACTGATCCCGTATACTTGTGGGTTATCAAGACCTTTTTCTGGCGCCGTTGCCGGGGAGCAATAGCATGGGGTGAATATTCTCGTGTGTGCTTGTTTGCTTTATCACTAAGTAGTTTTTATTTTCTGTTCTAAGTTGTTTTCTATCTTTAGTTATCGGTAGGAAACGCAAAATACCAAAAAAATTAGTTGTACTTGCTAAACCAATGGTTGAAGAACCACACAAAATCTATCATACTACTGAAGCTTTCTACTTGGATCATCTTCGATCCATTTGTGCTCGTGCTGAAAACCCAACTAGTTTAGTTGAGAGAAAATCATTAAATGAGCATGCTTATTTTGTGCTACATCGTTTATCTCAAAAAGGGAAACTTTTATGGCATCATATTAATAGTTTGTATTGCTATGCTTTGAATTTATGCGAAATACATGATTTTACTTGTTGTTCTGAGGACCCTAGAAAACACCTTCGCTTCCAATGTGAGTTTAAGGATAATGGAATCTTATCTTCTTATGCCAAGGGTGTTTATAATTACTTTGATATTGAACAAATTGAAGAATTTGTTGCTTTTAAGGGTGCTTATGAAATTGCTTCTTTGATTGAAAAGTATGATGCTACTCTTTACAAATCTGAAAATTTTGACATATTTAAATATTGCCATGAAAACTATGCTTCTAATGCTTATGTTAAGCCATATATTGAGGACTCCTCCGCTGTCCAAGAGGAGACTAATATTTTGCAGGAAACTATGGAAGAAGAAATTGCTGAAATTGTGAGCTCATTGGATGAAAAAGATGAGGAGGAGAGCGAAGAACAAAAGGAGGAAGAGCGGATTGATCACCCGTGCCCACCTTCTAATGAGAGTAACTCTTTATCCCATACATTGTTTAATTTCCCTTCGTGCTTACCAAAGGATGAATGCTATGATGATTGCTATGATCCTTTTGATTCGTTTGAAATATCCCTTTTTGATGAACTTGAGGCTTGCTATGCTTATGGCCAAGATGCCAACATGAATTATGCTTATGGAGATGAACTTGCTATAGTCCCTTATGTGAAACATGAAATTGTTGCTATTGCACCCACGCATGATAGTCCTATTATCTTTCTAAATTCTCCCAACTACACCATATCGGAGAAGTTTGCGCTTATTAAGGATTATATTGATGGGTACTATTGCACATGATGATTTTGATAAATATAATATGCATGTGCTTGCTGCTCCTACTTGCAATTATTATGAAAGAGGAACTACATCTCCGCTTCTCTATGCTTCCAATACAATAAAATTGCAAGAAACTGTTTATACTATGCATTGGCCTTTACTTGATGTGCGTGAATTGTTCTTTTATGACATGCCGATGCATAGGAAGAGAGTTAGACTTCGTTGTTGCATGATATATATTACTTTGTGCTCAATACTAAATTACAAATCATTGTTAATTAAAATTGGCTTTGATATACCTTGGGATCCGGGTGGATCCATTACTTGAGCACTATATGCCTAGCTTAATGGCTTTAAAGAAAGCGCTGCCAGGGAGACAACCCAGAAGTTTTAGAGAGTCATTTATATCTGTTGAGTGCTTTTAAATAGTTTAAAAACAAAAAATAAATAAAGAGGGGAACCTAAAACTTTTTCAAAAAGAAAAGTGAAAGTGAGAAAGACGAGCATTGTTAAAATGGGAGCTAGCCTTGAACTTTGTTCATGCCCATGGAAACTTTGTGAACCTTGATTACAGAAACTTTTCAACAAAAATAATTATCCCCTTGTATAAATCCATTGTATTATAAAAATAATGTGCCAAGATTTGCCTTTAGGATGATTAGATTGCTTGTTTGGTATGTGCGGTGCAAAAACAGAAACTTTGGATGTAGTGCATGATTTTACATTTTTTACTTGAAAGTCAAACGCTTCTGAAACTTTTTGCACAGTACTTATATACAAATTGTTTATTTTTTCCTAATTTTTCAGAATTTTTGGAGTTACAGAAGTATGGTCGATGTTCAGATTGCTACAGACTATCATGTTTAAGACAAATTCTATTTTTGATGCATTGTTTTGCTCGTTTTGATGAAACTATCGATTGTATCGGTGGTATAAGCCATGGAAAAGTTATATTACAGTAGCTACAATGCAAAAATAAAATATGAATGAGTTTGCAACAGTACTTAAAGTGGTAATTTGTTTTATTATACTAACGGATCTCACGAGGGTTTTGTTAAGTTTTGTGTGATTGAAATTTTCAAGTTTTGGGTGGGATCACGATGGATGAAGGAATAAGGAGTGGCAAGAGCCTAAGCTTGGGGATGCCCGAGGCACCCCATGGTAATATTCAAGGACTCCCAAGCAACTAAGCTTGGGGATGCCCCGGAAGGCATCCCCTCTTTCTTCTAACGGTCATCGGTAATTTTACTTAGAGCTATATTTTTATTCGTCACATGATATGCGTAAATCTTGGAGCATCGTGTGTTTTTTATTTTATTTTATTTTTCTTTTAGTAATGCACCATGCTGGTATGAGATAGTCCTTGGTTGATTTATAGAATGCTTCATGCACTTCACTTATATCTTTTGATTATGGCTTTATAGAATACTTCATGTGCTTCACTTATATTATTTGAAGTTTGGATTGCCTGTTTCCCTACACATAGAAAACCGCCATTTGTAGAATGCTCTTTTGCTTCACTTATATTTATTAGAGCATGGGCATATCTTTTGTAGAAAGAATTAAACTCTCATGCTTCACTTATATCTATTTAGAGAGTTGACAGGAATTGGTCATTCACATGGTTAGTCATAAAATCCTACATAAAACTTGTAGATCACTGAATACGATATGTTTGATTCGTTGCAATAGTTTTGCGATATAAAGATGGTGATATTAGAGTCATGCTAGTGGGTAACTGTGGATTGTAGAAATACTTGTGTTGAAGTTTGTGATTCCCGTAGCATGCACGTATGGTGAACCGTTATGTAACGAAGTTGGAGCATGAGGTATTTATTGATTGTCTTCCTTATGAGTGGCGGTTGGAGACGAGCAATGGTCTTTTCCTACCAATCTATCCCCCTAGGAGCATGCGCGTAGTACTTTGTTTCGATGACTAATAGATTTTTGCAATAAATATGTGAGTTCTTTATGACTAATGTTGAGTCCATGGATTATACGCACTCTCACCCTTCCATCATTGCTAGCCTCTTCGGTACCGTGCATTGCCCTTTCTCACCTAGAGAGTTGGTGCAAACTTCACCGGTGCATCCAAACCCCGTGATATGATACGCTCTGTCACACATAAGCCTCCTTATATCTTCCTCAAAACAACCACCATACCTACCTATTATGGCATTTCCATAGCCATTCCGAGATATATTGCCATGCAACTTTCCACCGTTCCGTTTATTATGACACGCTTCATCATTGTCATATTGCTTTGCATAATCATGTAGTTGACATCGTATTCGTGGCAAAGCCACCATTCATAATTCTTTCATACATGTCGCTCTTGATTCATTGCACATCCCGGTACACCGTCGGAGGCATTCATATAGAGTCATATTTTGTTCTAAGTATCGAGTTGTAATTCTTGAGTTGTAAAGTAAATAGAAGTGTGCTGATCTTCATTATTAGAGCATTGTCCCATGTGAGGAAAAAAAAGAGGAAAGGCCAAATAAAAAAAAAGAGAAGGCCCAAAAAAAAAAGAGAGAGAAAAAGAGAGAAGGGGCAATGCTACTATCCTTTTACCACACTTGTGCTTCAAAGTAGCACCATGTTCTTCATAGAGAGAGTCTCCTATGTTGTCACTTTCATATACTTGTGGGAATTTTTCATTATAGAACTTGTCTTGTATATTCCGATGATGGGCTTCCTCAAATGCCCGAGGTCTTCATGAGCAAACAAGTTGGATGCACACCCACTTAGTTTCAGTTTGAGCTTTCATACACTTATAGCTCTAGTGCATCCGTTGCATGGCAATCCCTACTCACTCACATTGATATCTATTGATGTGCATCTCCATAGCCCGTTGATACGCCTAGTTGATGTGAGACTATCTCCTTCTTTTTATCTTCTCCACAACCACCATATTCTATTCCACCTATAGTGCTATGTCCATGGCTCACGCTCCTGTATTGCATGAAAGTTGAAAAGGTTTCAGAACATCAAAAGTATGAAACAATTGCTTGGCTTGTTATCGGGGTTGTGCATGATTTGAATATTTTGTGTGGTGAAGATGGAGCATAGCCAGACTATATGATTTTCTAGGGATAACTTTCTTTGGCCATGTTATTTTGAGAAGACATGATTGATTTATTAGTATGCTTGAAGTATTATTGTTTTTATGTCAAATGATAGACTATTGCTTTGAATCACTCGTGTCTTAATATTCATTCCATGATTGATTACATGATCAAGATTATGCTAGGTAGCATTCCACATCAAAAATTATCTTTTTATCATTTACCTACTCGAGGACGAGCATGAATTAAGCTTGGGGATGCTGATACGTCTCCGTCGTATCTATAATTTTTTATTGTTCCATGCCAATATTCTACAACTTTCATATACTTTTGGCAACTTTTTATACTATTTTTTGGGGCTAACATATTGATCCAATGCCCAGTGCCAGTTCCTGTTTGTTGCATGTTTTTTGTTTCGCAGAAAATCCATATCAAACGGAGTCCAAACGGGATAAAAACTTACGGAGATTTTTTTTGGAATATATGTGATTTTTGGGAAAAAGAATCAACGCGAGACGATGCCTGAGGGGCCCACAAGGACGGAAGGCGCGCCCCAGGGGGTAGGCAGCGCCCCTGGTCCTTGTGCCCACTCCGTAAGGCGGTTGGTGCCCTTCTTTCGCCGTAAGAAAGCCAATATCTGGATAAAAATCGTGTTAAAATTTCAGCCCAATCAGAGTTACGGATCTCTGGGAATTTAAGAAACGGTGAAAGACCAGAATCTAGGAGCGCAGAAACAGAAGGAAACAGAGAGAGAGATCCTTCGCCGCCATGGAAGCCAAGGACCAGAGGGGAAACCCTTCTCCCATCTAGGGGGAAGATCAAGGAAGAATAAGAAGAAGGGGGGCTCTCTCCCCCTCTCTCCCGGTGGCGCCTGAACGCCGCCGGGGTCATCATGGTGACCGCAATCTACATCAACAACTTCGCCGCCGTCATCACCAACTCTCTCCTCCTCTATGCAACGGTGTAACACCTTTTCTCCCCGCTGTAATCTCTACTTAAACATGGTGCTCAACGCTATATATTATTTCCAAATGATGTATGGCTATCCTATGATGTTTGAGTAGATCCGTTTTGTCCTATGGGTTGATTGATGATCGTGATTGGTTTGAGTTGCATGTTTTATTATTGGTGCTGTCCTATGGTGCTCTCCGTGTCACGCAAGCGTGAGGGATCCCCGCTGTAGGGTTTGCAATATGTTCATGGTTTGTTTATTGTCTGCGTTGCGTGAGTGATAGAAACACAAACACGGATAAGTGGGTTATGGTGTATGGGAATAAAGAGGACTTGATACCTTATAATGCTATGGTTGGTTTTTACCTTAATGATCTTTAGTAGTTACGGATGTTTGCTAGAGTTCCAATCATAAGTGCATATGATCCAAGAAGAGAAAGTATGTTAGCTTATGCCTCTCCCTCATATAAAAATTGCAATAATGATTACAGGTCTAGTTATCGATTGCCTAGGGACAAATAACTTTCTTGTGACAAAAAGCTCTCTACTAAAACTAACTTAGTTGTGTCTTTATCTAAACAGCCCCTAGCTTTTATTTACGTGCTCTTTATTATCTTGCAAACCTATCCTATCACACCTACAAAGTACTTCTAGTTTCGTACTTGTTCTAGGTAAAGCGAACGTTAAGCGTGTGTAGAGTTGTATCGGTGGTCGATAGAACTTGAGGGAATATTTGTTCTACGTTTAGCTCCTCGTTGGGTTTGACACTCTTATTTATCGAGAAAGCCTACAACTGATCCCCTATACTTGTGGGTTATCAGGTGCCAGCCCACCCTCCGAGTTACAAGCCCACCTTTTGACCCGCAACTGGGCCTGTGTTTTGTCTTTCATCTCATTTGCAAGTCCACCATTGACTCACAACTTGGACTGTAGTTTGTTTCATCCCAGTTGCAAGTCAGCCCTTGACTCGCAACTGGGCTTGTAGTTTCGTAGTTGTCCCAATTACAAGTCCACCTTTGACTCGCAATTGGGCTCATAGTTCTCCCAATTGCAAGCTCACCCTCGATTTGCAACTAGGCACCTGTTTTGTTTAGCATCCCAGTTACAAGTCCACCCTTGACTCGCAACTAGGACCGTAGTTTGTTTCATCCTGGTTGCAAGTTGACTCTTGACCCACAACTAGGTGATTTGTTTAATAGTTGTCTTAATTGCAAGTCCATCCTCGACTCGCAACTGGGATCATAGTTTGTTGTTGTCCCAATTGCAAGTCCACCATCGACTCACAACTGGTCCCATAGTCTGTTGATGTCCCAGTTGCATGTCTACCCTCGACTCGCAACTGGGATGTGTTTGTTTTTCATCTCAGTTGCAAGTCCAACCTCAACTCGCAACTCGTATCATAGTTTTATATACTAGTCTCAATTACAAGTGCACCCTCGACTCGTAACTAGGCCCGTATTTTTTTATCCCAGTTGCAAGCCCACCCTTGACTCGCAACTGGGCCTGTGTTTTGTATTTCATCCTAGTTGCAAGTCCATCCTTGACTCGCAATTACGATCGTAGTTTGTTTTATCCCAGTTGCAAGTCGACCCTTGACTCGCAACTGATCTCATAGTTTGTAGTTGTCCTAGTTGTAAGTCCATCCTCAACTCACAACTAGCATTTTTTGTCTCCAGTTGTAAGTCCACCCTCGACTTGCCACTGGTCTCGATGTTTCTTTTGAATCGGAACTGGGACTTACTTTTTTTGCATTATTTGCAAGTTCATCCTCAAGTTGCTACCGAGTCTCACTTTTTCCGTGTCAATTGTAAGTCCACCATGTCTCACAACTAAGGGTTGACTTTTTTTGGCCCGGTTGCAGGTCCACCATTGATTCGTAACTCGTCTCGTAGTTTGTTTTATCCTAGTTGCAAGTTGACCCTTGACTCGCAACTAGGCTTGTAATTTTGTTGTTGTTCCAGTTGCAAGTCCATCCTCGACTCGCAACTGGGCTCGTAGTTGTCCACCCTCGACTCGCAACTAGTTCATGTGTTTTGTTTTTCATCCCAGTTGCAAGTCCATCCTTGACACACAACTGGACCCATAACTTGTTTCATCCTAGTTGCAAGTCGACCATTGAGTCGCAACTGGGTTCGTAGTTTCTTAGTTGTCCTAGTTAAAAGTCCACATTTGACTCATAACTAAACTTATAGTTGTCTGAGTTGCAAGCCACCCCTCGACTCGCAACTGGAGCCTGTATTTTTGTCCCAGTTGCAAGCTCACCCTCGACTCACAACTGGGTCGGTAGTATGTTTGTATCTCAGTTGCAAGTCCACACTCGACTTGCAATTGTGCCCATAGTTTTTATGTTGTCCCAGTTGCAAGTCCACCCTTGACTCACAACTGGGCTCATAGTTTTGTAGTTGTCCCAGTTGCAAGACCATCATCGACTAGAAACCGGCTCGTAGTTGTTCGAGTTGCATGTCCACCCTCGACTCACAACTAGTGCATGTGTTTTGTTTTTTATCCCAGTTGCAAGTCCACCCTTGACTTGCAACTGGACCCATATAACTTGTTTCATCCCAGTTGCAAGTTGACCCTTGAGTCGCAACTAGGCTCATAGTTTCGTAGTTGTCCTAGTTGCAAGTCCACACTTGACAGAAAACTGAACTCATAGTTGTCTGAGTTGCAAGCCACCCCTCGACTCGCAACTGGAGCCTGTGTTTTGTCCTAGTTGCAAGCTCACCCTCGACTCACAACTAGGCCAGTAGTATGTTTTTCATCTCAGTTGCAAGTCCACACTCAACTCGGAACTGCGCCCGTAGTTTTTATGTTGTCCCAGTTACAAGTCCACCCTCAACTCGCACCTAGGTTCGTTGTTGTTTTTCCCCAGTTGTAAGTCCACCCTCGACTCACAACAAGGCCCATAGTTTTTTCTTTGTTTTGTGTGAGATGCTAGCCCATCATAGTCATACTACTGCCCCTGTAGTTGTGTTTTTTGTCCCAGTTGCAAGTCCACACCCCAACTCCGCAACCTGCCCTGTTGGTGTTGTGTCCCACTTGCAAGCCCATCATCGACCAAAAACTAGCCCCATAATTATTTTCATCCTAGTTGCAAGACTAGCCTCGACCCGCAGCTGGACCACGTAGTTGTTTTTGTCTCAGTCGCAAGTCCACCGTCGACTCGCAACTGGGCATGTAGTTGTGTTTCATTAGTTGCAATCTTACCCTCGACTCGCAACTGGGGTCATAGTTGTTTACGTCCCAGTTGCAAGTCCACCCTCGACACGCAACTGAGCACATAGTTGTTTGCTGTATTTTCTTGTGCGAGTTGAAAGCCCATGCTAGTCTATCGCAATTGGGCCTCTGTGGTTGTTTTCTTCCCAATTTCAAGCCCACCCTCAACAGATCCAAATTATCATTGTCTCACAACGGGTCCCCGTAGTTGTTTTTGTCCCAGTTGCAAGCCTACCCTCGACTCGCAACTGGGGCCCATTTTTTGTTGTTGTTATCACAGTTGCATGTCCGTCCTCGACTCGCAACTGGGGCCCATTTTTTGTTGTTGTTATCACAGTTGCATGTCCCCACTCGACTCGCAAACTGGGCATGTAGTTGTTTTCATCCGAGTAGCAAGCCACACCCTGGACTCGCAACTGGCCCATAGGTTTACCTCACAAGGGAGGACGCGGCTGGCCTGTTGTAGGAATTTCAGGCCACAAATTTTGTTTGCTGACTAACTGGGAGCACAAATTCAATTTTCCAACGGTGGTGTTGCAGTGAGACGTGGGCACGAAGCCTACAGAAATATGTGACACTCGTGTTTTTTTTGTTGTCCTTTTTTCAAACTAAAATACACGAGAGGTCAACTGCATCATTGTTGTAGAGAGAAAAGCAGTGGCCAAGCAATAAGAGCACCAAGGGCGATTTTGCTACATGATTTTCCAACAATACTTTATTTTTAAACTCCTGCACATGCAAACAAGCAATTCTGACCATGACCAGTTATTCCAACAAATTAAGGGAGAGAAGGGGAGATTGCATTTGTTTGTTTTGTAAGTCGTGTCAAAATTAAGACAGTCACCGTAGAGATCATATTGTTCCCCTAAGTGCCCATCACACTAGAAGATGCATAGAACCTTGTTTGTGTTTCTTGAATCTACTTTGAACTTTGTAGTAGAATCTTGAGTCAACTGCCTGCCTCCCCCCTAGAGTAGTCCAGGATCATCATCATCTCATTTTTGTCGTTTTCCTTCCTTAACGACGCCCTCATATTAGTGCATATTCTTTTGCGTAAGTGAGTGGGGCATTATACGAATGAAATGATAGAATGCCATGATTTTTCTTGTTGTCATCTTCACAGAGTTGAATGCTCTCACAAACAGAGTAATTATTTCTCGACAGTTTTTTTTCAGCACGGGTTTGATCAACTTCCTCTTTTTTTTATTTTCCCTTTCTTTCATCTTTTTTAAGTTGCATGAACTTTTTCCAAATTTGGTTTTTTAATTCATGAACTTTTTCCAAATTTCTTTAACCCTTTTTCAAATTGTGAACTCTTTTTTCAGAAACAATATGAACATTTTTAATTTTCACTTTTTCCTCAAATTACGTCATTTGCCAAGTCGTGAACTTTTCCCAAATTCATTAATTTTTTAAGAATTTTTTCAAATTACGAACCTTTTCAAGTCGTGAACTTTTAAAAAAATTACGAACTTTTTAAAATTCATTATAATTTTATTTTAATGAACACTTTTCAAATTTATGGTTTTTTAAAGTCAGCGTTTGTTGGTCAACAGTCAATGCTTTTTAAATTCGCAAACTTTTCTAGACGTTCGTGAGGAAAAAAGAGCTAGCAACGCCTGCAAAAAAATGAGCTAGCAAGCAACCTGTAGCTACCTAGCAATGCATGTGTAGCAGCCTGTAGTGACTTCCGTAAAAAAAAAAAAAACCTTTGCGACCTAGTGACCTAGCGACCTGTAGCAATCTAAAACACGGCCTAGCAAAAAAATCTGTAGCAAAAAACCTTTAACAACCTAGCGGTCAACGCAGAGAGAAAACCAATCAGCAGTGGTGCGATTGAGCTGCCAATGGGCCACAGCCCGCGGGAAGGGCGTGAGCATCAAACGAGTCTCCGGCGCTTCGTTTGGTCGTGAGTTCGATTCATAGGATGTGCTGAGCGTCGTAATTTTTTTGTCGCAGTCAAGCCGGCTGTCAGCGCGCCGGTTCAAAAAAGAAACAAACAAACAATAGAACGACATTGATGGACATGCCCTTATTCCTGCTGATGTCACAATTTAGATGTGAGATAATGTGAGATATTATCTCACATCTAGATGAGATATAGACACACTTATAAAGGCCTTGTCTTTTGGGGATTATGCTAGAGTTGCTCTGGCCCATGTATATCATGCGGTCTGGGTTCTTCCACGTAGAAAAACTCTCTCCCCCGCAGCCGTCCTATATGAATGTCGTCCCGAAATCACTAATTAAGAAGTACTCATTGCAAAGATCACTCCCACCTTCCCAGGTTGTGCGCCACTTGTCGCAACCTGGAAGTTTTTCCTTTTTTCGTAGATCCGTTTATTCAAAACAATTTATCTCTTAAACCGTGCATTCAAATCTCGAACCGTTTTCATCGTTGGATTCCTCGCGTCGAGATCTTCAAAACTAGATCCCATGTTGATAGGTTTTGACAAACTTTTTTTTCATGAAAAAAACTGAACCGGGAGCATGGGTTTTTTCCCTTTCCGAAAGAGGCACACCCATGCCTCTCGCGAAAGCACAACCGTGCTTCTCGCGGAAGAAAAAAAAACAGAAAACACGTTTTTTTTCCGTTTCCGAAGAGGCACGACCGTGCCTCTCGCGAAAGCACAACTGTGCCTCTCGCGGAAGCAAAACCGTGCCTCTCGCGGAAGGAAAGAAAACAGAAAACGCGTTTTTTTTCGTTTCCGAGAGGCACGGCCGTGACTCTCGCGAAAGCACAACCATGCCTCTCGCGGAAGCAAAACCGTACCTCTCGCGGAAGGAACAAAAACAGAGAACATATTTTTTTTCGTTTCCGAGAGGCACGGCCGTGCCTCTCACGGAAGGAAAAAAACAAAAAACATGTTTTTTTTTCGTTTCCGAGAGGCACGGCCGTGACTCTGGCGAAAGCAAAATCGTGCCTCTCACGAAAACAAAACCGTGGCTCTCGTGAAAGAAAAAAAAGAAAACACATTTTTTCGCGCAAAAAAAATATTTTTTCGAATTTTCTTTTTGATCCAAAAGTTAAGGAAGACTGGTGGAAAACTGAAACGTCGAAAAACCCCAAAAAACCGTTTAAAAAGCCGAAAACGCGTGCGGAAAAATAAATAAAACAAAATCCGGAGGGAGCGCCCAGAGCGCGACACGTGGCGGGCGGTTGAGAGCGCGCCAAGTTGTGCTGATTGTTGTGAGGCTCCCTAAGGAGCGTTCGTCAACTAGTTGCTCCCATGTCATCCAAACCGGTTGTACTTATCCCATGCTACCACATCTCCTATTGGTTGTATCGAGAGGATATAAGTTGACGCACCCTTCAATGTTTGCAGTAATGATCACATATGGATCTATCCTGTAGCATGGAAGATAATCTGCAAAAAATTATGAACTTTCACTCTGTTAAAACTACAATTGCTACCACGGTTTCAAATAGCTCAAAGCAAAGCACGAACATCCATGTGGTTACGTGCTTTAGTTTTGGCCTCAATCCCCCCTCAACTAGTTGCCAAACATATTGGTTATACTGGTGGGTGGATGCAAATTGAATGTCATGTGAAGCATACGAGTAGCAAATGGGCAAGAAGTAGACAAATGATGCACCGTTTCTGCCTGCTCACAGAAGCACATTGTAAAATTGAATGTCTTGTATACATTCTATGGCAGACAATCAATCTTTTCCGCGGAATGTAAGATAAAATGTCAGATGTACAGATCCACTTGCTTGGAGTACGCGGTGTGTGTATACTCTCTCTCCTCTCCCTTTCTACATTCTATGAGAGCAGATATTTTACATAATTAATTCCTTCTAGGACAGAGAACTCGATTGTACAAAATGCATGTATTCCTATATACGCTGCACATGTTGCCGACACACAGGGCATGAACCGTGGGTAAAGAGCCATTTGTCCACGCAGGGCTGGTGAAAAGCATGGGAGCAATTCGGCAACCTCCTTGCTGTCTCGCCAGCTATCATATCCTACAAGATCAAGAAGCATACTATTAGGATTTCCAAAAGTAAAACAAAAAATAGTTTTCTTGTTTTTTCTTGAAAAGTAAAACATGAAAAACTCACAAAGTAAACACCAACCACATTGCATTCAGTAGCAAGCAAAATTTGGTATGGAACTTGCTAACTGCAATTGCTTCTAAAGAAGACACGAACATGGTGGTTGTTGCACATCTCTGCATTCATTATCCAACCATGGTGTTGCAGTTTAGTGTTCAGGTGTACACTGGCTAGCTATCACTTGTAACGAAAATGTAGAAGTACACCGTTGCTTATGCATGAGAAAACATCAATTTCACAATATTTTTTCAACTAAATGCGAAAGCAAATCTGGAGGTTAGCTGCTTCACAATATTCTGTGAAGAAAAGGTTTGGTCTTAGCTGAGTTTTAGACTTTTAGTACATAAGGCTCCATGGACCTTAGTCGTTAGCACAATGTTAGCCATGTGGTCAAGCCCACCACTATCCGTTTCATGCGCAGTCACCTTGCAGTCTTGGCCCATGCAGTAGATGGACGTAAAAAATGCATTCCTACACAGTCATCTCCAAGAAATGATATATTACCAACAACCCTCTGGCTTCATTGATTCTACTAAATGGTCTTAAGCAAACTCCTCTTACGTGGTTTCAAAATTTCACTGCTTTCCTCCACAAACTTCGTTTTGTTTCCTCCAAGTGTGATTCCTAATTGTTTATCCTACACCGTGATACACATGTAGCTTACTTATTTATGTTGACGACATTATACTCACCGCCAACACCGCCACTTTTCTTAACTTCATCATCAACTCTCTTAAGCATGATCTTTCCATGGGTGGTCTTGGCGATATCCACCACTTTCTTGGCATCAATGTGCACCGCAACAAACATTGGCATTTTCCTGTCTCAACAACAATACGTCCCTGAAATTTAGATCATGCTCACATGCTTAATTGCAATCCCATCTCTACTCCCATTGACACCCGCTCCAAGTTGCCATCCACTGATGGGCCTCCTTATGCTGATCCCTTTCTTTACCAAATCCTTGCTGGGGCGTTGCAATATCTCACCTTGGCACGCCTAGATTTTTCTTATGCGGTACAACAAGTTTGCCTCTTCATGCACGAGCCCCGTGACTCTGATTTTCAGCTCATAGAACACATTTTGTGTTATATCCGGGGCACGACACACCTTGGTTTGCAACTATATCAATCCTCCACTCACAATTTGGTTGCATACTCGGATGCTGATTGGGCGGGTTGTCCAGGTACTCGCAAATCCACCTCTGGATTTTGAATATTCTTGGGCAACAATGTCGTGTCTTGGCCTTCGAAACAACAACATACTGTTTCTCGCTCTAGTGCCGAGGCGGAGTATCATGCGGTTTCCAACTTCTGACCGAGCTCCATCATCCACCGGATCATGCTACTGTCGTCTATTGTGAAAACGTGAACGCGATGTATTTGTCGCCGAACCTGGTACAACATTAGTGGGCGAAGCATGTGGAGATTAATCTTCATTTTTGTCCGGGATCGCGTCAAGTTGGGTGAGGATCGTGTTCTACATATACCCACAACGTCACAGTCAATGGCGTACCTAGGGGGTGTGCCAGGTGTGCCATGGCACACCTAGAATTTTGGAAAATGTTTTTTTTACCATGTAATAATTAGCTAATTTTTAAGGCCCATCCAAGTCAATGAAAATAGACCTTAATTTTTTTGAAGTGTGCACACCCTCAATTTTATTTCTGGGTCTGCCACTGGTCACAGTTTGCCAACATATTCACAAAAGGGCTCCCAACTACTGTCTTCACCTACTCGCAAAAAAAAAAAAAACCTACTGTCTTCACCGAGTTTCACAACTGTCTCGACGTCACGTCCAGCGATGTTGCCACAACGGGGGCGTTGAACATTATGTGTTGCACGTGTTATTTGCTATGTATGTACGTGTGTTATGACAGCCAATCCTATTCTCTAGGGATAACACAAGATACGGGGTGTGCATGCACCTGCACGACCCCTCTCTCCCTCCCCCTCTGTTCCCTGTATATGTAAACTCCAATAGACGCGCTAAAAGTAGCCCGCGCTGAAAAAACTGTTAATTTAGCGTGCAGGAGGGAAAAAAAGCTCTCCAACAGACGCTGCAAAATCCATCCATCGCGCTGGGAATTTCTGCATCGCACGAGGGATATTTGGTGCGCGGCATACAGCGCGCTGGACAATTGGCTGAATCTTCAGACTCGCTCTGCTCCCTCTGCTCGTCCCGCCTCGAGCTCGCCGCTGCAGCCACTCCCTGCAGCTCGTCACCGCCGGCTGCCGCCACTCCTCTGTATGCTCATCCTCTGCTCGTCCCGGCACGGGGCGGAGCCGCCGCTGTCCTTCTGCTCGCCGGCTACAGCTCGCCACCTCCCCTGCAGCTCGCCGCCTCGAGCGCGTGCCGGCCGGGAGCCGCCGCTGCCCTTCTGCTCGCCGCCTCGAGCTCGCCAGCCGGGAGCCCGTGGGGTGGCCGGAGGCGAGCGGCGCGTGCGGAGCTTGTGATTCCATCAGCAAGCTAGCTCGCTTGTGGTGGCCGGCGGCGGAAGATGGTTTGCAAACTAGCTTGCTCCAACGTTTGGGGACCTAATTGCGTTTTTGTTTTGGTCAGATGGACTTATTTGCAAATGTTAGGGACCTGTTTGTTGTAGACATATTTGTGCGCTCTATTTTTTTAGTACGTCTGCTGCACTGCTACGCGCTGCCCGCTATATTTTTGTGCGTCTGAAAAACTGAATCGGTCACGTCACGCTAAAATTACTAAAATGGCACTATAAAATTATTTTAGTGTGCCGCTTTTTTAAGCGCCCGTTGGAGATGCTATGAGGGAATACAGCATGTGTGTGAGTGGTATTCATCCTACAGCTTTCTGTGCCTCCTGAAGCACACCTCAGGCGGGTGTGTAATTGCCATTGATGGTAGTGATCACTGGCGGGTGATATCTGTGAACCCACCTGTGATGATGTTATTACTGGTGGGCCTTTCCACTCGTTTGAGATGGGTGAGACATCACTGACCCATATAGACATGCGGGTGGCCATTGAAAGGGCTTTTGACCTGCCGGTGATAGTCTGTTCTGTAGCAGTGCAAGTGCAAATTACGCAAGAAAGATGTTTTCTGACAAAAATGAAGTCTATTCTGATAGTGATAATTGTACCTGTAGACAAATAGTGCAAGGCAGGTATTCATGAAATGTGCTATGGACCTGATCAGTTACCACATAGTGTGGCAATTTCTTCAGGGACTCGTGCGAAAGCCCTCTCAACGAAATGTCTCCGAAGATTTCATACACATCATCGTGACCAAAGCCGGATATGCTGACCTGTTGATGAAAATAGTAATAAAAAATTCAGTATCGATGCATCCACGACACATGACGGGGCCTCTATTAATAATTGTGAATCCAACATCTTCCTCTTCACAGTATGGGCCATTCAGTCTAATTTGATTCTTGCACCAAATGAACACACTTGACATGCGACATTCATATACATCACCATTACTATGGTACCAAACATTGTCATGAACGAATGGTCGCCATTATGTTCCTCCTAGGGGAACAAATCGGCGGTGGATAATAGTTAACTGACCTGCGACTGGTGTGATGTATGTGCTGAAAATCCAAGCCGCTGTTGCTCAAACCGGGCATGGATGAGCTGCTTTATGAAATCCGTCTGAACAACATACCAAGAATTTTCTTAGACGCGTATATAACATACCAACTAAGGGAAAGTAGCGGCTGCACCCACCTTCGATGCACCCACGCAAGAAAACATAACAAAAAATATAAAAAATTCTGAAACTTTATGGGAATGATAATCAACAAATGTTATGGGGGCTTGCAAAGTTTGGTGGTCAAATAACATTCGAGAAGCTCTCTACAAAAAAGATTAAATTATAAAATCTGCTCAAACAGTGCACTTACATTTGACTAATTTTCAGTCAATTTGTCTTTTTCGTAGAGAGCTCCTCGAATGTTATTTGACCATCAAATTTTGCAAGCCTTTCTAACATTTGTTGATGATCATTTTCACAAAGTTTCAGATTTTTTCAAAAAGTTTTGATATGTTTTTCTTGTGTGGGTGCACCGTGAATGCACCAAGAGTGGGTGTAGAAGAACCACTCTCTACCAACTAATAGAGACTACAGCTTCCCCACGAAAAAAAGGTAAAAGGACCTACCAATAGGCAATGGTGATTATGACATCGGGCATTCAGGCTGACAAGCTGATGAATATACACATGAGAAGACCATTCATTCATTAGAACAGGCTCGGACGTGGAAACACCAATTGAGCCTCCCCTCTCTCTCGCAACTGCGTCGCCCCCCGCGGGTGACCGGCCGCGCCTCCAGCCCTTCAACTCGAGTCCTCCGCCCACCCCTTTTCCCTCCGCCGTCGCCGGGCTAGGCCCGGGCGGCGCCGATGGCGGCGGCCCCCAGCTTTTCCCCTCTCGGAGCTGTTCCTACGTGGAGCGGCGTGGCTCTGAGGGGTGCTCCCAGGCGGCGGCGGTCCAGCGCGGCGGCGGGACGCCTTGCTGCTGGTGTGGGGGATCCGCTGTGCGGCGGCCGTCGTTGGCGGCGGGGTGCTCGGCGGCATGGGTTGGCGCCGCCCGCTTGGCCCAGATCTGGGCCCCTTCGGGTCCCATCTTGGCCTGGGCGGTGTAACACCCCCTTGTAATAAACTCTGTGACACTCTGTTAAAACTGCCAAGTCATGATCATTTGCAGTGCCAAGTCATGAGGGTTAATGATCCAATTCAAATCCACATCCGAAAATCAACTCAAATTCATAAGTGAAATATAAGGTTGATCAAACTCTGCTGGAGAAATGTTATTTAATTAGTAAATAATCCAGTGGTCATGGCAAAATCATAATCATTATTTTTGGAGTTAGCTAAGTGAGTGAAACAACCTGAAACAGCACTCAAAACAGACTATTTACATCTATTAAATTAATATCAAATTCAAATGGAATCCAAATATGTTCAAACCAATTTTTGGTGAAGGGTAATATTGCATTGCAATATTTGGGACAACTCTCACAATTTACAAAATAGCAGAAGTGGCCTAACCATTATCAAATCTGAAAGGATTAAAGAAAACAGAATGAAGAAAATGGAAAAAGCCCTCTGCAGTTAATCTGGCTGGGCCTGAGTGCACAGTGCACTCAGCCCAGCCCAACTGGCTAGCCCACTCGGCGCATCGTTCCCCTCCCCCGCGCTGTCACGCGCCCACGCTGACACCTCGCCGCCGGCCTCGCTGTCGCGCATCCGAGCCTCCCCGGCGAGGATAAGGATGGCCGCGGGCTCCTCTCTCTTCCCCGCAACCCTATCCACTCCCAGTTCTTGCCCCCTCGCTCGCCCCTCCCTCTGTTTTCCCCAATTCCGTCAGACCCGACGTGGTCGCCGCCGTTCTCGCTCGATCCCGCGGCCACCGAGCCCCTCCGGCCCCGCCAACTTGTCCGAAAGCGCCAACGCCATCGACTCCTTCGTCCGGTGCTGTTGGATTGAGCTGGGGAGCGCCCTGTCGCCGGATCTTCATCGTCTTCCACCTCAGGACCCGCCGTCGTTCGCCGTCGACTCCGTCGATTTCTGCAGCTCCTAAGCTTCCACGGGCTTTACTTAGCCGCGCGGTGAGCTTCCCCCTCTCTCCTTTTCTCTCCTTGCGCTGCGTTCTTCGCCGTAGCCACCTCACCGCCATGGCCGCACTCTGGTCGCCGCCGGTGAGCTCATAGCCATCGTTGCCGTGCACTACACGCCGCGTTAGTGGTACCACCGAGCTTCTGGTGGTCATGCGCATCGCACGCGAGCGTCGGCTTGGCTCGGACGAGCCCCTACGCTCGAACCCGAGCACGGCCGAGCTTCTGTTGCCGCCGATGTGGACGCCGCCATCGCCAAAGGGCCTCTCCGACCACGAGACCACCGCAAATCGACGCGGTATGGTCTCCGCTTTCCAATGCGCCCAAAAGCGCGGTGAACGGATCCCCATAGGCGATTTCCGGTGAGGTCCGAGGCCGCGCCGCCATGAATATGGTCGCCGGCGACTGGCCGCCGGCGCCGCTGACGTGTCAACGTCGTTAACCACTAACCCGTGGCTCTGTGCCACTGACTGGTGGGTCCGACCACTGTAGCAATTAGGATTAAGTTAAACTAACCTACTAACTACTGTGTCACCGACAACTGGGCCCCATCTCACTAAATAGCTAATTAGAATAATTTAAAAGTCTATTTAACTAACAGTGGCTGACAGCTGGGTCCCACTGGGCCCAGTTGACCAGTCAACCTGCTGACTGGGCTGGACCCAGTCAATGACAGGTGGGTCCCACTGGACCCACTGTCCAGTCAACGCTGACCCAGTCAAATGCTGACTGTGCAGTTGACTGGCCCCACCTGTCAGCCTCTCAGTTCTCTGCTGTGTACACTGTGCTGTGTGCACTTAGCAATTTCCCTTTTAATTTCGGATTTGAATTAATTCCAGAAATTACAGAAAATCAAATAAACTTTGGAAAATCGTAGAAAATAAACCGTAGCTCGGATTGAAAAACTTAAAACATGAAACTTGCTCAGAACGACGAGCCGAGTCTGATCGTGCCGTCTGTTTCTCCATCGGAACCTCCTACGTAGAAGAACTCGTAACTCCGGACCCGAATCCGACAGATGAATAGTGCACACACGTCGGATATTAAATCCCAGAATAATTCTAAAAATAACTAAAATGACTTAGATGCATATTTAGGCAACCCTACACTGCATCATAGCATCACACGCACCGTGTTGCATTTGTTTGCATTATGTTTACCTGTTTCTTCCCCCTCTTCTCTCTCGGTAGCCCCCGACGTTGACGTAGCTCCCGAGGCAGACGCCGCACAGGAGTACGACTACGTCCCCGACGATACTACTGAAGACCTTGCCCTTGCCCCCGAGCAAACAGGCAAGCACCACCATTTTGAGCATGCCTATATCGCCTACTCTTTTCTCTCTTATGCTTGCATTAGAACTGCTACTGCTACTGTTTTCCTATATCTGCTGCATAGCCTGATTATTGTACCCTGCTTTGTTACCTTACTGGTTATCCTAGACTGATTATTATAGGCTGGGTAGAGACACGACAGAGACCCCCACTTGATCCCGACTGCCCTGCTGGACATCAGAAGACCCGATCATCGGGATTGAAGACCAGACCCTGGCACCGCACATCACTACCCCTTAGTTGCCGACACTGCTGGGTTACCGTCGAGTGCCGAGGGTGATACCTCGTTAGCACTTCTGATGTTAACCTTGTAGGTTAGTTACTCGGTCGTGGTAAGCGAGGGTGATTCCTCCTACACCACCCCCGATAACGACATCGTCGCGCAACCTCTCAAGTGTGGACCTCGAGGGTGATTCCTCCTTCGTTCACCTTGATGATAACATCGAGCGGGAATTCCATCGAGGGTGATTCCTCATGGTTCCCTTCGGTGTCCGACACACAGTTACCTTGGATATTATGACTTGACTATGAACCACGATACTAAAGACGGGTCGGCCCTGAGGGGTACCCGCGCGAGCTTAACGCGAAGTGATGTGGAGTCGGGTTGACCTGGATGGTGCCCGCGAGATAACTACGAGGCGTGGCCGGGCATTCTTAGCCCTTGCCGCAAGTCCTCGAGACGGGGCGACGGGGTCATATCGATCGTGAGTCTCTGCTCGTTTCCGCGCGCTCCTAATCCACTACGGTTTGGATATTTGATCCGAGGGGCCTCTGGCCCGATAGCACTAACCATCACGTGGGCATAGTATGGGCGTTCTGCGTCGTATACTTCAGCCGAAGCTTAATGGACGTCAGCGACTGAGCGGCGCGCGCTGGATTGGACTGGTTACGCAACCGCGCTTGTATTAAGGGGTTGCTAGGTCTGCTTCCGGCCGCCCACGCAACGCGCAGGAGTTCCCGGGGCGATGGCCCAAGACCCCTGGGGGCATAGGTTAGTCCGGCGTGCTGACCTCTCTGTTAAGTATTTGGTCGGGTTGCGGCGTGTTGCTTAGCCGAGGCCGGGCATGACCCAGAAAAGTGTGTCCGGCCGGAGTTAAGCGAGCGTGGTGGGTAAGTTGGTGCACCCCTGCAGGGAAGAAACTTCTATCGATAGCCTGTCCTACGGTAACGGACACTCGGAGTTGTATCCCGATCGGTACAACTAGAACATGTGATGAGAATTGGATAGTACGGCTCTGGGATTGCTTTCTCGCAGGGAGTCGAGAAAGGATCTCAGGTCGAGGTTGATGATATTACTACTACTACGAGGAGCCGTTCGACGACCAGGAGTAGGATCGGAGGGTCCAGGGCAGGAGGCCTACGCCTTTCGATCGTAGTTTTTATTTTTACCCCGCCTCTGTGAAGGCTTATCTCTCTCTCTGTAATATATCTGTACTCAGATATCTAATGCTTCCGCTGACGCTTGTATGCCATCGAGCTTGTATTCGAGCCCTCGAGGCCCTGGCTTGTAATATTAAGCTTGTATGACTTTATTTTATGTTTTAGAGTTGTGTTGTGATATCTTCAAGTGAGTCCTTAGGCTTGATCGTGCGCATTTGCGTGTATGATTAGTGCACGATTAAGCCGGGGTCGTCACAGGTTGGTATCAGAGCCGACTGCCTCTAGTTATCCCCCTATCCAATTCCTTGGCCGAAGTTGAGTCTAGTGGTCAAAAACTATTTTACTAACTTGGCTGTGTGGCTTACGGGCCCACGTCGCCAACTGGGTGGTATTAGGATCTTTTATTCCCCGTCTTTACTCTGGGATTCTATCCTCTCTTCTATTCGGGTTTTGCAAAATTACTAAACGCCGACATTTAGGTTCTCGTTAATTCTATCCACCCGGAGAGCTGGATTCAGTGCGATTTCCCTGTCTTTGATCTGATTAGTCTGATAATCATTTTCCTTTCCATTGTTTTGTTTAACCTTTCCTTCCGAGATTGGTTATATTTCTCATTGTCTTATGACAACCCTGAACCTTTCTGTTTCAGATGGATCGGCTATTTCCACCGCGGCCTACGACCCAGCTTGTGCTTCGCACTTGGGCTCATGATGCCCCTGGATTTCCAGCTGTTCTGATCGCCCTCCTGAGTAGACTGGGTTACCGCTGGTATCCCGAGTACATGGTCTATGAGGTTTATCGCGAGTTCAACCAGGAACAGTACTATGCTGAAGTTCGGATTTATGACCAGCAGAACAACTCAGACACCGAGCTACACCTTTTTCATGGATTAGGCGTGACGATTGAGATGGCAGTACATGATGCCGCCTACTCTGCTGTCGCACGTCTCCGAGGAGAGCACAGTGCTAACTTGGATGATACTGTGTTTCGGTACATTCCGTATGCACCTGTTGGAGATGCTACTGGATTTTACACAGCTATCTGTGCCCCGTACGAGTCTCGACGCTACGACCCGCAGGTTCTGATTCAGTGCACTCAGGCTTTGGATCGCACTGTTCGTGCACTTGCTGTTGAGTTGTTTGCCACTCGAGCATGCTACTACGAGGCTATGACACAGTTGCTACCAGCTGTTCGTGCAGGGATGCATCCGGAGTACATTCTTTACCCGAGCAGGACTGAGATGCCATCAGGGATCGTCTGGCCTGCTGTGGGAGGTCACACGCCTGCACGTGGACCTCTTCTTTCTTCTCGAGACTGGGTTCTGCATCAGAGTGCCCATGGAGCGCAGGATCCTTCTGCGACGAACGTCCATCGTCCGCACTTGCAGTTACCCCGTTTCAGTGGTTTTCTCCGACGTTGATGTAGCCTTTGCTATGTCCCGTTGTGTACTTCCTTACCGCGTGCCTGCGCGCCGCCTAGCATGTCTAGCTTTTCAATTTGCGCCGTTATGCTGCCCGAATGTAACCGACTATGTATGGATCTGTACGTCTTAATGACTACTTCTAGCATCTATTGCACTCTTTCAATAATGTCGAGTTACCTCATGTTTATTGTTAAACACTTGCATAAGCTATCGCTGAAATACCCCTGTTGGAATAGCAGGATGGCTGACAACAACCCGCCACCGCCGCCACCACCTGATTACATGGCAGCGATGATGCAACAGTTTGAACTCAACCGCCAGTTTATGACGGGAATTATGCAGCAATTCCCTCGTCCTGATGCTAATCAGCAGCAACCATCCATTACCTTACCAGAGTTCATGAGGCTCAGTCCATCGTTTTTCCGCAACACAGTCAACCCACTGGATGCAGATGACTGGCTGCGTGATATCTCTCATGAGATGGAGTCTGCTAGTGTCGCCGAAATTAACTATGTCACTTTTGCGACATATCTTCTTAAGGGTCCCGCAGCCCAATGGTGGGCCACTCACCGACAGACTCTGCCGCCTGGTACTGTCATCACTTGGGCAGAGTTCAAGATTGCTTTCCGCGCCCGCTACATTCCTCTAGCTATCATAGCTAGGAAGAAGGCTGAGTTCCGTAGCCTTGTCCAAGGAAACAAGACTGTGGAAGTCTATCAGCGCGAGTTTCTAGACTTATCTCGTTACGCTGAAGAGGACATTCCTACTGATGAACGCAGACAGGAGAAGTTTCGTGAAGGACTGCACCATGACATTCAGTTAGCCCTTCTTGTTCAAGATTACCCTGATTTCGCCACCTTGGTGAATAAGGCCATCATGGTTGAAACTGGACTTAAGAAGCACAAGGAAGCGTCCAGACGCACCCGTGAGTCGGGCTCATCTTCGGGCTCGTCTTCCCAGAAGCGACGCATCTGGTTTCCCCAAGGCATGTTCCGTTCAGCAGCTCCTGCGAACAGACCTTCTTATGCTGCACCACGTCTGCCACCTCCACCACCGAGACAGCCCCTGCCAGCTCCAGCACCTCGAGCTCCAGCACCTCGTCCTGACAGCGGACTATGCTTCAAGTGTGGCAAGCCAGGTCACCGTGCTAGAGACTGTTCTCAGAATCAGAATCAACTAGCTCTCCCTTCTGCTGGACGTGGAATTGGCCGTGGTATTCCTCAGCAGCGCAACAATAATGCCAGACCTTCTTATGGTCGTGGGCAGTACTACCACGTCAACATGTCTGAAGCTCCAGATCAACCAGATACTGTGATGGGTACACTTCTCGTTAATTCAGTACCTGCATCCGTTTTATTTGATTCAGGAGCATCGCATTCCTTCATGTCAGAACATTTTGCACGCATGCATGACATTAAATGCGAATACATGAACACACCCTTATTGGTACACACTCCCGCGGGTGGTTGCCGAACCTCTGCAGTTAGCTATAATGTTCCCGTTGAAATCGAAGGGTTGGAGTTCAGTGCGTCTCCCATTATTCTGAAATCGTCCAAGATTGACCTTATTCTGGGAATGGATTGGTTGAAGGCCCATTATGCCTCAATCAATTGTGCTACCAAAGTTGTTCACCTCTTGCACCCCTCAAATGAGATGGTGAATTACCATGCTCATATCACTCAGAACGCCGAGGCTCAAATTTATGCCTTGAACGCGTTGAATGCTTCTCCGCTTGATGGGATCGAGAATATCCCAGTTGTCTGTGACTTCCCGGATGTTTTTCCAGAAGAACTTCCAGGAATACCCCCTGCTAGAGCTGTCGAGTTCGTCATCGACTTGAAGCCTGGCACCACTCCTATTGCGAAGCGTCCTTACAAGATGCCTCCGCACCACCTCATCGAGCTTAAGGAGGAAATTGATAAATCCTTAAGGAAGGGTTTCATTCGCCCCAGTTCCTCTGCATGGGGAGCACCGTCTCTTTTCGTCAAGAAGAAAGATGGGACGAATAGGTTGGTCCAAGATTATCGTCCTATCAACCAGGCTACCATTCAGAATAAATATCCACTTCCCCGGATCAACGATTTATATGATCAACTCGCTGGATCTTCGGTGTTTTCTAAACTCGACTTGAGGTTGGGATATCACCAGATCCGTGTCCGCGAAGAGGATATTCCGAAGACTGCATTCGTTACTCGTTATGGCTCTTACGAGTACACAGTCATGTCATTTGGTTTAACAAACGCTCCAGCTACATTCTCCCGCCTAATGAATTACATATTCATGGATTACCTCGACAAATTCGTCGTGGTATATCTGGATGATATTCTGGTTTATTCGAAGAGCAAAGAAGAACATGCTGAGCACCTTCGACTAGTTCTGGAGAGACTTCGAGAGCACCAATTATATGCCAAGTACTCTAAGTGCGAATTCTGGCTTTCTGAGGTAACCTACCTTGGACATGTCATCTCCAAGGATGGTATTGCAGTTAACCCGGAGCGAGTTCAGGCTATTCTTGACTGGACCCCTCCGAAGAATGTCAAGCAAGTCAGAAGTTTCCTCGGGCTTGCAAGTTATTGCCGCCGATTCATCGAAAATTTCTCCAAGATTGCCAAGCCCCTGACTAATCTGCTTCACAAAGGCGTTAAGTTTGAGTGGACAGACAAATGTCAGGAAAGCTTCCAGACCCTCAAGGACAAGCTGACTTCTGCTCCAGTCCTTGCTCCTCCAGACTCCCGCAAAGATTTTGTGATCTTCTGCGACGCCTCTCGCCAAGGACTAGGTTGCGTCCTAATGCAAGAGCGAAGAGTTATTGCTTATGCTTCGCGACAACTGCGTCCACATGAAGAGAATTACCCAGTGCATGACATCGAACTTGCTGCTGTCATTTATGCTTTGAAGCAGTGGCGTCATTACCTCCTTGGTAATCGGTGTGAGATTTACACCGATCATCAGAGCTTGAAGTACTTGTTCACTCAACCGGAACTTAATCTTCGTCAGCAGCGTTGGTTGGAAACAATCACCGATTATGACTGTGGAATTTCATACACTCCCGGCAAAGCTAATGTGATGGCTGATGCTTTGAGCCGCAAGTCATACTGTAGCAACCTCATGGTAAAGCAAGCTCAACCCCAGCTATATGAAGAATTGCGCAAGCTGAATCTCTACATTATTCCGCAAGGTTCTCTTAGTAACCTTGTGATACAGTCAGATCTTGAGAAAGCTGTCAAGATTGCGCAATATAAGGATGCTGAAATTGATCTAATGAAGAAAGAGCTTCACCTTCAAAAGTACAGGGATTTCTCGATTGCTGAAGATGGAACCTTGTACTTCCGAGACCGCATTGTAGTACCTCGCTTCGAGCTGATGACTGACAAAGTCATGAAGGAGGCCCATGATACACCGCTATCTATCCATCCGGGTAGTACCAAAATGTATCGAGATCTTCGTCAAAGGTACTGGTGGTCTAGAATGAAGCAGGATATTGCTCGTTATGTTGCCGAGTGTGACGTTTGTCGTCGCGTGAAGGCAGAACATCAAAAACCTGCTGGAATTCTGCAACCGCTCCCTATTCCTCTATGGAAGTGGGATAAAGTGCAAATGGACTTCATCACTGGTCTTCCCAAGTCTCAGAAGGGTCATGATGCTATTCTTGTCGACGTCGACCAACTCTCCAAGGTTGCCCATTTCCTACCTGTTAAGGAGACTATCACCGCTAGCCAGCTAGCAGAACTGTACATTGCCAGAATTGTTTCTCTCCATGGTATTCCGAAGGAGATTAGTTCAGACCGTGGTGTTCTTTTCACTTCCAAGTTCTGGGAAAGTTTCCAAGAAGCCATGGGAACTCATATTACCTGGAGTTCCGCATATCATCCTCAGTCCCAAGGCCAAGTTGAGCGTGTTAATCAAGTGCTTGAAGACATGCTACGAGCCTGTGTTATATCCTTCGGTAAGAAATGGGAGGAATCTCTCCCGTATGCCGAGTTCTCTTATAACAACAGCTATCAAGCCAGCTTAAAAATGGCCCCATTTGAGGTTCTTTATGGACGTAAATGTCGAACCCCTCTGAATTGGTCAGAAACTGGGGAACGACCTCTTGTTGGACCGGACATCATTCAGCATGCCGAAGAACAAGTCCGAATTGTCCGGGAGAATCTCAAAGCAGCTCAAGACCGTCAGAAGAGTAATTATGATCGCAAGCGATGGGGTGTGATCTATCAACCTGGTGATCAAGCCTATCTTCGTGTCACTCCAATGAAGGGCACCCGTCGTTTCGGAATCAAGGGCAAGCTAGCTCCTCGCTATATTGGTCCTTTCCGTATCGTGGCTAGACGTGGACATGTGGCTTATAAATTGGAATTGCCGCCACAGTTCTCTCATATTCATGATGTCTTCCACGTGTCGCAACTCCGTAAGTGCTTCAAGGAATCCCCGCACCGTGCAGTGGATCATGAGATGCTCGAGCTACAAGATGATCTTTCCTATAAGGAGCATCCGATCCGCATCCTCGACGAAGCTGAGCGTCGTACTCGTCAGAAGACGACCAAGTTCCTAAAAGTGCAATGGTCGAATCATACTGAAGATGAAGCCACTTGGGAACGTGAGGATCATCTTCGGGAAGAATATCCCGGACTCTTTCCTTCTACCTCCTAAATTCTCGGGACGAGAATTTCTTTTAGAGGAGGAGAACTTGTAACACCCCCTTGTAATAAACTCTGTGACACTCTGTTAAAACTGCCAAGTCATGATCATTTGCAGTGCCAAGTCATGAGGGTTAATGATCCAATTCAAATCCACATCCGAAAATCAACTCAAATTCATAAGTGAAATATAAGGTTGATCAAACTCTGCTGGAGAAATGTTATTTAATTAGTAAATAATCCAGTGGTCATGGCAAAATCATAATCATTATTTTTGGAGTTAGCTAAGTGAGTGAAACAACCTGAAACAGCACTCAAAACAGACTATTTACATCTATTAAATTAATATCAAATTCAAATGGAATCCAAATATGTTCAAACCAATTTTTGGTGAAGGGTAATATTGCATTGCAATATTTGGGACAACTCTCACAATTTACAAAATAGCAGAAGTGGCCTAACCATTATCAAATCTGAAAGGATTAAAGAAAACAGAATGAAGAAAATGGAAAAAGCCCTCTGCAGTTAATCTGGCTGGGCCTGAGTGCACAGTGCACTCAGCCCAGCCCAACTGGCTAGCCCACTCGGCGCATCGTTCCCCTCCCCCGCGCTGTCACGCGCCCACGCTGACACCTCGCCGCCGGCCTCGCTGTCGCGCATCCGAGCCTCCCCGGCGAGGATAAGGATGGCCGCGGGCTCCTCTCTCTTCCCCGCAACCCTATCCACTCCCAGTTCTTGCCCCCTCGCTCGCCCCTCCCTCTGTTTTCCCCAATTCCGTCAGACCCGACGTGGTCGCCGCCGTTCTCGCTCGATCCCGCGGCCACCGAGCCCCTCCGGCCCCGCCAACTTGTCCGAAAGCGCCAACGCCATCGACTCCTTCGTCCGGTGCTATTGGATTGAGCTGGGGAGCGCCCTGTCGCCGGATCTTCATCGTCTTCCACCTCAGGACCCGCCGTCGTTCGCCGTCGACTCCGTCGATTTCTGCAGCTCCTAAGCTTCCACGGGCTTTACTTAGCCGCGCGGTGAGCTTCCCCCTCTCTCCTTTTCTCTCCTTGCGCTGCGTTCTTCGCCGTAGCCACCTCACCGCCATGGCCGCACTCTGGTCGCCGCCGGTGAGCTCATAGCCATCGTTGCCGTGCACTACACGCCGCGTTAGTGGTACCACCGAGCTTCTGGTGGTCATGCGCATCGCACGCGAGCGTCGGCTTGGCTCGGACGAGCCCCTACGCTCGAACCCGAGCACGGCCGAGCTTCTGTTGCCGCCGATGTGGACGCCGCCGTCGCCAAAGGGCCTCTCCGACCACGAGACCACCGCAAATCGACGCGGTATGGTCTCCGCTTTCCAATGCGCCCAAAAGCGCGGTGAACGGATCCCCATAGGCGATTTCCGGTGAGGTCCGAGGCCGCGCCGCCATGAATATGGTCGCCGGCGACTGGCCGCCGGCGCCGCTGACGTGTCAACGTCGTTAACCACTAACCCGTGGCTCTGTGCCACTGACTGGTGGGTCCGACCACTGTAGCAATTAGGATTAAGTTAAACTAACCTACTAACTACTATGTCACCGACAACTGGGCCCCATCTCACTAAATAGCTAATTAGAATAATTTAAAAGTCTATTTAACTAACAGTGGCTGACAGCTGGGTCCCACTGGGCCCAGTTGACCAGTCAACCTGCTGACTGGGCTGGACCCAGTCAATGACAGGTGGGTCCCACTGGACCCACTGTCCAGTCAACGCTGACCCAGTCAAATGCTGACTGTGCAGTTGACTGGCCCCACCTGTCAGCCTCTCAGCTCTCTGCTGTGTACACTGTGCTGTGTGCACTTAGCAATTTCCCTTTTAATTTCGGATTTGAATTAATTCCAGAAATTACAGAAAATCAAATAAACTTTGGAAAATCGTAGAAAATAAACCGTAGCTCGGATTGAAAAACTTAAAACATGAAAGTTGCTCAGAACGACGAGACGAGTCTGATCGTGCCGTCTGTTTCTCCATCGGAACCTCCTACGTAGAAGAACTCGTAACTCCGGACCCGAATCCGGCAGATGAATAGTGCACACACGTCGGATATTAAATCCCAGAATAATTCTAAAAATAACTAAAATGACTTAGATGCATAATTAGGCAACCCTGCACTGCATCATAGCATCACACGCACCGTATTGCATCTGTTTGCATTATGTTTACCTGTTTCTTCCCCCTCTTCTCTCTCGATAGACCCCGACGTTGATGTAGCTCCCGAGGCAGACGCCGCACAGGAGTACGACTACGTCCCCGACGATACTACTGAAGACCTTGCCCTTGCCCCCGAGCAAACAGGCAAGCACCCCCATTTTGAGCATGCCTATATCGCCTATTCCCTTCTCTCTTATGCTTGCATTAGAACTGCTACTGCTACTGTTTTCCTATATCTGCTGCATAGCCTGATTATTGTACCCTGCTTTGTTACCTTACTGGTTATCCTAGACTGATTATTATAGGCTGGGTAGAGACACGACAGAGACCTCCACTTGATCCCGACTGCCCTGCTGGATATCAGAAGACCCGATCATCGGGATTGAGGACCAGACCCTGGCACCGCACATCACTACCCCTTAGTTGCCGACACTGCTGGGTTACCGTCGAGTGCCGAGGGTGATACCTCGTTAGCACTTCTGATGTTGACCTTGTAGGTTAGTTACTCGGTCATGGTAAGCGAGGGTGATTCCTCCTACACCACCCCCGATAACGACATCGTCGTGCAACCTCTCAAGTGTGGACCTCGAGGGTGATTCCTCCTTCGTTCACCTTGATGATAACATCGAGCGGGAACTCCATCGAGGGTGATTCCTCATGGTTCCCTTCGGTGTCAAACACACAGTTACCTTGGATATTATGACTTGACTATGAACCACGATACTAAAGACGGGTCGGCCCTGAGGGGTACCCGCGCGAGCTTAACGCAAAGTGATGTGGAGTCGGGTTGACCTGGATGGTGCCCGCGAGATAACTACGAGGCGTGGCCGGGCATTCTTAGCCCTTGCCACAAGTCCTCGAGACGGGGCGACGGGGTCACATCGATCGTGAGTCTCTGCTCGTTTTCGCGCGCTCCTAATCCACTACGGTTTGGATATTTGATCCGAGGAGCCTCTGGCCCGATAGCACTAACCATCACGTGGGCATAGTATGGGCGTTCTGCGTCGTATACTTCAGCCGAAGCTTAATGGACGTCAGCGACTGAGCGGCGCGCGCTGGATTGGACTGGTTACGCAACCGCGCTTGTATTAAGGGGTTGCTAGGTCTGCTTCCGGCCGCCCACGCAACGCGCAGGAGTTCCCGGGGCGATGGCCCAAGACCCCTGGGGGCATAGGTTAGTCCGGCGTGCTGACCTCTCTGTTAAGTATTTGGTCGGGTTGCGGCGTGTTGCTTAGCCGAGGCCGGGCATGACCCAGAAAAGTGTGTCCGGCCGGAGTTAAGCGAGCGTGGTGGGTAAGTTGGTGCACCCCTGCAGGGAAGAAGCTTCTATCGATAGCCTGTCCTACGGTAACGGACACTCGGAGTTGTATCCCGATCGGTACAACTAGAACATGTGATGAGAACTGGATAGTACGGCTCTGGGATTGCTTTCTCGCAGGGAGTCGAGAAAGGATCTCAGGTCGAGGTTGATGATATTACTACTACTACTTTACATTATGTTCATCTGCTCTCTCTCCTGATGCTGCAAGACTGTCGAAGATTGTTGAAGATGCTAGTCTTCGATAGGACTAGGCTTTTCCCCCCTCTACTCTGGCATTTCTGCAGCCCAGTCCACATATACAGCCATTCCTTTGACAATGATGCATATGTAGTGTAGATCCTTGCTTGCTGAGTACTTCGGATGAGTACTCACGTTTGCTTTATTTTCTTTTTCCCCCATTTTCCATTTGATGCCACCAGACGACGGAGCCCCTGAGCCAGAAGCCCCAGCCGACGACCAGTACTACTATCCGCCTGGCGAGTACTACTACTACGAGGAGCCGTTCGATGACCAGGAGTAGGATCGGAGGGTCCAGGGCAGGAGGCCTACGCCTTTCGATCGTAGTTTTTATTTTTACCCCGCCTCTGTGAAGGCTTATCTCTCTCTCTGTAATATATCTGTACTCAGATATCTAATGCTTCCGCTGACGCTTGTATGCCATCGAGCTTGTATTCGAGCCCTCGAGGCCCTGGCTTGTAATATTAAGCTTGTATGACTTTATTTTATGTTTTAGAGTTGTGTTGTGATATCTTCAAGTGAGTCCTTAGGCTTGATCGTGCGCATTTGCGTGTATGATTAGTGCACGATTAAGCCGGGGTCGTCACAGGTTGGTATCAGAGCCGACTGCCTCTAGGAGTTCCCCCTTTCCAATTCCTTGGCCGAAGTTGAGTCTACAGGTCAAAAACTGTTTTACTAACTTGGCTGTGTGGCTTACGGGCCCACGTCACCAAATGGGTGGTATTAGGATCTTTTATTCCTCGTCTTTAATCTGGGATTCTAATCTCTCATCTATTCGGGTTTAATAAAATTTACTAACACCGACATTTAGGTTCTCGTTAATTCTATCCACCCGGAGAGCTGGATTCAGTGCGATTTCCCTGACGTTGATCTGATTAGTCTGATAATCATTTTCCTTTTCATTGTTTTGTTTAACCTTTCCTTCCGAGATCGGTTATATTTCTCATTGTCTTATGACAACCCTGAACCTTTCTGTTTCAGATGGATCGACTGTTTCCCCCTCGTCCTACGACGCAGCTCGTGCTTCGCACCTGTGCTCGAGACGTCCCTGGGTTTCCAGCTGTTCTAATCGCCCTCTTGATCAGGCTGGGATACCGCTGGTGCCCCGAGTACATGGTCTATGAGGTTTACCGCGAGTTCAACCAGGAACAGTACTATGCTGAAGTTCGGATTTATGATCAGCAGAACAACTCAGACACCGAGCTACACCTTTTTCATGGATTAGGCGTGACGATTGAGATGGCAGTACATGATGCCGCCTACTCTGCTGTCGCACGTCTCCGAGGAGAGCACAGTGCTAACTTGGATGATACTGTGTTTCGGTACATTCCGTATGCACCTGTTGGAGATGCTACTGGATTTTACACAGCTATCTGTGCCCCGTACGAGTCTTGACGCTACGACCCGCAGGTTCTGATTCAGTGCACTCAGGCTTTGGATCGCACTGTTCGTGCACTTGCTGTTGAGTTGTTTGCCACTCGAGCACGCTACTACGAGGCTATGACACAGTTGCTACCAGCTGTTCGTGCAGGGATGCATCCGGAGTACATTCTTTACCCGAGCAGGACTGAGATGCCATCAGGGATCGTCTGGCCTGCTGTGGGAGGTCACACGCCTGCACGTGGACCTCTTCTTTCTTCTCGAGACCGGGTTCTGCATCAGAGTGCCCATGGAGCGCAGGATCCTTCTGCGACGAACGTCCATCGTCCGCACTTGCAGTTACCCCGTTTCAGTGGTTTTCTCCGACGTTGATGTAGCCTTTGCTATGTCCCGTTGTGTACTTCCTTACCGCGTGCCTGCGCGCCGCCTAGCATGTCTAGCTTTTCAATTTGCGCCGTTATGCTGCCCGAATGTAACCGACTATGTATGGATCTGTACGTCTTAATGACTACTTCTAGCATCTATTGCACTCTTTCAATAATGTCGAGTTACCTCATGTTTATTGTTAAACACTTGCATAAGCTATCGCTGAAATACCCCTGTTGGAATAGCAGGATGGCTAACAACAACCCGCCACCGCCGCCACCACCTGATTACATGGCAGCGATGATGCAACAGTTTGAACTCAACCGCCAGTTTATGACGGGGATTATGCAGCAATTCCCTCGTCCTGATGCTAATCAGCAGCAACCATCCATTACCTTACCAGAGTTCATGAGGCTCAGTCCATCGTTTTTCCGCAACACAGTCAACCCACTGGATGCAGATGACTGGCTGCGTGATATCTCTCATGAGATGGAGTCTGCTAGTGTCGCCGAAATTAACTATGTCACTTTTGCGACATATCTTCTTAAGGGTCCCGCAGCCCAATGGTGGGCCACTCACCGACAGACTCTGCCGCCTGGTACTGTCGTCACTTGGGCAGAGTTTAAGATTGCTTTCCGTGCCCGCTACATTCCTCTAGCTGTCATAGCTAGGAAGAAGGCTGAGTTCCGTAGCCTTGTCCAAGGAAACAAGACTGTGGAAGTCTATCAGCGCGAGTTTCTAGACTTATCTCGTTACGCTGAAGAGGACATTCCTACTGATGAACGCAGACAGGAGAAGTTTCGTGAAGGACTGCACCATGACATTCAGTTAGCCCTTCTTGTTCAAGATTACCCTGATTTCGCCACCCTGGTGAATAAGGCCATCATGGTTGAAACTGGACTTAAGAAGCACAAGGAAGCGTCCAGACGCACCCGTGAGTCGGGCTCATCTTCGGGCTCGTCTTCCCAGAAGCGACGCATCTGGTTCCCCAAAGGCATGTTCCGTTCAGCAGCTCCTGCGAACAGACCCTCTTATGCTGCTCCACGACTGCCTCCTCCACCACCGAGGCAGCCCCTGCCAGCTCCAGCACCTCGAGCTCCAGCACCCCGTCCTGACAGCGGACTATGCTTCAAGTGTGGCAAGCCAGGTCACCGTGCTAGAGATTGTTCTCAGAATCAGAATCAACTAGCTCTCCCTTCTGCTGGACGTGGAATGGGCCGTGGTATTCCTCAGCAGCGCAACAATAATGCCAGACCTTCTTATGGTCGTGGGCAGTACTACCACGTCAACATGTCTGAAGCTCCAGATCAACCAGATACTGTGATGGGTACACTTCTCGTTAATTCAGTACCTGCATCCGTTTTATTTGATTCAGGAGCATCGCATTCATTTATGTCGGATAAATTCGCACTCATGCATGAAGTTAAATGTGACATGCTACCCCAAAAGATACGAGTAAATACTCCCGCGGGACACTGTCAAACCTCCTTGGTTAGCCCTGATGTTGTGATTAATATCGAAGGGTTAGAGTTCCGAGCATCCCCCATTATTCTCAACTCCTCTGGTATTGATCTTATTTTGGGAATGGATTGGTTGAAGGCCCACTACGCCTCAATCAACTGTGCCACTAAAGTGGTACACCTTCTACATCCCTCGAACGAGATAGTGAACTATCAAGCTCACCTTACCCAGAACGCTGAGGCTCAAATTTATGCCTTGAACGCGTTGAATGCTTCTCCACTTGATGGGATCGAGAATATCCCAGTGGTCTGTGACTTCCCAGATGTTTTTCCAGAAGAACTTCCAGGAATACCCCCTGCTAGAGCTGTCGAGTTCGTCATCGACTTGAAGCCTGGCACCACTCCTATTGCGAAGCGTCCTTACAAGATGCCTCCGCACCACCTCATCGAGCTTAAGGAGGAAATTGATAAATCTTTAAGGAAGGGTTTCATCCGCCCTAGTTCCTCTGCTTGGGGAGCACCTTCTCTCTTTGTTAAGAAGAAGGATGGAACTAACCGTCTGGTTCAAGATTATCGTCCTATCAATCAGGCAACTATCCAGAATAAATATCCGCTTCCCCGGATCAACGATTTATATGACCAACTCGCTGGATCTTCGGTGTTTTCTAAACTCGACTTGAGGTTGGGTTATCACCAGATCCGTGTTCGCGAAGAGGATATTCCGAAGACTGCATTCGTTACTCGTTATGGCTCTTACGAGTACACAGTCATGTCGTTTGGTTTAACAAACGCTCCAGCTACATTCTCCCGCCTAATGAATTACATATTCATGGATTACCTCGACAAATTCGTCGTGGTATATCTGGATGATATTCTGGTTTATTCGAAGAACAAAGAAGAACATGCTGAGCACCTTCGACTAGTTCTGGAGAGACTTCGAGAGCACCAATTATATGCCAAGTTCTCTAAATGCGAATTCTGGCTTCCTGAAGTGACCTACCTTGGACATGTGATTTCCAAGGACGGTATTGCCGTTAACCCGGAGCGTGTTCAGGCTATCCTTGACTGGACTCCTCCGAAGAATGCCAAGCAGGTCCAAAGCTTTCTCGGTCTAGCCAGCTATTGTCGCCGATTCGTCGAGAACTTCTCCAAGATCGCCAAGCCCCTGACTAATCTGCTCCACAAAGGCGTTAAGTTTGAGTGGACAGACAAGTGTCAGGAAAGTTTCCAAACCCTCAAGGACAAGCTCACTTCTGCTCCAGTGCTTGCTCCTCCTGATTCTCGCAAGGACTTTGTCATATATTGCGACGCCTCTCGTCAGGGATTAGGCTGCGTCCTAATGCAAGAGCGGAGAGTAATTGCATATGCTTCACGTCAATTGCGTCCACATGAAGAGAATTATCCAGTGCATGATCTTGAACTTGCAGCAGTGATGTATGCATTGAAGTTATGGCGACACTACCTTCTGGGTAATCGGTGTGAAATTTATACCGATCACCAAAGTCTGAAATACTTATTCACTCAACCGGATCTTAATCTCCGACAACAACGATGGTTAGAAGCTATTGCGGATTATGACTACGGTATTTCTTATACCCCGGGCAAAGCTAATGTAATGGCCGATGCCCTGAGTCGCAAGTCATATTGCAACAACCTCATGGTTAGGCAAGCTCAACCTCGTCTTCACGCAGAACTGACTCAGCTGAATCTGCGAATTGTTCCCCAGGGTTCTCTTAATAACCTTGTGGTACAGCCAGACCTTCTGAAGGCTGTTAAAGAAGCGCAAGCCAAAGATGCTGAAATTGACTTGATGAAGAAGGAGCTTCACCTTACTAAGTATCGGGATTTCTCAGTTGCTGAAGATGGTACATTATATTTCAGAGACCGCATCGTAGTACCTCGCTTCGAGCTGATGACTGACAAAGTCATGAAGGAGGCCCATGATACACCGCTGTCTATCCATCCGGGTAGTACCAAAATGTATCGAGATCTTCGTCAAAGGTACTGGTGGTCTAGAATGAAACAAGATATTGCTCGTTATGTTGCCGAGTGTGACGTTTGTCGTCGCGTCAAGGCAGAACATCAGAAACCTGCTGGAATTCTGCAACCGCTCCCTATTCCTCTATGGAAGTGGGATAAAGTGCAAATGGACTTCATTACTGGTCTTCCCAAGTCTCAGAAGGGTCACGATGCCATTCTTGCCGTCGTCGACCAACTCTCCAAGGTTGCTCATTTCCTACCTGTTAAGGAGACTATCACCGCTAGCCAGCTAGCAGAACTGTACATTGCCAGAATTGTTTCTCTCCATGGTATTCCGAAGGAGATTAGTTCAGACCGTGGTGTTCTTTTCACTTCCAAGTTCTGGGAAAGTTTCCAAGAAGCCATGGGAACTCATATTACCTGGAGTTCCGCATATCATCCTCAGTCCCAAGGCCAAGTTGAGCGTGTTAATCAAGTGCTTGAAGACATGCTTCGAGCTTGTGTTACATCCTTCGGTAAGAAATGGGAGGAATCTCTCCCGTATGCCGAGTTCTCTTATAACAACAGTTATCAAGCCAGCTTAAAAATGGCCCCATTTGAGGTTCTTTATGGTCGTAAATGTCGAACCCCTCTGAATTGGTCAGAAACCGGGGAACGACCTCTTGTTGGACCGGACATTATTCAGCATGCCGAAGAACAAGTCCGAATTGTACGGGAGAATCTCAAAGCAGCTCAAGACCGTCAGAAGAGTAATTATGATCGCAAGCGATGGGGTGTGATCTATCAACCTGATGAACAAGCCTATCTTCGTGTCACTCCAATGAAGGGCACCCGTCGTTTCGGAATCAAGGGCAAGCTAGCTCCTCGCTATATTGGTCCTTTTCGCATAGTTGCCAGACGTGGACATGTGGCATATAAATTGGAGTTGCCGCCACAGTTCTCTCATATTCATGATGTCTTCCACGTGTCGCAACTCCGTAAGTGCTTCAAGGAATCCCCGCACCGTGCAGTGGATCATGAGATGCTCGAGCTACAAGATGATCTTTCCTATAAGGAGCATCCGATCCGCATCCTCGACGAAGCTGAGCGTCGTACTCGTCAGAAGACGACCAAGTTCCTAAAAGTGCAATGGTCGAATCATACTGAAGATGAAGCCACTTGGGAACGTGAGGATCATCTTCGGGAAGAATATCCCGGACTCTTTCCTTCTACCTCCTAAATTCTCGGGACGAGAATTTCTTTTAGAGGAGGAGAACTTGTAACACCCCCTTGTAATAAACTCTGTGACACTCTGTTAAAACTGCCAAGTCATGATCATTTGCAGTGCCAAGTCATGAGGGTTAATGATCCAATTCAAATCCACATCCGAAAATCAACTCAAATTCATAAGTGAAATATAAGGTTGATCAAACTCTGCTGGAGAAATGTTATTTAATTAGTAAATAATCCAGTGGTCATGGCAAAATCATAATCATTATTTTTGGAGTTAGCTAAGTGAGTGAAACAACCTGAAACAGCACTCAAAACAGACTATTTACATCTATTAAATTAATATCAAATTCAAATGGAATCCAAATATGTTCAAACCAATTTTTGGTGAAGGGTAATATTGCATTGCAATATTTGGGACAACTCTCACAATTTACAAAATAGCAGAAGTGGCCTAACCATTATCAAATCTGAAAGGATTAAAGAAAACAGAATGAAGAAAATGGAAAAAGCCCTCTGCAGTTAATCTGGCTGGGCCTGAGTGCACAGTGCACTCAGCCCAGCCCAACTGGCTAGCCCACTCGGCGCATCGTTCCCCTCCCCCGCGCTGTCACGCGCCCACGCTGACACCTCGCCGCCGGCCTCGCTGTCGCGCATCCGAGCCTCCCCGGCGAGGATAAGGATGGCCGCGGGCTCCTCTCTCTTCCCCGCAACCCTATCCACTCCCAGTTCTTGCCCCCTCGCTCGCCTCTCCCTCTGTTTTCCCCAATTCTGTCAGACCCGACGTGGTCGCCGCCGTTCTCGCTCGATCCCGCGGCCACCGAGCCCCTCCGGCCCCGCCAACTTGTCCGAAAGCGCCAACGCCATCGACTCCTTCGTCCGGTGCTGTTGGATTGAGCTGGAGAGCGCCCTGTCGCCGGATCTTCATCGTCTTCCACCTCAGGACCCGCCGTCGTTCGCCGTCGACTCCGTCGATTTCTGCAGCTCCTAAGCTTCCACGGGCTTTACTTAGCCGCGCGGTGAGCTTCCCCCTCTCTCCTTTTCTCTCCTTGCGCTGCGTTCTTCGCCGTAGCCACCTCACCGCCATGGCCGCACTCTGGTCGCCGCCGGTGAGCTCATAGCCATCGTTGCCGTGCACTACACGCCGCGTTAGTGGTACCACCGAGCTTCTGGTGGTCATGCGCATCGCACGCGAGCGTCGGCTTGGCTCGGACGAGCCCCTACGCTCGAACCCGAGCACGGCCGAGCTTCTGTTGCCGCCGAGCGAGGTGTCCCCAGGGTTCTCTTAATAACCTTGTGGTACAGCCAGACCTTCTGAAGGCTGTTAAAGAAGCGCAAGCCAAAGATGCTGAAATTGACTTGATGAAGAAGGAGCTTCACCTTGCTAAGTATCGGGATTTCTCAGTTGCTGAAGATGGTACATTATATTTCAGAGACCGCATCGTAGTACCTCGCTTCGAGCTGATGACTGACAAAGTCATGAAGGAGGCCCATGATACACCGCTGTCTATCCATCCGGGTAGTACCAAGATGTATCGAGATCTTCGTCAAAGGTATTGGTGGTCCAGAATGAAGCAGGACATCGCTCGTTACGTTGCTGAATGTGACGTGTGTCGTCGCGTGAAGGCAGAACATCAGAAACCTGCTGGAATTCTGCAACCGCTCCCTATTCCTCTATGGAAGTGGGATAAAGTGCAAATGGACTTCCTCACTGGTCTTCCCAAGTCTCAGAAGGGTCACGATGCTATTCTTGTCGTCGTTGACCAACTTTCCAAGGTTGCACACTTTCTGCCAGTTAAGGAGACTATTACTGCTAGTCAGTTAGCAGAGCTATATATCTCCAGAATTGTTTCACTCCATGGTATTCCCAAGGAAATCAGTTCAGACCGTGGCAGCATTTTCACTGGCCATTTCTGGGAAAGTTTCCAGAAAGCAATGGGAACTCATATTACCTGGAGTTCAGCTTATCATCCCCAATCTCAAGGCCAAGTTGAGCGCGTTAATCAAGTGCTTGAAGACATGCTACGAGCCTGTGTTATATCCTTCGGTAAGAAATGGGAGGAATCTCTCCCGTATGCCGAGTTCTCTTATAACAACAGTTATCAAGCCAGCTTAAAAATGGCCCCATTTGAGGTTCTTTATGGTCGTAAATGTCGAACCCCTCTGAATTGGTCAGAAACCGGGGAACGACCTCTTGTTGGACCGGACATTATTCAGCATGCCGAAGAACAAGTCCGAATTGTCCGGGAGAATCTCAAAACAGCTCAAGACCGTCAGAAGAGTAATTATGATCGCAAGCGATGGGGTGTGATCTATCAACCTGGTGATCAAGCCTATCTTTGTGTCACTCCAATGAAGGGCACCCGTCGTTTCGGAATCAAGGGCAAGCTAGCTCCTCGCTATATTGGTCCTTTCCGCATCGTGGCTAGACGTGGACATGTGGCATATAAATTGGAGTTGCCGCCACAGTTCTCTCATATTCATGATGTCTTCCACGTGTCGCAACTCCGTAAGTGCTTCAAGGAATCCCCGCACCGTGCAGTGGATCATGAGATGCTCGAGCTACAAGATGATCTTTCCTATAAGGAGCATCCGATCCGCATCCTCGACGAAGCTGAGCGTCGTACTCGTCAGAAGACGACCAAGTTCCTAAAAGTGCAATGGTCGAATCATACTGAAGATGAAGCCACTTGGGAACGTGAGGATCATCTTCGGGAAGAATATCCCGGACTCTTTCCTTCTACCTCCTAAATTCTCGGGACGAGAATTTCTTTTAGAGGAGGAGAACTTGTAACACCCCCTTGTAATAAACTCTGTGACACTCTGTTAAAACTGCCAAGTCATGATCATTTGCAGTGCCAAGTCATGAGGGTTAATGATCCAATTCAAATCCACATCCGAAAATCAACTCAAATTCATAAGTGAAATATAAGGTTGATCAAACTCTGCTGGAGAAATGTTATTTAATTAGTAAATAATCCAGTGGTCATGGCAAAATCATAATCATTATTTTTGGAGTTAGCTAAGTGAGTGAAACAACCTGAAACAGCACTCAAAACAGACTATTTACATCTATTAAATTAATATCAAATTCAAATGGAATCCAAATATGTTCAAACCAATTTTTGGTGAAGGGTAATATTGCATTGCAATATTTGGGACAACTCTCACAATTTACAAAATAGCAGAAGTGGCCTAACCATTATCAAATCTGAAAGGATTAAAGAAAACAGAATGAAGAAAATGGAAAAAGCCCTCTGCAGTTAATCTGGCTGGGCCTGAGTGCACAGTGCACTCAGCCCAGCCCAACTGGCTAGCCCACTCGGCGCATCGTTCCCCTCCCCCGCGCTGTCACGCGCCCACGCTGACACCTCGCCGCCGGCCTCGCTGTCGCGCATCCGAGCCTCCCCGGCGAGGATAAGGATGGCCGCGGGCTCCTCTCTCTTCCCCGCAACCCTATCCACTCCCAGTTCTTGCCCCCTCGCTCGCCCCTCCCTCTGTTTTCCCCAATTCCGTCAGACCCGACGTGGTCGCCGCCGTTCTCGCTCGATCCCGCGGCCACCGAGCCCCTCCGGCCCCGCCAACTTGTCCGAAAGCGCCAACGCCATCGACTCCTTCGTCCGGTGCTATTGGATTGAGCTGGGGAGCGCCCTGTCGCCGGATCTTCATCGTCTTCCACCTCAGGACCCGCCGTCGTTCGCCGTCGACTCCGTCGATTTCTGCAGCTCCTAAGCTTCCACGGGCTTTACTTAGCCGCGCGGTGAGCTTCCCCCTCTCTCCTTTTCTCTCCTTGCGCTGCGTTCTTCGCCGTAGCCACCTCACCGCCATGGCCGCACTCTGGTCGCCGCCGGTGAGCTCATAGCCATCGTTGCCGTGCACTACACGCCGCGTTAGTGGTACCACCGAGCTTCTGGTGGTCATGCGCATCGCACGCGAGCGTCGGCTTGGCTCGGACGAGCCCCTACGCTCGAACCCGAGCACGGCCGAGCTTCTGTTGCCGCCGATGTGGACGCCGCCGTCGCCAAAGGGCCTCTCCGACCACGAGACCACCGCAAATCGACGCGGTATGGTCTCCGCTTTCCAATGCGCCCAAAAGCGCGGTGAACGGATCCCCATAGGCGATTTCCGGTGAGGTCCGAGGCCGCGCCGCCATGAATATGGTCGCCGGCGACTGGCCGCCGGCGCCGCTGACGTGTCAACGTCGTTAACCACTAACCCGTGGCTCTGTGCCACTGACTGGTGGGTCCGACCACTGTAGCAATTAGGATTAAGTTAAACTAACCTACTAACTACTGTGTCACCGACAACTGGGCCCCATCTCACTAAATAGCTAATTAGAATAATTTAAAAGTCTATTTAACTAACAGTGGCTGACAGCTGGGTCCCACTGGGCCCAGTTGACCAGTCAACCTGCTGACTGGGCTGGACCCAGTCAATGACAGGTGGGTCCCACTGGACCCACTGTCCAGTCAACGCTGACCCAGTCAAATGCTGACTGTGCAGTTGACTGGCCCCACCTGTCAGCCTCTCAGTTCTCTGCTGTGTACACTGTGCTGTGTGCACTTAGCAATTTCCCTTTTAATTTCGGATTTGAATTAATTCCAGAAATTACAGAAAATCAAATAAACTTTGGAAAATCGTAGAAAATAAACCGTAGCTCGGATTGAAAACCTTAAAACATGAAACTTGCTCAGAACGACGAGCCGAGTCTGATCGTGCCGTCTGTTTCTCCATCGGAACCTCCTACGTAGAAGAACTCGTAACTCCGGACCCGAATCCGACAGATGAATAGTGCACACACGTCGGATATTAAATCCCAGAATAATTCTAAAAATAACTAAAATGACTTAGATGCATATTTAGGCAACCCTACACTGCATCATAGCATCACACGCACCGTGTTGCATTTGTTTGCATTATGTTTACCTGTTTCTTCCCCCTCTTCTCTCTCGGTAGCCCCCGACGTTGACGTAGCTCCCGAGGCAGACGCCGCACAGGAGTACGACTACGTCCCCGACGATACTACTGAAGACCTTGCCCTTGCCCCCGAGCAAACAGGCAAGCACCCCCATTTTGAGCATGCCTATATCGCCTACTCTTTTCTCTCTTATGCTTGCATTAGAACTGCTACTGCTACTGTTTTCCTATATCTGCTGCATAGCCTGTTTATTGTAACCTGCCTTGCTACCTTACTGGTTATCCTAGACTGCTTAGTATAGGCTGGGTAGAGACACGACAGAGACCTCCACTTGATCCCGACTGCCCTGCTGGACATCAGAAGACCCGATCATCGGGATTGAAGACTAGACCATGGCACCGCACATCACTTCCCCTTAGTTGCCGACACTGCTGGGTTATCATCGAGTGCCGAGGGTGATACCTCGTCAGCACTTCTGATGTTAACCTTGTAGGTTAGTTACTCGGTCGTGGTAAGCGAGGGTGATTCCTCCTACACCACCCCCGATAACGACATCGTCGTGCAACTCCTCAAGGTGGACCTCGAGGGTGATTCCTCCTTCGTTCACCTTGATGATAACATCGAGCGGGAATTCCATCGAGGGTGATTCCTCAGGGTTCCCTTCGGTGTCAGACACACAGTTACCTTGGATATTATGACTTGCACTAAACTATGATACTAAAGACGGGTCGGCCCTGAGGGGTACCCGCGCGAGCTTAACGCGAAGTGATGTGGAGTCGGGTTGACCTGGATGGTGCCCGCGAGATAACTACGAGGCGTGGCCGGGCATTCTTAGCCCTTGCCGCAAGTCCTCGAGACGGGGCGACGGGGTCACATCGATCGTGAGTCTCTGCTCGTTTCCGCGCGCTCCTAATCCACTACGGTTTGGATATTTGATCCGAGGGGCCTCTGGCCCGATAGCACTAACCATCACGTGGGCATAGTATGGGCGTTCTGCGTCGTACACATCAGCCGAAGCTTGTTTGACGTCAGTAAGGAGCGGCGCACGCCGAGTTGGACTGGTAACGCAACCGCGCTTGTATAAGGGGTTGCTAGGTCTGCTCTCGGTGCCCCGTAACGTGCAGGAGTTCCCGGGGCGATGGCCCAAGACCCCTGGGGGCATAGGTTTAGTCCGGCGTGCTGACCTCTCTTATAAGCCTAGGTCGGGTTGCGGCGTGTTGCTTAGCCGAGGCCGGGCATGACCCAGAAAAGTGTGTCCGGCCAAAGTTAAGTGAGCGTGGTGGGTAAGTTGGTGCACCCCTGCAGGGAAGAAACTTCTATCGATAGCCTGTCCTACGGTAACGGACACTCGGAGTTGTATCCCGATCGGTACAACTAGAACATGTGGTGAGAACTGGATAGTACGGCTCTGGGATTGCTTTCTCGCAGGGAGTCGAGAAAGGATCTCAGGTCGAGGTTGATGATATTACTACTACTACTTTACATTATGTTCATCTGCTCTCTCCTGATGCTGCAAGACTGTCGAAGATTGTTGAAGATGCTAGTCTTCGATAGGACTAGGCTTTCCCCCTCTACTCTGGCATTTCTGCAGCCCAGTCCACATATACAGCCATTCCTTTGACAATGATGCATATGTAGTGTAGATCCTTGCTTGCTGAGTACTTCGGACGAGTACTCACGTTTGCTTTATTTTCTTTTTCCCCCATTTTCCATTTGATGCCACCAGACGACGGAGCCCCTGAGCCAGAAGCCCCAGCCGACGACCAGTACTACTATCCGCCTGGCGAGTACTACTACTACGAGGAGCCGTTCGACGACCAGGAGTAGGATCGGAGGGTCCAGGGCAGGAGGCCTACGCCTTTCGATCGTAGTTTTTATTTTTACCCCGCCTCTGTGAAGGCTTATCTCTCTCTCTGTAATATATCTGTACTCAGATATCTAATGCTTCCGCTGACGCTTGTATGCCATCGAGCTTGTATTCGAGCCCTCGAGGCCCTGGCTTGTAATATTAAGCTTGTATGACTTTATTTTATGTTTTAGAGTTGTGTTGTGATATCTTCAAGTGAGTCCTTAGGCTTGATCGTGCGCATTTGCGTGTATGATTAGTGCACGATTAAGCCGGGGTCGTCACAGGCGGCCCGGCGGCTCTTCTGTCGGTGACGTTGCTCCCTCGACGCGGTGGGGTTGTGTCGGGATACTTGGTCTTGGTGGTGGTGGCACTGTCAACAGCTTGCTGCAGCGTGGCGGCGGCGGCAGCTTTGCGGGCCTGGTCTGGGCCCGGCCCGCCCCGGTTGGTATGGTGTGCCCTGCTGCCGCGTCCGGTCGGCTACCGCGACGGTGCCGAAGGTTGTGGCCTCCCGCACGACGGCAGTGGAGGTTGTTCCCTGCCGCGCAGCTTCGGTGCTGCCGCTCCTGCTTCCTGGCGCTCCTTCGTCCCGTCCTCTTGGCCTCGCGATGGTGATCTCAGTGAGACGACAAGGGTGGCATCAAGTCCGTGTTGGCGCATGTTGGTGGGTGGCTAGCTGGTTGGAAGGCATCGGATCGGCCGGGTAGTGGTGTTTTGGGTTTGGGAGAAATCCCTACCGCCTCATCCGGCACCGACGCGGTGACGCCTTGCGGGTGCCACCATTCCTGGCTGAAGTGCGTCGGATGTACCCATTCCCCAATCCTCTCCACGTGCCGGGGGAAACCCTAGGACATGTGCTGCTTGGTACGCGGAGGTCTGGAATCTAGGAGGGTGGTGGGACAACTCCGGAGGGCGCAGCGAGGGCAAGCCATTCGCGTTTCATCGAGGTGATGTTGTTGGCATTAGTTTCTCTTTTTTTCTTTCTTTCTTTTTTCTTTTGGGCTAGATGTGATGTTCGCCTGAGCAGATGTTCTGTGATCGGTGATGGTTGCTTTATAATATAAAACGAGCGAAACCCTTTCTCGGTAACATACACATGATCATATATAGTACTCTATGTCCTATTGGGAGCGGAAGTTCATTTTGGCTCTCGGGCTCATGTGATGCCGGTCATGTTGGTTGAGATTACCGAGCGAACCGATACAAACACACGCCACCATGGCACACAATACACACACCCAAGGCAAGATACCAAGGTGTCGGCCACCGTCACACCACTCCGACGACAACCAAGCAAACTAGAGATGAGCCAAGGAAAAACTACTTGGAGTCGGGGTGAGACGAACAATGACGAAGCAAGGACTCCAGGACGATGCCTTCCAGAAGGGTACGACCACGGATAGCTGCCACCGTCCGATCCGAAGATCAAGTTTTCATCCGGAGCCATATGTAAGGAGTGGGAGCACCGTGACGGAGCCTTCAAGAAGAATACGACATCCACGGACGCCGCCACCGACGGCCAGTACAAGGACCGGGCACTTGATGTACCCTGGGGCTCACACCCCTCCGACACCCCCCCGCTCCGCCAAACACCCGCGACAAAGCTCCCCACGAAGCCATAGCTGCCTGCCCGCACCTGAGACACAGGTTCCGCCCCCGAACGCCATGCCTCCCGCCGCCAAGGCTACCGCCCATCATCCAGACACCTCCAAGACCATCCAAAGAGGCCAGCTTTGTACCAAAGGGACGCCCCCGACCGACGTCCCGCAGCAAACGACCTGCCTTGAACATCACCAGAGTTGCGACAGCCCGCACGCGGCTGGGGAAAGGGGGACGTAGGGCAGAGGACGGGTCTGGACCGGCACACCCCTGTGCCAGTGACAGGTGGTCTGAGCACGTCGACGCCGCCCATCCCTCCATCCAACCTCCCCACTGGACACACCTTGTGCCGCCCCATCTGAGCGGCCATCGCAGAACCGCGCAAAGCCACCATCGCAGGCCCGGCCACCAGCAAGGAGGGCCCCAAAGGACCGTCACCGATCGCCAAGAAAACACACCGAGGAGCCCACCTGCAGTGCCGCCGTTGTCCAACCGGCGGGACGCCTGGATCCCGACCAGCATGCCCACCAGCCACCGCCACTGGGCCTCCACCACCACTAGCCGCGACCATGGCAGGAGCGGACACCCACAGCTCGCGCTGCCTAGGCCCAGATTCGGCCATCCGATGCCGCCAGAGCCCACCGCGCACCACCATTGCTACATCCCCTTCACACAGCCGCCCACAACCCGCATCTCCGTCGCCGGCTGCTGCCGCCACACCGCCGCGCCCCGAGCAAACATTGCGCCGCCGCCCGGCCCTGAGGCCCGCGCCCGCCAGACCGAGCGGGGGAAGGAAAGCACCCCGCCGCCGCCAGCATTGGCCGGGCTTTGCCCGCCAGTACATCGACGCGGCGGCGAGGGGAGGGAGGTAGGAGGATGGTAGGCTCGAGGCGGCGATAGGGTTTCCCTCCCCGGCGCTCGCTGGAGCGTCGCACGTCGTTCTTGCGGATTTCATGTTGGTTGAGATTCGGAACAACATTTGTAGTTCTTTCGGTATACTTCATCCATATCAAAATATAAGACATTTACTATTAAATGTCTTATATTTTGATACGGAGGGAGTAGCATTACTGCTGGCTTTTTTGCAGAGGATGCATGGCCCACTTTTGCACACACGTCGCCGGTGCAGGGGTGCACCGGTCCGGATGCGTTCGCTCCTCTTCCCCTCTTTCCTCGGCCGGGTGCCTTCTGGTGAAGCTCTGGCGATGTTCGAGGCAGGGCGGTTGCTGGCTGCTCCGTCAGTCGGGGGCTGCTGGACAAGCCAAAGCCAAGGCCTTTGGGTGTTCACGGGGTTGCTTGGATGTAGGGCGGCGGCCCTGGCGACAGGAGACACGGTGTTCGCGGCGGAGCACGTGCCTTGGGTGCGGTCGGGCAGCCATGGTCACGTGGGTGGCGTGGTTGGTGATGTTCGGCGTAGCATGGAGGTTTGACGAATGGGGAGCGCCGGGGAACATTACTTGCCCGGTTTTCTCACGGCCGACGATGGCGGCGGCCACAGCCGTCGCTTCCTTCATGAAGGCTCCGTCGTGGTGATCCCTTCCCTTCATATAGCTACGGGTAAAACTTGATCTTCGGGATTGGGCGGTGGCGACAATCCGGTGTCGTGCTCTTCTTGAAGGCACCGCGTTGGAGTCCATGCTTCATCATCGTCCCGCTTCCCTTCTCGGTGACTAATTCTCAGGAGGTCCTCGTCGGCCCCAAGTGGGCTCATTTGTATTGTGCTTGGGGGTTGATTAGGTAGTGTTGCGGTGCATCGGCACCCTTGTATCTTGCCTTAGGTGTGTTCGTCGTGTGTGGTGATGGTGTGTCGTATCCGGGTGTTGTATCCTTGGTAGTTGCTTTATATATAAAGCAGCGCAGAAGCCTTTTTCGGTAATGTCCAATATAATAGACTATAAATTCGTAGAGGCGTGCAGGTGCTGCACAGCCCTGTCCGGCCATCTGATTGCCTCGTGATCCGCAAAGTAGTTGGATCAGACATCTGAGGTCATAAAATGTTTTAAGTTTTAATTTTCAAAACTTTGATTTTGCATCAGAAACTTACGATTTTCTGGGTCGCTCGTATCAAGTATGATAGTTGAAACTTTAAGCTTACATTTATGTTAGTCGCAGATACTAAAGTTGTGATATTGTCGGTTGCTCGTACTAAGTTTCAAAAGTTAAAATTTAACAAAACAAAAAACTCATCAAAACATATTTAAAATGAATCTTATTTTGAAAGCCCTCGTCATGAGAAACACGAATATAGAAACTGACCTTAATTTGGGCTTTTTGTTCAAAAGAGTTGAAAAAATCAAAATTGAAAGCTTAAAAAAACACGCGCGAGAGGTTCAGTTCCCCGTGCCTACGTGTCGGGGGTTGGATGCGACATATACCAAGGGATGGCTTATCATGGTGGGAGCTAGTAGAACGTCGCCGGTGCCTGGAAGCGGGATGAGGCGTAGACACGAACGCCGGCGTACTTTACGCAGGTTCGGGGCTCTCCTAGGAGATAACACCCCTAGTCCTACTCTGCGGGGTCTCCGCATGATCACTAAGGCACTAGTGAGTACAAGGTGCCCCTTGAGCTGTATGCCAGAGGTAGAAGAGAGCAGGGCCGACTCTCTCCTCACTCTGAATGAGTCTAGGCTTCACAGGTCCGAACCCTTTGCATGGGTGCCCTGGGGGGGTTTATATAGGCCTACCCAACAAGGGTACAATAGTCATCTGGCCGGGTGTAGGGTCCGACGGTCAGCGTCTCTGGCTGCCGGCTTCTCTGTCAGCTGCTGGGGCCCGCCGCCTGGTGGGCCCCGCCGACTGGTCTGGCTCGGAGCCGACAGGCCACTCCCGCCACTTGCGGGTCTCATCGGTTGCTTGTTGCTGTAGCCGTAATACAGATAACGCGTGCTTGGTCTTGTCGGGGGGGGGGGGGGGCATGGCTACAGTCCCGCGTCGGGTGGGAGATCACTGTAGCCACATCGTGTTCTTTCTGGTTTAATGGCGCGCGGACTTCGAGGGGGAGGAGGGCCGCTGCTAGAGCCGGCTCACCGGTCCGACTGGTCAGGCTCTGCCGCCCTCCAGTCTCTCGCTGCCTGGTAGGGCCTGCGCCTGCAGGCCGTACCGACAGGCCGTCGTGGGAACAGGGCTTCGCCTGATAGGAATGACGTCAAGGGTGGGGTGGCCACAGTGCCACGTCGTGAGGAGACCTCTGCCTGTACGGAGCACTGTGGCCGCGCCATGCCCTGGATATGGGGGAATGGGTTATACTGTAGCCACATCATGTCTTGTCTTCTTAATGGCGCGCGGACTTCGAGGGAGGAGGGGCCGCCTGCTAGAGGCCGGCCTCCCACCGGTCCGACTGGTTAGGCTCTGCCGCCCTCCAGTCTCTCGCTGCCTGGTAGGGCCTGCCGCCTGCAGGCCGTACCGACAGGCCGTCGTGGGAACAGGGCTTCGCCTGATAGGAATGACGTCAAGGGTGGGGTGGCCACAGTGCCACATCGTGAGGAGATCTCTGCCTGTACGGAGCACTGTGGCCGCGCCGTGCCCTGGATATGGGGGAATGGGCTATACTGTAGCCACATCCTGTCTTGTCTTCTTAATGGGGGCGTAGACTTTGAGGGCGTAGTGGGCCGCCTGTTCTAGGAGCCGGCCTCTCTGGAGGCCGCCTGCTAGGAGTCGGCCCGTCTTGGGGCCGTCTTTCGGTGCTTGGCCGTCCTCTGGCATCCGGCCTCATGAGCCAGCCGGCCACCAGAAGGTGGTGCTTCATCCTTGATGCTTGAGGGGCGCAGCCGGCCCAATGTCTTGAAATGCTCAGGGACCCGGGTTAGGCTACCCGTGGCCCATTACTCCGACAGTAGTCCCCGAAGCTGGTGAGGCGTCGCGGTCGATAAGTCGAGAGGCCTCAGCAGCTTCCTTCTCCGAATGCTCTTGCTGAATGCTTCGTCCGCCTCCTGGTGTGCCGCCTGCTGGGAGTCGGTCGCGACCAGGCGGCCTCGTCTGATAACTTTGAAACGCTGAGGCGGGAACCAGGTGGTGGGCCGGTCGAGCCTCTAGGCGCGCCGCCCGCAGCAAGCACACCACGCGGCGCCAGCTAGCCGGGCCAGGCCGCCGGTCACGCGCGTGATGGGACGTGGCAGCAGGCCGGGCCCACCACTACTGGGCCTCGGTGCGCGGGCGGATCCGCTGCGGCCGAGGTAGACGGTAGCGATTCCGTGTGGGGTCACCGCGCGCAGTAACCCGCGTGATAACCGCGGGGCCGTGGGGTCGTGGGTGCAGTTAATCCCATGATCCCACGCCCCGCCCCCTTGGCTTCGTAGCCTACGGGCTATAAGTAGGGGGAGGAGGGGGAGCGGCGGAGCACTCGCGCCCTCCTCTCCCTTCGCCATTTTCGTCCTTCTCCTTTCCTTGCTGCCGCCGCACCTCCGCGCTTCGCCAAGGCGCCGCCGCAGCTCGCCGCCGTCGGTCCCCTTCGCCCCAAGCCTCTTGCTCCGCCGCGGCCCTCGCCTCCGCCGCAGCGTCATTTTTCCGTCTAGCTCGGTCCCCATGGCGCGCGAGAAGGGAGGGGACTGGGATGGCTCGGTCGTGCTCGAGGACCACCTTGCCTTCCTTCGTGCCACACGGCGGCTACCCGGCGCAGGCTTCGTCAAGGTGCGCGTGCCGCCGGAGAGGGAGATTTCACCGGCGCCGCAAGGAGGCGAGCGGGTCATCTTCCGCCCGCACTTCCTCCGCGGCTTTGGCCTGCCGGCGAGTGGATTCCTCCGTTCCTTCCTCGACTTCTACCATCTTCAACCGCATCATCTGACGCCCAACACCGTGACGCTGCTGTCCGCCTTCGTCACGTTGTGCGAGGGCTATCTTGGCATCCTCCCCACCATCGAGTTGTGGGGAGCATTCTTCTACACCAAACTGGGTACCTCCGCCAGGGAGAAGGCGGCCCAGTGCGGTGCCTTCGTCGCGGTGCGCCGTCCGTCGGGGGAGAATGCCTTCCCCGCCATCAAGCTGTCACAGTCGGTCAAACTGTGGCAGAAATCATATTTTTACGTGGAGAACGTCGACCCGGCAATCGACTTCATCAACTTGCCGCCCTATGAAGCCGGCCCTCCGGCCGAGCCTCGGGCCAACTGGGGCTACAAGCCGAGACGCTTGTCGGCCAACGCCACCGCCGCCATCAACCGGCTCCGAGTGCTGACGGGCGTAGAATGCCTCAAGGCGTCCGACCTGCTGGTCGCCTTTGTCGAGCGCCGGATACTCCCGCTCTAAGGCCGGCCTCATCTGATCTGTCGGATGAGCGGGCACTGCGACCCGAGCCGGATGTGCACGAGGGACATGCCGGCTGCCGAAGTTGCCCGTATGGTGAACGAGATATCCGACCTCAAGCTGTCGGAAGGGTCCTGGTGGTTCGGCAAGCGGCCATACTCCCGCGCCGACCCGCCGCCTGCTCCGGCGGCGGCCGCCGTGGTGGGGCCGGGTGAAGGCTATCAGCCGGACCGGGAAGTGAGCGACATGGACGACCCTGACTTGGGGGCGGCCGCCCTTGAAGACGACGCCGCGGGCGGCGGCGACGTAGCAGGCGGCTCCGAAGAAGGAGGCGGCCTTGAGACTTGGCCCGACGATGATGACGAGGAGGATGAGCCGCGCCATGCGCGAGGCGCTGACAGGGCGGACGTGGGCCCTTCTGCCGGGCCGGCAGCTCGAGGCGGTACGCGCAAGTGCAAACAAGGCGCCGTCTTGTTCGGTAGCGTGCCGAAGAAGGCCAAGAACCCGGCCGTGGCGACTAAGTGGAAGGAGGCCGCCGCAAAGGCGACCAAGTTCCAGAAGCTTCCGAAGGTGCCTCCTATGGTGTCGGCGTAAGTGTCTTTTCCTTGTGCTTTCTTTTCTTGTTGGCTCCGTCTGAGCTTCTCTGCTTTATTTCCCTTGACTTAGGGCTCCGCTCTCCCTTGAGAAGTCGGCCGCTGCCTGCATCATTGGGTCGGTGGAGACCTCTACCACCACCCGGCGAATCGACCTAGCAGCCGACCTCCGAGAGGCGCGGGAACGAAACGCGCGGGAGGCGCGCGAGGAGCGGGAAGCCGCCCGCATGGAGAGGGCGGAGGCGGACAGGCCGGAAGCCGCCGCGTTGAAGAGGCTGGCGGAGGCTGAAGCCGATGCCGCGGAGAAGAGGCTCGGTGAAGGAGCCACGCGCCGTCAGGCGCCGCTGCTCGTCACTCCCTTGAGCTTCGTGCCGCCACCACCAGAGTTTACGGTGCCGACTGGGGGAGCCGGTGTCAAACAGCCGGTCATGGGGAGAGAAGGCGGCGATGTCGTCAAGGTAATGATGGGCCCAATTCCTGAGGCCCGCACACCATCGCGCCGCCGAGGCACGAAGGCGGCTTCGGTGCCGCGACCGCTAGAAGCTGGCGCTGCGAGCTCGTCCATCCTAGATGCCGAAGCCACCAGCCCCGCGCCCGCCGAGTGGGTGCGTGGAGGCGGGACCGGTGCCTTAAACCAGGCGATCCTAGACGTCCAGGCCAAACTCCGAGCTGAGGCCACCGCTCTTCGACAGTGCAACAGTGCGTTCTTGGATTCGCGAGCGGCCATTCGGGTACGTCCTTTATTTCTTCGTCTTTGATTCTTGTATTCTCTCTGTGGGGGCGCGCCAGTGCACCCACTGGGTGTAGCCCCCAAGTTTCGGGCCGGCTGCTGAGCAGGTGGCTCGGAACTTTAATTGGCAAGCTCCGAGTGCTAACTTTATCTGCTATCTTCATTATAGGACTATCATAACCTTCGCGCGATCACCTTTAACTCCAACGTCCGAGAGCTTGATCAGCGGACCGCCGACTTGTCGGAAAGCCGGAGTAAGTCTTCGTTTTCTTTCTCTGCGGGGGCGCGCCAGCGCACCCGTGGGCTGTAGCCCCCGAGATTCGGGCCGACTGCTGAGCAGTCGGGCCGGATCTCCTTGGCAGCCGTACCTCTTTTTTGTTGATGGTTGATATTTTTTCCTTCCTCTGCTCTTGCAGAGGCCAACGCTACTTTGCAGCAGCAGCTGGGTGAGGCCAACACCGCGTTGCGTGCCAAGGAGGCAGAGTGCAACGAGCTGGCCCAAGAGCGTGACCGACTGGCCAAGCAACTGACGGAGCAGGCAGAGCTTCTCCAGAAGGCCCAGAAGGAGGCGGAGGTGAAAGAGTCCAGTCTCCTTGCCGAGTTCGAGACCGAACGCTCCGCCTGGGCTGACAGGGAGGCGTTGCTGAAATCCAGCTTCGGCAGGATTGAAGACATAGTTGATGGTAAGCTTTCTTCTTTTTCTTTCTTTGAGCTACCGGTTGCCGATCGAGCCGGTGTCTAGCTTCTGACTTCTGATTTCTTTCTGAGCAGATTTATTTCCTGGCCACTCTGACGCCGCCAACCAGGCTATTGAGGCTTATCGTAGAGAACGGAGAGCGGAAGGCATGCAGATCGCTGCCAACGCGCCCCGGACTCTTAGTGAACAGCTCCTCAGCATCCAGGCCCGCCTCCGGCCGGCTCATCGGATGCTGCGCCGTCTTCAGCGTGTTGGTGCCCAAGCGATCTCTGCCCTTTGGCCGGACATGCCGGCTCCGCGCACTCCCAGTCGGACTGCCGACTGGCTGGAGGTGGCGGCCGGCAGACTTGAGGCTTGGAAGGGTTCCTCAGCCCGGGCTGGCACGAGCCGGGCCTTGGAATTCGTCAAGGCGTGGTACCCTGGGCTAAGTCTAGCCCAGTTGACCACGTTTCGGCAGGAGGCCCAAGAGGAGCTGGTGGCGGTGGAGCGCGATCTTGTCAGACGGGCAGCAGCGATCGCCGAGTACACCGACACCAACATCTTTGTTCCTGAGCTGGCTGAGGACGGTGCCGAGGCGCCGCCGGAGTGGTTCGGGCTGAACCCGGAGGACGACGAAGACTCGGCCGAGATGATCGACTCCAGCGACGAGGGGGAAGGCGAGCAGGACGGGGAGAGCGAAGAAGATATGCCGGAGGCCGGGGCGGACGACCAGTCTCCGCTTGATCGTGCCTCAAACAACGAGCCGTGCTCGAGTGCGCCGACTGCTGCTGGAGGCGACAAAGCGGAGACTGACCAGCCGTCCGCTCCACCAATCGGCACTACCGACTCCGCCAACCAATCGGACCCCTCTGCTGCTCCCTAGGCCACCGACTTGTCTTTTATTTTTCCTGTTTTATCAGTCTCGACAAACTTTGTTAAATTCACACAATTCCACCCACGGGGTGTATTTCAAACTCTGTTGAATGCTGGCCAAGGGCCTATTGACATGCAGATACTCTTCTACATAAGTTGCGCTCTTGCCGAGCTCTGACTTTCCTTGCTTTCTGCTCCTTGGCTTTTTTCCTTTGCCGCCCTCCCTTGGCTGCTGTCTTGCCAGCCAAACAGCCGCTCTGCAGACTGCGGCTGGGTCAAGTACTTAGCTACTTTCGGGAGAGCAAGTACTTAGCCGACTAGAGCGTTAGTAAGATAAGTTGAAGCCGGCCGCCCGGCTGCTCCGCAGCCGGTCAACGAGGCGGAAGCCGGCCTGAAGTATGTGCATGCTTTGGGTCCTTAGCCATTTTTCATGCGGACACCTTTTCTGCCTTTAACCCCTGCCCACCGGACAGTCGCTCTGCGAACTGTGGCTTTGGCAGGAGAAAGTTGAGGCGCCAACGCATTACTTGTCCGGCTGCAGGAAGCACCACATAGTACAAGGCGGCGAGCCCCCGGGTCGACTGGTCGAACCCGATGCCAGACGGAATAATGAAATGACACATTTATAGGCGTAATACTCATTACGCAGATAAAAGAGGGTAGCCCCCGAGTTCTTCTCGGGGAACCCGGAGTCTTCGTACTTAATACAAAGGGTAGCGTGATACATACTGCATCAACTGTAAAATCTTCGAAGGAGGTTTGCGTTCCACGGCCGCTCTGTCTCCTTGCCGGAGTCGTCTCTCTTGCGTGCTCTGGGCTTCTGAGCATCGATCAGGTAGTAGGAGTCGTTGCCCAAAACTTTGCTGATGATGAAGGGGCCCTCCCAAGGTGCCGAGAGCTTGTGCTGGCCGGCTGTTCGCTGGATCAGCCGGAGCACAAGGTCTCCCTCTTGGAAAGATCTTGGCTTGACCTTCCGATTGTAGTATCGGCTTAGATTCTGCTGGTAGATGGCTGATCGGCTGAGTGCCAACAGCCGGCCCTCTTCCAGCAGATCGACGCCGTCTTCTCGTGCTTCTTTTGCCTCCTCCTTAGTGTACATGGTGACTCGAGGGGAGTCGAATTCTATGTCCGTCAGGATGACGGCTTCGGCACCGTAGACGAGGAAGAAGGGCGTGAAGCCGGTTGACTTGTTTGGAGTTGTATGCAGCCTCCAGAGGACGGCCGGCAGCTCATCGAGCCAACAGCCGGCTGAACGCTCCAGAGGCTCGATCAGTCGGGGCTTGATGCCGGACAAAATGAGGCCTTTTGCTCGCTCCACCTGGCCGTTTGATTGCGGATGGGCAATGGACGCTAAGTCCAGTCGGATGCCCTGCGTCACGCAAAAACGAGCCAAGGCGCCCTTGGCGAAGTTTGTGCTGTTGTCGGTGATGATGCTGTGTGGTATGCCATACCGGGTGGTGATGTCTGCGATGAAAGTCACCGCGGTCGGACCATTCAACTTCTTGATTGGTTTGGCCTCTATCCACTTGGTGAACTTATCCACGGCGAAAAGTAGATGAGTCATGCCGCTACGCGCTGTCTTGAATGGTCCCACCATGTCCAGCCCCCAGACGGCAAAGGGCCAGGCAATGGGGATGGTCTTGAGTGCAGAAGCCGGCGAATGTGGCTTGGAGCAGAACTTCTGACACCCCTTACATTTCTGGACCAAATCTTTGGCGTCTTCTAGAGCAGTTAGCCAGAAGAAACCATGGCGGAAAGCTTTGGCAACAAGTGATCTTGAAGCCGCGTGGTGATCACACTCGCCTTGGTGGATATCCTTGAGGATTGCTTGGCCTTTCTCCGGCTCCACGCAGCGCTGGTACATGCCAGTGACACTACGCCTCACAAGTTCTCTGTTAACAATGGTGTATGCTCCTGCCCGACGTTGCACTTGTCGGGCCGAGATTTCATCAGTCGGCAGCTCCTTGTTCACCAGAAAGTTGAGGACGAGCTGTGCCCATGAAGGTGCTGCTATTTCTTCGACTGCCAGAATTGCTATTTGCACGAGGGCGGTTAGGAGGGGAGGTGGCGGGGTGGAGCCAACGGCGTCTTGCTGTGTCGTTGAAGTCCCCTGGCCGACTGCTGCGGCCCCCGGGCCGGGTTGTGGAGTCCCCGGGCCGGGTGCGACTACTGCAGTCCCCGGGCCGCTTGGTGAAGTCCCCGAGACGGCTGCCTCGGGGGGAGTCAGTACGTAGATGGAGTCTGATTCTGGTGACGGCTTGATAGACGGCTTGAGGAGGCGTTGCAGGGCGATGCCGGCTGGTACTGCTTGCCGGGTGGAGCCGATCCGTGCCAAGGCATCGGCTTGCTCATTGTCGTTTCTCGGCACATGGAGGAACTCGCACCCTTCAAAGTATCCACTGAGTTGCTGGGTGAGGAAGCGGTAGCTTGCCATGTTTGCATCCTTGGCGTCCCAGTCGCCTGACGACTGCTGGACCACCAAGTCGGAGTCACCGTAGCACAGGATCCGGCGAATGCCGAGTTCCTTGGCAAGCCGGAGCCCGTGTAAGAGTGCTTCGTACTCGGCCACGTTGTTGGAGGCGGCAAAGTGGATTTGCAGCGTGTATCTGAGCTTGTCGCCTTTGGGAGAGGTGAGGACGATGCTGGCTCCCAGACCGGTGCGCATCTTCGAGCCATCGAAGTGCATCCGCCAATGAGTGGAGTCTGGAGCTGGCGGCAGGTACTGGGTCTCGGCCCAGTCGACGAGGAAGTCGGCCAGCGCCTGGGATTTGATGGCGGTGCGAGGTTGGTAGAAGATGGTGTAGGGGGCCAGCTCGATGGCCCACTTGGCCACTCGGCCCGATGCATCTCTGCTGCCTATTATCTCCGCAAGCGGGGCGGTGCAAACAACCGTGATTGGATGCTCTTGGAAGTATGGCTTCAGCTTCTTGGCGGCGAAATGCACGCCATAACACAACTTTTGATAGTGGGGGTAGTTCTGCTTGGAGGCTGACAACACCTCGCTCAAGTAGTACACCGGTCTCTGGACCGGCTGTGCCTTGCCGTCTTCTTTGCATTCCACAACTATGACTGTGCTGACCACCCGGCTGGTGGCGGCGATGTAGAGAAGCATCGGCTCCTTAACAGTCGGAGCCGCTAGGACAGGCAGAGTGGTCAACACCTTTTTGAGCAGGAGAAAAGCTTCATCCGCCTTGTCATTCCACTCGAAAAAAGTGGTTTTCTTCATAAGCTGGTACAGAGGAAGAGCCTTCTCGCCCAGCCGACTAATGAAACGGCTGATGGATGCCAAGCAGCCGGTGAATTTTTGCACATCCAGCAGTCGGGTGGGCACCTCCATCCTCTCGATGGCCTTGATCTTCACAGGATTGCACTCTATGCCGCGCTCTGAGACCAAGAAACCAAGAAGCTGGCTGGCTGGTACTCCAAAGACACATTTCTCCGGGTTGAGCTTGATTTGAAAACGACGCAAGTTTTCAAAGGTTTCCTTAAGGTCCTCTAGCAGGGTGCCATGCTTCTCCGTCTTCACCACGATATCGTCCACATAGACATGGGCGTTCTTGCCGAGTTGCTTGAGGAGACACTTCTGCATGCAACACTGAAACGTGGCGCCGACATTCCTCAAGACGAACGTCATGGTCAGGTAGCAGAAGGCTCCGAATGGTGTGATGAAGGCGGTCTTCAGCCTGTCGGCTGGGTTCAGTTTGATCTGGTGGTACCCTGAGTATGCATCCAAAAAACTCAACAGCTCGCATCCGGCTGTGGAGTCTATCACTTGGTCAATTCTTGGCAAAGCAAATGGATCTTTGGGGCAAGCTTTGTTGAGGCTGGTATAATCAATACACATGCGCCACTTCTTATTCTTTTTCAGCACAAGGACTGGGTTGGCTAACCACTCTGGGAAGAATACTTCCATAATGAAGCCTGCTGCTAGAAGCCGGGCTATTTCTTCTCCAATGACTCTTCTCTTTTCTTCCGACAGGCGGCGCAAGGGCTGCCTGACTGGCTTGACACCAGGTCGGACATGTAACTTGTGCTCGGCGAAATCCGTCGGAACACCCGGCATGTCTTTAGGGGACCATGCAAAGATGTCCCGATTCTCACGGAGGAAATCGGCGAGCTCGCTTTCCTATTTGCTGTCAAGGTTTGCACCAATGACAGCGTACCTCTCCGGGTGCTCCGGGTCCAGGGGTATCTTCTTTGTTTCTTTCGCTGGCTTGAACGAGCCCTCAGCTTCTGGTTCCTTAGGTTCTGGCGACATTTCCGGCTGCTTGCCTGCCATTGCCACAACCCGGTCAAGGAGCCTCCTCTCGGCAGCAATCACGAGGGACTCAGCCAGCCGATAGACTTCTGGTAGTCGCCAGCCACGGTGATGATGCCCTTGGTGCTCGGCATCTTCATCTTGAGATAGGCGTAGTGGGGGACCGCCATGAACTTGGCCAGGGCGGGCCGGCCAAGCAACGCGTGGTAGGGGCTTTCAAGATCAACCACCTCGAACCAGATTGGCTCTCGGCGGAAGTGATCCTTCTCTCCGAAAAGGACATCTATCTTGATCTTGCCGATCGGCGAGCAGGACAGGCCAGGCACAATGCCATGGAAGACAGTCCGGCTGGGCTGGAGCTGTTTCTCTTTGATGTCCAACTTCTCCATGGTGTCACGGTAGAGGATGTTGATGCTGCTGCCGCCATCTATCAGAACTCGGGAGAAACGAGCAGCCCGCCTCTCCGTAGCGAAGGTGGCATCCAGCACCAGGGCATAAGAACCCGGAGCAGGCATCACCTCCGGGTGGTCAGATCGGCTCCAACTGATCAGCCTTTCCGACCAGTGCATGAATTCCGGAGCTTTAGAAGCGACAACGTTCACTTCCCGGCACTGTTGACGCTGGCTGCACCTGTCGTCAGTCACGCTGGTGAAGACGACGTAAGCTCCGTGCTCTTCAGGGAACTCGTCTTGGATCGCTCCGACTGGCCGAACCGCCGGCTGCTGGGGCGGCGGAGGCAGCGGGCCAGCAGGTGGAGGAGGCAGGAGTCCGTCGCCCTTGGCGATCCTGGTGAGCCAGTGGTACTTCCGAGTGGCGTGGTTAGACGGCTTTGCGCCGCTGTGAAACTTGTAGGGTGCATCGAGAGTCTGTTCGTATGAGAAGGCGGGCAACCAGTTGGGCTTGCCGCCCTTCTGACGCTTGGGAGGAGGCTGTCCTTTCGGCTGCTGGTCTTCGACTATCGCCACCTGCCGGCTTGTAGAAGCCGGCTGTGGCGCCTTGCGCTTGTTGTCGTTTTGCTGCTGCCGCCGACTGGCGTCACCAGCCGGGGTCCGAGGAGCTTGAGGAGCCACTTTGCCGGATGCATCAACTTGAATCTCCGCCTTCATGGAGGAGTCGGCCGTGGCATACTTGTCCGCTATGATCAGCAACTCATCGAGGGTGGCCGGCTCGTCGCAGAGGAGTTTGTGCTTGAGCAGAGTGCCTTCTCTGCACCCGGCTGTGAAATACTCAATGGCCTGCACCTCGTGCATGCCTTCGCAGGAGTTGCGCAGCTCGGCCTAGCGCGTGAGGTAGTCGCGAGTCGACTCGTCGGGGCCTTGGACGCACAAGGAGAGCTGGCGAGGCTTGGGTGGCCGCTTGTACGTGCTGGTGAAGTTGCGGTTGAAGGCCTCGGTGAAATCAACCCACCTGTTGATGCTGCGGGGCTTCAGGCTATTCAGCCATGTCCGGGCGGTGCCTTGGAGCATGAGCAGAACATACTTCACGGCAACGCGCTTGTTGCCGTTTGCGATGCTGACGGCCGTGGAGTAGTCGACCAGCCAGTCTTCCGGCTTCACGGAGCCGGTGTACTTGGGCGTATCTCTTGGGAGGGTGAACCCTTTGGGGAAGGGCTCGTCACGGATGCGGGGGCCAAAGCAAGGCGGACCCAATGCGTCTTCTTCTTCTAGCGCCAGTGACCGGTTGAGGCGGTCGATCCGGTGGCGGGCATCGTTCTCCCCGACTCCTTCTCGACGGCCAAGGCGGTTGCCGAGTGTCGGGTGGTCAACAGGCGGCGGGGAAACGCGTCTCTCCCTGCGCGGGGGAGGCGGACGACCGTCCCGCCGTTCCACTTCTCGTGGGCGGCCGTCCTGGTCGCGCTCGATGGAGATGCGGGTGCAGCTGCGGCTCGCAATCGGCTCTGGGTCTCTTCCGTCGCGGGCGCCGTCTGTTGGCGTCCGGGAGGTCGCGCCGTGCTCTCGGCGAGGGGGAAGGTTCCCGGCCTGTAAGCCGGGTTCCATCATGCGGCGGTCGGCTTCCTGCTGCGCGGCGGCCGCGTCGTTGAGCTGTTGGACGCGCTCCGTCATGCAGCGACGCTCGTCGCCCTCCAAGCGGTCCAGTTCTTCTGCTGCCGCCTGGGCGGCGCCCAAGTTCTCCATCGGCGTGGCGTAGACTAGGCGGTCGGCCCCCAACATGCTGGCAATGGCTGCGCCACGCTGTCGGACCGTGCCCGCGCGGCTGGGCTTGCCAGCAGCCGGCGTGCCGCAGACGGCGCGGTCGATCTCGCGGTGGTAAGCCTCGGTGAGGCGTCTCATGGCCGCCAACTTGTTGGCGCTGTCGAGAAGCGCGACACGGCATGCTTCCAGCGTTTCACCGTTCGCACCGGGTGCTATGGGCGCGGACAGGTCCCGCATTGCCGCCTGCAGCGGATCCTGGCCACCTCCGCCAGAGTGCTCGCCACGCTCGATGACAAGCACCTCCGTGACGGTGCCTCCGCCACTGCTCGCGCGAGGGAGCGGTTCGTCGTAGACCACCACGCTGGTGGGGAATGTGTCGAGCGATGCCATGTCGGAATCGACAAGCATCGGGTCGGTGGAGCCAACCGACTCCAAGTCTGCAGCAGACTCGCTGCCGACGTGGAGCCGATCGAGGAGGCCGACGAGGCGGCTCTCGGGGTCATCTGTGCCCGCGTCAGATACGGCCTTGTCGGGAAGGCGAATCTCGCCAACAAGATCGGCGAGGCAACTTGCCGCGCAGGCGACCTCCACGCCGTGCAACGCGTCGGCGCAGGCGCCATCTGGCGTGCCGGGCTGGCTGCGCTCGCCAGGAAGGAACAAGGTTCCCGTCCAGAACAGGTCTCCGGACGGCGGTGCACCTAGCCCCACGGTGGGCGCCAAATGTCGGGGGTTGGATGCGACATATGCCAAGGGATGGCTTATCATGGTGGGAGCTAGTAGAACGTCGCCGGTGTCTGGAAGTGGGATGAGGCGTAGACACGAATGCCGGCGTACTTTACCCAGGTTCGGGGCTCTCCTAGGAGATAACACCCCTAGTCCTGCTCTGCGGGGTCTCCGTATGATCACTAAGGCACTAGTGAGTACAAGGTGCTCCTTGAGCTGTATGCCAGAGGTAGAAGAGAGCAGGGCCGACTCTCTCCTCACTCTGAATGAGTGTAGGCTTCATAGGTCCGAACCCTTTGCATGGGTGCCCTGGGGGGTTTATATAGGCCTACCCCCCAGGGGTACAATAGTCATCTGGCCGGGTGTAGGGTCCGGCGGTCAGCGTCTCTGGCCGCCGGCTTCTCTGTCAGCTGCTGGGGCCCGCCGCCTGGTGGGCCCCGCCGACTGGTCTGGCTCGGAGCCGACAGGCCACTCCCGCCACTTGCGGTCTCATCGGTTGCTTGTTGCTGTAGCCGTAATGCAGATGACGCGTGCTTGGTCGGGGGGGGGGGGGGGCGTGGTTACAGTCCCGCCGTCGGGTGGGAGATCACTGTAGCCACATCGTGTCTTTTCTGGTTTAATGGCGCGCGGACTTCGAGGGAGGAGGGGCCGCGTGCTAGAGGCCGGCCTCCCACCGGTCCGACTGGTCAGGCTCTGCCGCCCTCCAGTCTCTCGCTGCCTGGTAGGGCCTGCCGCCTGTAGGCCGTACCGACAGGCCGTCGTGGGAACAGGGCTTCGCCTGATAGGAATGATGTCAAGGGTGGGGTGGCCACAGTGCCACGTCGTGAGGAGACCTCTGCCTGTACGGAGCACTGTGGCCGCGCCGTGCCCTGGATATGGGGGAATGGGTTATACTGTAGCCACATCCTGTCTTGTCTTCTTAATGGCGCGCGGACTTCGAGGGAGGAGGGGCCGCCTGCTAGAGGCCGGCCTCCCACCGGTCCGACTGGTCAGGCTCTGCCGCCCTCCAGTCTCTCGCTGCCTGGTAGGGCCTGCCGCCTGCAGGCCGTACCGACAGGCCGTCGTGGGAACAAGGCTTCGCCTGATAGGAATGACGTCAAGGGTGGGGTGGCCACAGTGCCACGTCGTGAGGAGATCTCTGCCTGTACGGAGCACTGTGGCCGCGCCATGCCCTGGATATGGGGGAATGGGCTATACTGTAGCCACATCCTGTCTTGTCTTTTTAATGGGGGCGTAGACTTTGAGGGCGTCGTGGGCCGCCTGTTCTAGGAGCCGGCCTCTCTGGAGGCCGTCTGCTAGGAGTCGGCCCGTCTTGGGGCCGTCTTCCGGTGCTTGGCCGTCCTCTGGCTTCCGGCCTCATGAGCCAGCCGGCCACCAGAAGGCGGTGCTTCATCCTTGATGCTTGAGGGGTGCAGCCGGCCCAATGTCTTGAAATGCTCAGGGACCCGGGTTAGGCTACCCGTGGCCCATTACTCCGACACTACGTGTCACAAATCCACAATCCACCCGCTCTCGACAGCCGCCCAAACCAACCTGTGGTTGGATGGTTAGAGGGACTGTGGTATCCCCGGCGCACCAGGATTCAAATCCTGGTGCTCGCATTTATTCCTAGATTTATTTCAGGATTTCCGGCGATGCGCATTCAGTGGGAGGAGACGTTCCCGTCGACGACGAGGTGCCTACGTTGACTTCGTAAATTTCAAGATGATATGCCGGCTCAGTCTTTCGGAGGTGCTCATAGGGGTAGGGTGTGTGTGCGTTTATAGGGATGAGTGTATGCGCATGTATATGAGCGCTTGCGTCTAAAAAAAAAACTGCCTCACAGGGACAGCCCTGGCCACGCGCGTGCCTATATAGTAAGGAAAAGCCTCTATCGGTTTCGGACAAACAGTAGACAATCGCAGGGCACATCCCAACACAGTGTTCTCTCAGGAGACAACAACACAAACTCTGAATTCTGAGAGCAACAAGGGCCCACCTTCAAAGCATCGATTCAAAACATATTTATGCATGACCAAATGTGCCCAGCAAAAACGACCGACGATTGTTGCTTTATTCATAAAGCAGGGTGAAAACCTATTTCAAAAAAGGATGACTGACCATAGATTAATTATTAATTACCGAGAGCGAAGAGGCCAGTGAGCGCCCCTGAGATGAAGCCGGCGATCAGCCTGGGGGAGTAGACGGCATGCACGCCCGCCGGCGCCGGCTCTCCCGCTGCGGCAACCTCCATCGATCGCCTGGTCTCGACGAGGATCGGAGGAGATGCACGAGTTTATTTTTGGCGCCTCGGCCTCGTCGGAGAGGAGTGGCTCACCTTGCGCACACAGACGTCTCTATTGCACATAGATGTCCATAGTAGACAAAGTAAACCAGATGTTGAAAGAAACCAAAGGAGTGGATGAGATAGCAAGCAGTCACTTGCAAGGCTGCAACTCTCCCAATCGATAGCGGGTTAAGTGTCGGTTTTTGTGTGAGGTTGGCGTGTTTTGTTGCACTAGCAATATCAATGTAAGAGCATCTCTAGCAAATACTGAAAAAATCTGTACCGTAAAATCGTTTTAGTGTGGGCACCTTAAAACATTTTATACGGTACATCTCATCCTTTTTTTTCATCTTTCCTTTTCCTATCGTCTATAGTGGTCGAGTACTATAGACAGTGACCAGGCAACCACTGAGTTTGGGAGCGCGAGAGGGAGAGAGCCCGCGCTGTCATGTCACGCTCGCTTTGCTTCACTTCAGTGGCTCTCGCTGGTTTGTGATGCAAACACCTCAGTGATCGTCAGTCCAGTCGCTTTCGACTCCGGCCGGCAGTACGTAGCCAGTAACAATTAATCCAAGCGCGCGGCGGAGGCTTCCAAAGTCCTCCTCCTCCTTGCTACCGATGCCAACGACCTTTTTTTCGACAAAGGGTGGATTTTATTGACTCAAATGAAGCATCAAGATGATACATCACACTGAACACACATCTGATCTCTGCATAACTAAGATGCACACAGCCAACCCAACACACACACACAGAAACACACCGGCAACTAGCGAAGTCAGAATACCAAAAGCTATGTGCAGGTGTGGAAAAAAGAAAAAGAAACAAGAAATAAGCCCCAAGGCGATCAGATGAACGATCGACAAACTACAACTGAGACCATATCCGCACCAACCATTGACACCACATGGATGCCAAGGATCTTCAACAGCAACGCCTTCAGAAAGAAAGCGACACTCAAGCGATGCCGTCACCGGATCCAACCACAAGGGCCAGTATCAAAGTTTTCATCCTGAAGAATCAGTCCGAACAAATCCGAGCAATGCCTCCAACAAGGTAACGACGTAAAAAAACATCGCCATTGCCAGGAATAACCACTCGGGTCTGTTCTAGGCTTTCGCCCCGGAGCTCGAGACCGGGTGCACATAGCACCACCATCCAAATCTCACATGTGTTGTCTCCACCGCTTTTCCGCTATCCGAGCAGTTACAATTGGATCGCCGCTACTCCACAAACAACCCTCTGCGTCAAGTCATTGTCCATAATTTGTAACCCATCACTGAAGTCATCCACCGGATCAAGAGATAAAACCTCCCGAAGTCTTTTTGACGATGTCGTGGATCCGTATGAAGTCGCTGCAGAACAATCTACATACGCCACCATCCAGTCAATCGGATCTTAATCACCTCCACCATCCAGCACATCACCGCAGCCCCAACAATCCAGAGACCGCGTGGCCGGAGCAAAGCCAAGACCACCGTTGCCTCAACGACCGCCACGCCGGAGCCACTACCACAGATCGAGGGAGGTGGGCGTTGCCAGAGACGAGGGCCGCCATGCATGAGGCATATTTGCGGCTGGCCACAGCTAGGTTGGATCTTGGAAGATGTCAGGTGTAGCTCATGGGGAAACAGCCCGCCCCCACCATGGCCACTGCCAGTCCGCGACTCCATCCGACACCAGCCGCCGCAAACCACAACGCCATCATGGGGAGGAGGTCAGGGGCGCGCGCAGCAAGCTAGGGGACCGATCTGCTCCCTCGCCACCATCCGCTATCGCAGGACCTTGCCGCCGCCGCAGGTCTGCCCCAGCGCCGCCCACACGGCCACCTCGGTTATTGCTCAGTCCTGTCAAGCAGATCGTTGCTACGGATGCCTACAGAAAAGGTCCATTTGGTGACCCACACTGGAACGATCGAGCACAATCAACCAATGCATCTATTCCAATTCCAATCGACCGGTGAGAGTAATCAATCAACACCGCCCACCACTACCATCTGTACCTTTGTTTCTTCCTCCCAAGTTTATTGCTCCCAATGCATGGTTTTCTTCTCTTTTGTTAAACAAAGTGTCTCTATTTGTTAAACAAACCCCAGTGAGTAAACACCCTTCTCCAACTTTCTACAGAAGCATGGTTTTCTTTTCTCTTTTGTCAAACAAAACGTACGTCTCTATTTGTACAAATTTAGAAACAACGTCTTGAATTAGTATCTCTAGTTTACTACTAGTATTAAATTAGTATATCTCCAGCGTATTAAATCAAGTTGGTGTTGCTTGCAGGAAACATTTCGGAGGGGGCCGTGCTGCGGCTGCAGCATTGTGGGTGGCAATGTCAAGAACAGGTCTAAATATTTCAGATCTGCTACATTTTAATCACATGGGAGAGATTATGCTTTCTGCACCCTTCATCCCATAATATAAGAGCGTTTTTAACACTGCACTAGTTACTTGGTGTGATCTGTGCATGATTTAGTTTTCTCAACTAGTAGTTGGGTCTTGTCACTCCTTTGCTGCTGCTACTTGGTTACCTAACCTGCGTGTTGGTGAAATAAATGGCCAGCTTGTGTTCTTCTCAGCACAAGAATGCTATCGGCTCATCTCACCGGGCTTCCTTGCTAGTCCTGGCTCGGCATCGTCTGTTTCGCTCGCACGAGCCAATTAACCCGCCGCACGCGCCTGGCCGGCTAACACGAGCAAAACAGCCGGGCGAACACATGTGGCCGGCTCGCGCGAACGAAGCACACCCAATGAGGCCGAAGGCCACCGACAGGCAGACCCGGCCTCCCGTCGCGCGAGGAGCAACACCCAAGAGATGGCGGGCGCGACCGACCAGCTTGACCGAGGACGCCCCACGCGCGAACCGGCGCACGCAGGCACGACACAGCCTCGGTTGTAGCGACCAAACCAGTCCGGCCAGGAGCAAAGGACGCAGACAGGCAGGTCTGGCCTCCTTGTCGTGAGTGGGCGCACCCGTAACCAGCACCGGATGGTGGCCCCATGCGCTCCTGAGGTCCACCCGTCATGGACCTCTGAGGCTGGTCATTGGTATTAGACATAATGATCTATGGAGATAATAGTGTTTAATCGGACTTAGCTAAAATACATATTGACAGAATACTAAAGCATTTTAGTTTGAAAAATGTCAAGAAGAGTTTCTTGTCAATGTCACATGGAAGAATTCGGTGAAATACTGATGAGCGAAATACGATTTCAGCCACACTTGTATTCCATGGTATGTAAACAATCAGATATTTCCAATACTTCAAGTTAGTTGTAAGTAAAAAAGTTACTAATATGGTCAAATTGTTGATCATAGGACAACAATGAAAAATGTCGTTAAGGATTAACGACATGTTTCTCACACACGGAGAAAATGAAGAGATTGTTGTAAGGAGTTACATTAATGAAGGCTCGTTGTAAGTAGTACATCGATAAAATCTTCATCTATACTCCAAGTGATTATTCGGTTTCAAATTAAAAGTGATTTATGGTGGCACAGTAAGTTGGAATTGGTCCAAAAAGTTACTGTGGTGAATTCTATAACAGAAGGCTAAGTATATTATTGCTTTAGAAGCAAAAATGAAGGGTGATGAATCGAAAGTTCATTCATGAGCTTGGTATGGTTTCTAGATGATTGTATCATTGGAACACTATTCTTAATAGTGGTTTTATAACTCAGTCTAAGGAATCAAAGGTTCTACCAGTGATTCAATATATATACAAAGCCGGTTTCACACAAATTATGAATTCTTGTGAAAGCATTATAGATGCATAGAAATGCAAATGATACACGCGGATCTGAAATTGTCAGATTCGATAGGACGAAGTCTATACCACAAGCAAAGCATGGACTGACACCGGATTGCCATTGGTGTAAAAGTTAAAAGTGCTAACTAGATTATTGACTCTAGTGCAAATGGGAGAATGTTGGAAATATGCCCTAGAGACAATAATATTGTATTATTATATTTCCATTATTCATAGTTAAGAGTTTATATTCCATGCTATAACTGCTATGATACTGGAATATGCGATTCAGTGGAAAACTCATATGCACGTGTGAAATGATAAACGGTAAACAATAGGTTCCCGGTCTCGCCTCTAAGACCGGCTCAAGAGTTGTTGATGATCACGTTTCCGGATCTTAGGATATCGTTAAGTGTAACAATAGTCCTAAAACAACATTGAGGGTATGACGTTAGAAGAACGATCATTTTGAATCGACCCAATACTTGTCTGTTATACTATGTGATCATATCATCTGAAATCATCTGTTATAACACAGAGTGTTAGCATGTGTTTTAGTTCCTCAGACCAAGAGAGTGTCTCGGTCACTTCCTAACGGACGGTGGGCTTTGGGGTTGCTCAAACGTCATCTGTAAGAAGGTGATCATAAAGACAACTTTCAGGCTCACCAGAAAGTTTGACAAGTAACCAGACAGCTCGAGAGTGGGATTTGCTTCTCCGACGATGGACAGATAATCTTAGGGCCTCTCGGTGTCACGACGTTCTTCATCGTCTGGCCAGACACATGTGACTACGTCACGGGGATGCCGGAACAAGTCAACGTAAAAGAAGAACAAAACCGGTAACGGGAGCAACAGTATAGTGAGCATGGTGATGACTCAGGAGGATACCGATGCACACCGGGTTTTGTAAAGTATCGTGTAGCAAAGTGAACATCACATGATAACCAAAGGTTCAATTGAATATCATTCGTGTAATCATAGGGACCGATATGGATGTCCACGGTTCCGCTATCGGCCATTGAAGGAAGGGGTTTCGTTCATGTCTATGGTTACCGAACCTACGGGGTCACAAGGTTAAAGTAATCATGATCTGCTGAGTGTTAGTAGGACAGGAGTGATGAGAATATATTTGTGGAATTGTTTCATTAACATCTGAAATAGTTCCGAGAGGTTCCGGAAGAATTTCGGGGTCACCGGAAGGGTTTCGGTGAATATCGGGTAATATCAGGTATTACCGATTAATATATATATACATATATATAGCAACCCGAATATCCCGAATATTGATGCAACCCGAATATTGATATGGTATATCAATCATATTGGCGGGGAAGACCCACCCATATATATAAAAAAATGTTTGATGCATCAGATGCCAGAATATTTGCATCAGAGAAGAAGGCAGAGTTCAGGATTCAAGCCAACGGTGTGAGCAATCTCTGTGCATTGCTCATATAATTAGAAGACACTTGAGGCAAGCCAATCATCCACTGGGAGACAACGCCCATGTGAAGAAAGGCGAAGATTCCTGAAGATTGAAGTCTGTCGGGCACTTTCTCTCGTGCCTATCCATATTTTAGAAGGACACGCATGTACCCTAGTAGGACACGCGTGCATGCTACCATATGTAAAATAAATAAGTGAGGGCATCGCTGGCAGTCGAGCGAAGGCTCCCGAAGGCTTCACTGGCAGCCGTTTCGTGGCTATAAAAGGAGGCGCTCTCTTCGGAGACAGGGAGAGAGGAAGAGCACTCAAGCCAGAGAAGCAGAGAGCACTTGAAGCAAGTGAGAGCCAGAGCTCCTCTTCCTTTGTAGATTAACCACTCCACTAAGTAGTATAGACAAGAAGGCGCTGAGATCGCCAGGAATATCAAGGTAATCTCCTAGTTCGTGTGTAATTTCTTCGGGGTTTTCCCGAAATGGAAAACCATATATAAATTATGTTGTTGAAATGATGTAGTTTCTTTGGTTTCACTTAGTGTTTTTATTTCTGAATTTATGGGAAAAGTTCTTATGCCAGGGATCCTATAGGAGAAACATCTACGTGTTTGTTCTCCGTGTAGCCCAGAGTTGGCGTTGAGTGAGAACCCGTTGCCGTAGAGAAGTGTTCCCTTCGGGTCGAACTGCCTGGAAAGACGATAAGAATTTTGCCTAATAAATTTGCAATTAAAACCGTCAAGTGAACGTAACTAGCTACATCTGATGCAACGTAATGATAAATATGGTGAGTACCGAGTAGGATTTTCACAACCTGCGAAGAACGAACAGGACTAATATTTGGTCCCGATGGCCAGCTAATAGATTCTGCATATTGGTTTAAGATAAGCAAGAGTTAGCCGTGTTAATTACCAGACACACGCATATCATTGAAATAGTTGCAAAGAATTGAATATTGCTGCAAATAGTGAAATACTATTCCAAATAGTAACACACCAATTATTTGCATAGTACGAAATAGCAACCAAATAGTAAGCTGAATATTAACCGCAGACACTGATCAGCATCAAATAGCACCGCATATATATTGTTCGCGCACACTGATATAGACCGCAGAATATTGGTAAAATAGTATATTATTAATTTTGGTATAGTTGGTATCAGGCCAGAATATAATCATTGAAAGATTAAGGTATTTAAATTTAGAAGTTAGTACAGGTAAGTTAATAAATACTAAAGAAGATATTAATATAAGGTGCAGAATAAATCCCTCTGAGGAGCATATTTGGCATACATCTCATAGTCAGCTAAATATTGTGGTCGATTTGATATATAATTTTTACATATCTTAGGGAAAAAGACAAGATATAATTGAAGAAATAAACACAGAATCTTTTATGACAGAAAGAAAAATTAGCAATAATAAGAATAATGGTGTAATTGAATACGCAGAAAAGACTAATTTAGAGGATGAAATAATTTATTGGAAAAATAAGCTAAACATATAGAATGGGAATTAGCCATTCCATGACAACAGATTGGCCTAAAATTAGAGAAAGAGAATTATTTTCATTAGAGAGATTGCTAGTTAAAAAGTTTAAAAATGAGAAAGAGTTAGCCATTAGCAGTTTTCAAGTAAAAAACAAAATTATATCATCAAAGAAAAGTAGATTTAAAAATAGAGATGATGAACCAATAGAATATGAGCATGATTGGATTAAAGGAAAAGGTGATTATAAATCAAATGTGCCTTCTGTATTATTATCCAAGCCAAGATAATAATCCACATGCAGCCTATGCCTAAGGCAAGCTTGTGCCTCCTGTCTAAAAGCCAAAAATCAAATATGTAGACAGGAAATAGATTTGAACCAAAGATAGAATATTATCTAGCAGGGTTAGAAATCTAGAAATAAAATAATAAATTAGAAGCAGAGTTAGAAATACTAAAGATAAGTTAGCAGGAAATAAAGAAACAAACTAAAAGATAAGATAGAAGATAATGAATACAGAACTTTGTTTTGTTGTTGGAAGCACGGAAATGAAGGAACAAATGGTAACAGTAAGAGATAAAAAAGGAGATAAGCTAATACAACTAAAAGATGCTATAATTAGTTTTGGAAACAAATATATAGTGCGATTACCATTTAAAGAAGTGCTAGGAATAAGAATTCCAGTTAGAATAAATTTAACACCAAATATTTCCTATAAAATATTGGCACTATTAGATACTGGATGCATAAAGAACATTATCCACGACAAATACTTTATGAGATGTCCCGAAATAGTCAAAACCATAGATGATAATAAAGCCGAAGTATCGACCGATATGTCAGGAATAAAGAAAATCCATAACCAATTGGCATATAATATAGCAGCATATATAAATGGCACAAAATATATAATAAATGAAATTACAATAAGAGATTTGTTGGTTATAAATGATGATATGATAATAGGGTTAAGATTTTTACAACAATCTTTGCAAACCACAATTATACATGAAGATGGGGTTACATTTATCCCACGTCAAGATAATGTTCCATACTTATCTGAGGTGCGGAAACAAAGAAAGGCTTTGCAAAATATAGAAATATCCAATATAGATGTTGAATATAGCGCAAGTGCAGATCCCCTTGAATTCTGCAAAGATGAAGAACTCAGTGAGGCAATAGAAGAATATCATATAGAAAATACGTGTACAGAATGCATAGGGTTGCAATCTTTCTCTCCAAATTGGTATAGAGATATAAAATCCAAAGAAGATATAAACAAGATTGTGCAAAGATTAGAGAACATACAAATTATTGCGGAAATACCAATGAAACATTGGGATAAGAATTCTATAGTTTGCAAAATAAATATTATAAACCCAGATTATATAATTAAGTCAGGACCAATAAAAGCTACTCCTAAAGATATTGAAGAATTCAAGATGCATATCGAAGAATTACTAAAGTTAAAAGCAATTAGAGAAAGCAGAAGTCCTCATCGATCTGCTGCTTTTATAGTTAGAAATCATGCTGAAGAAGTAAGAGGTAAATCCAGAATGGTAATTAATTTTAAAAGGCTCAATGATAATACGATAGATGATGCATATAATATACCTAATAAGCAGGAATGGATCAATAGAATACAAGGAAGCAAATATTTCTCTAAATTCGATTTAAAGGCAGGATTTTGGCAAGTAAAAATGGCCGAGGAATCTATTCCTTGGACAGCCTTTACTTGTCCACAAGGCCATTATGAATGGCTAGTCATGCCATTGGGTCTAAAGAATGCACCCGCATTACTTCAAAGAAAAATGCAAAATATATTTAATGAGAATCAAGCATTTATATTGGTCTATGTTGATGACCTATTAATATTTTCCAAATCATATAAAGAGCATATTGCCCACCTTGAAGTGTTCTTCCGAAAGGTAGAGCAAAATGGGCTTATATTATCCAAAAAGAAGATGAAAATATGCAAAGAAAGAATAAATTTCCTTGGCCATGAAATAGGAGAAGGAAAAATATATTTGCAATATCATATTGCAAAGAAAATATTAGAATTCCCTGATAATATGAGCGATAAAAAGGTTTTACAACAATTCTTAGGAATTGTAAATTTTGCTAGGAATTATATAGACAATTTAGCAAAGTTAGCTGGTCCATTATATGCAAAGTTAAGAAAGAACGGGCAAAAATATTTCAATTCTGAAGACATAAGATTAGTAAAAGCTATAAAAGAAAGAGTCAAGAATTTAGAGCCCCTTGAGTTGCCTTTAGAGGATAAATATTTTATAATAGAAACATATGCATCTAAGGTAGGATGGGGTGCTATATTGAAACAAAAACCTAGTAAATATTCCCCGAAATCAGATGAGAAGATATGCAGATATGCTTCAGGAAGTTACAAATTAAAGACAGTAAATAATATTGACAGGGAAATCCTCGCTGTCGTAAATGCAATAAATGCTTTTAGATTATATCTAAGATTTAAAGAATTTACGGTTCGAACAGATAGTGAAGCCATATGCTGTTATTACAATAAAATTAATAGCAAGAAAAGCTCAACTAGAAGATGGGTCTTATTTGAAGATACCATAGCTGGGAATGATTATAAAGTAATATTTGAGCATATCAAAGGAAAGGATAATAGTTTGCCTGACATATTCTTCCGCTCATCAATTTTACAGAGATGAAGGGAATATCAAAAGAAACTCTCCCAAGCGGACATGAATGTTTCATATTTGGAGAGGACAATAAATTAAAAATATTCTCTCCAAATACATTCAATTTCAAGCCAAAGAGCCATATTCGGCTAGATGAAATCCAAAGATGCATATTGGATAATATGTGGTTTCAATATGCCGTAAAAAGGGAAGAAAGAGGTTATATGCTATCTAATCTGAATAGTCTTGCAGAATATTTCCATATGTTCAATACGTTGAACAAAAATAACCCAAGACCATCAAAAATTGAGGTAGAAAAAGAAAAACCTATATATATATTATTTAATGGAAAGAAACCAGGAATATATATGCACTAGGAAGATATTCAAGTAGAGAAGATTGCAGCAAAGACCAAAGACAAAGATCTATCATATAGAAAATATGATAATATGGATGAAGCCTTGAAATGGGCAGCAAAAGTAATAGGACCAATTTATCATATAGATCCCGAAGCTAGAGAATATATTGAAAGGAGAGGCGGCATAATTAATAATATACCCGCTCCAGCAGATCCCTCAAAAGGAGAAGCTTCGAGCTCAAAGGCTCAAATAAAAGAAGGATCATCAAAATATCAGTCATATCAAGAATGCCTTCTAAAGGGGCTTGACCCTTTAGATAGTGAATATATAGACCAAGAAATGAATAAAAGATTTGAAGAATGGTAAAAAATAATAAAAAAAGAGTTGAGAGAAGAAATATTAAAAGAGGTAAGAGAAGAAATGGATGAGAAATTTGAAGATATAAAGAAGCAGTGTGATGATAAATATAATTTCAATTTGTCTGACGATGATCCTATGTTAGACATCGCTGGACATGGGCAGCAACCTGAATAAACCAATAGGCTATATATTTGAATTGATATTGTTATCAATTTTTTTGGGCGCGGAGGACCTCCCCGAATATTGATGCAACCCGAATATCTCGAATATTGATGCAACCCGAATATTGATATGATATATCAATCATATTGGTGGAGAAGACCCACCCATATATATAAAAAAAATGTTTGATGCATCAGATGCCAGAATATTTGCATCAGAGAAGAAGGCAGAGTTCAGGATTCAAGCCAACGGTGTGAGCAATCTCTGTGCATTGCTCATATAATTAGAAGACACTGGAGGCAAGCCAATCATTCACCGGGAGACAACGCCCATGTGAAGAAAGGCGAAGATTCCTGAAGATTGAAGTCTGTCGGGCACTTTCTCTCGTGCCTATCCATATTTTAGAAGGACACGCATGTACCCTAGTAGGACACGCGTGCATGCTACCGTATGTAAAATAAATAAGTGAGGGCATCGCTAGCAGTCGAGCGAAGGCTCCCGAAGGCTTCACTGGCAGCCGTTTCGCGGCTATAAAAGGAGGCGCTCTCTTCGGACACAGGGACAGAGGGAGAGCACTCAAGCCAGAGAAGCAGAGAGCACTCGAAGCAAGTGAGAGCCAGAGCTACTCTTCCTTTGTAGATTAGCCACTCCACTAAGTAGTATAGCCAAGAAGGCGATTTGATCGCCAGGAATATCAAGGTAATTTGCTAGTTCGTGTGTAGTCCCTTCGGGGTTTCCCGAAAGGTAAAACCATATGTAAATTATGTTGTTGAAATGATGTAGTTTCTTTGGTTTCACTTGGTGTTTTTATTTCTGAATTTATGGGAAGAGTTCTTATGCTAGGGATCCTATAGGAGAAACATCTGCGTGTTTGTTCTCCGTGTAGCCCAGAGTTGGCGTTGAGTGAGAACCCGTTGCCGTAGAGAAGTGTTCCCTTCGGGTGGAACTGCCTGGGAAGACGATAAGAATTTTGCCTAATAAATTTGCAATTAAAATCGTCAAGTGAACGTAACTAGCTACATCTGATGCAACGTAATGATAAATATGATGAGTACCGAGTAGAATTTTCACAACCTGTGAAGAACGAACAGGACGAATATTTGGTCCCGGCGGCCAGCTAATACATTCTTCATATTGGTTTAAGATAAGCAAGAGTTAACCGTGTTAATTACCAGACACGCGCATATCATTGAAATAGTTGCAAAGAATTGAATATTGCTGTAAATAGTGAAATACTATTTCAAATAGTAACGCATCAATTATTTGCATAGTACGAAATAGCAAGCAAATAGTAAGCTGAATATTAACCGCAGACACTGATCAGCATCAAATAGCACCGCATATATATTGTTCGCGCACACTGATATAGACCGCAGAATATTGGTAAAATAGTATATATTAAATTTTGTATAGTTTATATATATATATATATATATATATATATATATATATATATAGGTGGAAAATGTTTCGAGAATGTTAAATTATATATATAATGCTCTGAAAATATTTAAAACAAATATATATTTAATTTAATATCAACGGGCCTAATAAGGACAAGTGGTGGAAGACCACTTGGGCCATAAAGGCCCAATAGGGGTGGCGCCCCCTTCTCCCCATGGAAAGGGGAGAGGGAGGCCGAATTGGAGGGGGATTTCCCCTCCCCTTGGCCGGCCACAAGGGTGTGTGAGGCGCCCCCTCCTCCCCTCCCAACCTATATATACTAGAGAATTTCCACCCTTTTGTGATACAAGTTTTGGAGCCTTCTCTAGTTGATCTAGTTCTAGTTCTTGTTTGTCCTAGTTGACTTAGAGCTAATCCTAGCCACCTCTAATCCTCATAATTAGAAGCCCCGTGTGGTTCTAATCTCCTCCCTCTAATTCTCTGGTGACGATTAGCTCTGGATGGCGAAGCGCTTTCGGATCGTGAAGACCGTACGCTTGCAACCAAGTAGAGAGGACGTGCTTTCGGTCTTCCGTTCGAGGGACCGTTCGTGGGCGGTTTGCGGGATCGTCATCGACGTTTGAGGTACAGCAGACATCATGCTTGTGTGTCACATCGCCACGAGCATCCTTCAAGTAAGATCAGACCCACAACTTCCTCCCTCTGACCACAAGATTGTTGCTACTCACCTGTCACGGTATTGCGCCTACCTGGTGGCCTACTGTCCTGAGCTACTCCCCGACTTCGACCTTTGGTGTAAGGGCATGTTTAAAGACATTAAGAAGGAAGCAGAGCACATCCTCGTCGGCGATATCAGGCCTGAAGCAACGGCCCAGGTGAAGTACCAGAAGCTATCCGAGCAGCTGAGCACAAGATCAGAGCATGAGGTGCTCAAGAATGACGTGGAGCTTGGGAGGCGACTGGTGGAGTTGCCTGCAGGAGAGGAGAAGGCGTGGGAGGTTCTTGCCGACTTCCGGTCGGAGATGATCCTGTATGTCGCTCTGTCGGACAACGTTGATGGGCATGCGGAGGCTATCGCACGGGGCGGCGAGCTCATAACGCTCCTCTGGGCGTTGCTCGGTCACCTCGGGTATGTCAGCAGGCCCGACGAAGACGCTGCCACTGCATGCTAGTGCTCCTCCTTGTGCTGATTTTCTATTCATGCTTTTTTGCACTATTGTTTGTACCTCTCTCGTTGTTTCTCATTATTTCATCATGGTCATGGTTTGCTGTCGTCTTCGATGTTTCATGTGATGGACGGATTTGTTAGAAAGTATTGTACATGTATATACGGTATGAATATAAACCGTATATACTTCTGGTGGGATAAGGTGTTGCGTGGAGTTGTTGTAATCTGGTGGTTCAGGTCGTTAGAATTTCTCCTCATCTTGTATAGTCTTTCTTGAGGATCAATCCTGGAACTACCGAACCACCGTATCTTGTAAACCTCGATCTATATAACACGAACCGACGCCCCTACCCACGTTTTTTGAAAGTAAGAATAATGATGATGATGACGATAGTACTAAACATAAACAAGAAGAGGAATAAAAATAGATAGAAAGCCATGTGGTGCTGCTGCTGCTGGCCCATCAACGACATGTGCTGCTGCTGCAGCGCCATGGAGTTTTGTGCCATTGCAGCAACCTGCAACACCTCCCGCCCAGACACCCCTCCGCCGCCTTCACCACCCTGTAGGGGGTAAGGCGCCGACCACGGCCTAAACTCCATCGTGTTAGGATACCTCATCATCATCTGCTCGGGATGCATTTCATTTCCAGCCATTGGGCTACGGACGGCGACGGTCGGGATGGTGGTTACGTTGCCCATCTTCCCCTGGTTCGGGTGGTCACCGGCTCACCGCTGGTCCGAGCTTTGTCTCCCTTGGTGAAGTCCGTCTTCCAGTCTTTAATGTCAGCCTTGTTGGTACCCCCTCCATCCACAGGGATCTTCTTGCCGCCACTGCCAGCATTTGCTGCCCTGGCCTTGTTGTCAAGGGCGCTGTTATGACGCCTCTGCTCCTGGGCAATTTTGCAATGATCATCCACACAAAAACAGTCGGAGCCATTGGAGAAATCATCGAATGAGTCACTGTGGTTGAACAGGTCCTCCATTCGTTGGGCCGGTGGCCATATAATGCCGACCGGTGCCGGCGGGCTTCGTGGTGGCGAGGGTGGAGATGGCGGCCGTGGCGGCGACGGCGGCGGCAGCAACCTTCGTGGTGGCGACGGCGGCCGTGGTGGTGGCGGCGGCAGCAACCTTCGTGGTGGCGACGGTGGCGGCAGCTTGAGACCTACGGGATGCTGTAGCGTCAGATCCATCTTCTTTGCATCTCTGCTACCCTTATGGCCTGTGAGGCCATCATTATTGGCTAAACTTGTGTCCTCTGTAGGCCCCTTGGGTGCACTTAACTGCAGCTTATTGCATTCCTTTTTTATCTTTTCACCATCTTGGCTGTCCACACAAGACATTGATGCAGGAAGCTCCTTCAAGGCGGATCCGCTTACCTACAATAAATAAGGAAGTGGTGGATTTGAAAGGATTCAATTCCATAAACTCCAATTAGCACTTCTCTACCAACAGTAAAAAGTACAACACCATTCACATTATGATTCAGCTTCTCAACTGCACTTATTGCAACATCATACCTGGTGTATGGAAGACCCTGAGTCATCTCTTGATTCTTCAATACTGTCCATGGCATTCAGCTTATGAATTATCTCGTCTATAGAAGGTCTCTTGTGTTGGTCAACGGCCACACAAGTTAGAGCTATCTCAATCAATGTTTTAAATAGCGGGCTATGGAAAATAGCGGCGGGCCTCCAAATCAGCTATAGCGGAGCTAAAGCGGGCTATAGCGGGCTATTTGTGAAGGCGACCATTTAGTGGCACCCTGCTGAAAAGGCTATAGCGGGCTATAGCTGGCTATTTAAAACTATATATGATCTCAATACAGCATTGCACTTGAGGGTTGTTTGCGTCTGTTGATTGATGCCACTGCAAAATTTAGACATATAGTAAGAGATGACACCAACGATGGGCTCCTCAAATCGCTGCAAGAGCTAGATGTTGGATACGACTGCAGTGAGGAGCTAAAACAGCAGTGCCGGGAGCTAAAAACAGCAGTGCAGGGAATCATCCCAACAATCAAAATAAATTTTAGATACTTCTAATCCAAGGTAACACAAACAGGTTTTGTTTTCCTTCCACTTTGCTCTTTTCCTGCTGTCCTGCTTAATAATACTCCGTTTGTTCTCATCCACTATGCAGGACAATGCCTTGGAGTTCCCTTGTATATTCTTCTAGCCTTGTAGTGCTCTTCCCTTCCCATACAAACACACTTGCCACTTGCATGACATGAGAGCCGTTTCCCTTCCTGTACATAAATCTGGTAAGCACATCTAAACTGGAACCATATCAACTATACCACTTTCCACTTACACTCGCTGCAAAAAATATATCCACTTATGCTCCTGCTGTATTAGATTTCCATTTTGTTCTTAATAGTAGTGCAAGTACTTAATATTTGTTCCTCAGAGGCCTTTGTCTTTTCACAAGTCTGACAAAACCAGCAGAATTATAGGCCAATTTCTTCTGCAAGTATCTCGTCTTTTCTTATGAAGAGCAATTACCAACGGAACCTGTGATCACCATTTATTTTGGTTCTCTGTGCAGGTGTTCATTCCATCTTATAGGTTTCTTCAAATTTTGCATTTAAATTTGGATTATTGTCATTCATCAAGAGGTGTTAGTCTACTTGCCTAATTTGGGTTCCATAATTGTGGAATAAATGAGATTATGGGTCAAGATACTCATATTAAGGTTATAAAATGTTTTCATCCACTGCTATGTTGCTGTCAATACCAGGTGTTCATGTATTCTAATTTTTGATGGCTTTGCTCTTCAGGTGTTCTTGTGTTTCTGATGGCTTCCTGCTACTTAGTTATTAGTGCCACTTGTGTTTACATTTGTTATGTCTTGATGACTTAATTGCAAAATTCATAACTCCATTAAGTCATCAAGATGCATAATTACAACCCCAGGACAGTGTCTTTTAACAAGACTTCAAAAGATCCTTCACCAATTTCTCAACATACTATGAGAAATTTGCATAGTAAGTTTATGGGTTGACCAGAATTTGTACATACTATGGCAGCATACAATCGTTGTCTCTGTCTACTCTTTGGGTTTGCAGCTTTGAATTGTCTGATGCTGAGATTTGTAGTACTGTGTTTATTAAATTGTACAGTGGAATTGTACATGCTTATCTTTTCCTACATGAACACTCTGTTATGTCTTGAAATCCTTCACCAATTTCTCAACATCAAAATGTGTGTTCTGAACGTGTAGTACTGCTCACTGTCAGGGGAAAAGCACGGAGCACTGCTGATAAAATTCAGGGGGAGATGACTTGTCATTCATTTCATTTTAGAAGGTTTAGATGCCGCTGAACACGGTTAAAGATCATTCAGAGTAGATGCTCGTCTACTTCGGCAAAGAACTATTTGCTCTCTTCTATCACACTCTAATCAAAACAGCTCTCTTTTTCTCTGCGAATTTAAGCTTCTTTTCATTGTCTTTTATCTATTTCATCAGTCGGACATGCGCTGCTCCAGGAATATGCAGTCAACAGACTCAAAACTAGTACTGCAAAGGTAAGAAGGAGATTATGGATGCCTGTCTACTCTGAGTAACAGGGACATTATGTATAACCAGCTAATGGAATCACTGATCGATGTTTGCAGGTGTGACTGCAATGGAGAAGGTACAGGTGCCGCTGAACAGTTCGGGGCACCGAAAGGAACACCCTACTTGGCGATGAGTAGGTACATCTCCTTATTCACATTCATACCGTGGCGTACAAAATATTCTGAACCCTGGCTGGCAGAACCATGCCATTTACTTACACATCTCCCTCCTTGTCAGGAACAACCAGACTGCATCTCTTGACGAAATCGACACTTGCTTGTTGTTAACTGAAGAAGTCGACACTTGCCATGTTGTTAACCGAAGAAATCGACACCCATCGGTTGGCGGTAAACTTGGCTGGCTCATCGTCGACCACGTGGTCTCCATCTATAGGCAACTTACACGCTTCGCCCGGGGTTATGACACACAGGCCACCCTTCATCACACATCCACCGGCTCTGACGACTGGAGCTGTCGCTGTTTGAGATACCTTTTACTGTCTCCTTGTTCACCAGCTTCACTTTAGCGTTAATTAAAGTTACCTTTCACTGGTTGTAAAGGGTATAAACCACCGGATCTATCTGAAAGCCCTGGAGCTCATCATCCTGTACTTGGTGTAAACGCGTATCCTTAATTTGCTATATATTTTTCTTTGATTGGTGTGATCTGTGATTGATTTTAGTTTTCTCAACTAGTTGGGTCTTGTCATTACTTTGCTGCTACTTTGGGTGGCAGATGTAATATGGAATGGAGGGTACGTCTCTGCCTGTTGTGTAAACAAGTCCTGACCTTTAGTTCAGTTGTATTCAGCAAGGCAGCAACCCTGGAATGTCCATTGATGTGAGTGAAGTGCAACTCTGCAACAAGTACACAAGCTAGCTAACATGTTCAGTTCTGTATTATGTTGTCTGACTGCTCATCTGTACATGCCTTGCTTCTGCTTCTCTAGTGCTCATTCATGTATGTTGGTGTGTGTAAAATATAAAAATGGATTTGCGGGCAGTCCTCTTTGATTTGCCCCAGCATTGTTGCTCCATCACAAAAAACACAGAGCTTAATTTCAATGGCAAAGAATGGAGATTTCTGTCTTTGCAAAAAGTCCAGAGAAGTTTACAACCAAGTATATTATGCGATGTAACAGAGGCAGAGCCTGCAATTTACCTGATGAATAGGAGTTGCAGTACACCAGGCCTGACCGGCTTCTATACATTGCTGCTACCCAAAATCTCAAATGTCCTGCTGAACATTGATGGGGTGGGAGTGCTCTGCTCACCTTGATGTGAGAAGGAAAGAAACCCGCGAATATTGCTAGTTGTGCAAGGGCACCATGGTGCCCGTTTCAAAAAAACATTTTTTACAGCCCAAGAAAATTAGAAACTTTTTGTGCGCGCGCGCGCGCACACACACGTATACATACTACATATGTGCAAAAATTCATTACATTTTACTCTCACGCGTGGCGTACAAAAGAAGACCAATATGTATTTTCAAATGGGCAGGATTTTTTTTACAGCTTACAAACTACATTTTTTTTCAAAAAACAAATTCATGGATCCGTAGTGAGTACATAAAAGTTTCCACAGAATTATTTTCAATTTTTTAAACTATTAAATATGGTTTTTGATTTTTTTTTTCAAAAGAAAGGGCACCATGGTGCCCGAGCACACAAACTTCACACTCAGAAACCTGCCCCCTTTGCGCCAAATGTTCGTGTCATATCAAAAGGGATCACGAATTTTAAGACCAATCCAATTTTTTAAAATATTAACAATAATTTTTAGAAAAAATCATACCTATATTTTTTTCAAAATTGTCCACTGTTTTCTAAAAAAGTATTCTCATACTTCAAAAGTTGTTCAGAAGTTACAAAAAATGTTCACAAAAGTTATAGAAGTCACACTTTTAATTTTACGATTTTCTAACCTTTTCTACCGCAGTGATTTGTGTTTATTCCCATGAGGTTGGTTCCACTGGGACCTAGCAAGCTCGAGTACATGTATCTTGTAGCCCGTCGTTCTCCGTCCGTCCTTCTCGGTGCATACATGGAAACTAGTACCAAGTAGCTATCGACGACAAGTCAGGAAAGATACCAGGCCGGGTACGTCCAGCCATACATCTGTGACCTCTACGTTGCTGTCTGTGGTCCACAATTCTCGCTTCTCTTCGATCCCCTTGCACTAGGGCATGCACAGTGGTTTGTAAAACGGTCTTACCTTAATCCTGTCATGTAATCTAGTGATAAAAAAAAACATGATGTACAATGGGTTTTCCTCTCATCTTATCTCTAGTAATTAGATATTTCTTTTTTGCGGAAAGTAACTTAGTATTTGTAAAAATATGGTCTTTTTTTTGCGAGAAAAAGGAGATTTCATTGCTTAACCAGTGTGGTTACAATCGTTTGTGTGCAACAAATCAATCTCCGAGGGACCTGATCTAAGCCACACAGTAGTGCGCTTGTTACAATAACCTAGTTGAGCAAGACCATGAGCCACGCCGTTGCACGAGCGTCGTACAATCGAGATGGTGAAATCTCTGTCCTGCTGGAGGAGTCGTTTGATCTCACCGATGATGCCAGCATTTGGTGAGCGGTCGACTTTCGCCTCCATGATCGCCTTGGCAGCAACCTCCAAGTCAGTCACGACAATGAAAGGTTTTGCACTCCATTCTTGGACGAGAGCGATGCCCTCCGCACATGCAGATAGCTCAGCTTCAAGGGGACTATTACAAGCGTACAAATATCGGCATGAAGAAAAGACCAGCCCCCCTTCTTCATCTCGGAGGACCATGCCGGCACCTCCCTCGCTAGCATCCGCATCAAAAGCTCCATCCATGTTCAGCTTATTCCAACCGACCGGCGGTGGTGTCCAGTGGTCAGGTGGGCGTCCGCTGACCATGGCCGGGCCATGTATTTCCATCTTACGGCCGCCCATATTACATGTGACCACCATCTTCCCCTTCACAAGATCTCCATGAGGCTGCTGCTGAAGACACAGTATCGATTCAATATAACTACACAAGAACCGTGTAGATGCTTCAGTTGTTGGTGGCTTCTTTTGGTGGGTTACTTCGTTGTGCACATGCCAAAGCAGTGGCAGATGTTGACTCTTGTCGAAGCTGTCAAGAAGGTGGAGTAGCCAGTTGGTTCCATTATTAACCACCTCTTCCATGCTCGGCATCATGAATTTTCCACGCATGGATCGCCATAGCTGGATAGCCAAGGGACATCTACAAAAAACATGGAATGTATCCTCCCGATCCATTCCACATAATAAACATATATCAGATTTTTCCAGATTCCCGACTAACTTTGTTTGCTATCGTAGCAAGAGAATTATTTGCCGACTTCCAAGCGAATATCCGTACCTTCGGGGGAGCAGGGCACCCGCACACTGTCTTCCAGACGGCACGGTTGCCGTCCGGTGCCCTGCTCGTGGCGCATGTAGTCGTGCGTGTTCCTTCGTCGATGGCGAGTCGATACGCAAAGCGCATGCTGAAGACGCCCCGTGAATCAGGGCAGTGGCGGATCCAGGACCCAGGCCGGGGGGGCCTGGGCCCGGGAAGTGAGAATGATTTACTTCGTTGACTGCAGCTTATTGAGCACTGTAGCATCACTGTAGCTGCCCTGCAGCGCCTGGGGCCCTAGGCTTGGCCCAATCTTGGGTCCGCCCGTGGATCAGGGGCCCAGGCGATGACATCGACCAGCCGGCATGGAGACGCTTTAATCTTCAGAATCTCGGTCATGTCTATGGGCATAAAATCTTTCTCTTTTCTCTATCACCTCAACATTTATCATACTTGGTATTGCTAAGATAGCACCGTTAATTGTACATGCCTTTGAATATCTATGTATTGTATGTGTGTATGTAAGGTGATCCAGCAACGACTCAACCCAGAACAACCTCTAGAAGAAAGAAAGGCGATCTAGCCACCGCAAGGGCGACAAGCTTTCTGGGCGCCGGTTTCCGGTGGCTCCCCTCCACTGACGACCTCTTGGTCGCCGGATCTCACACGTGCGGACTTGTGTAGGGTGCAAGCTCAGGGTATTTTTCGATCTTGATTGTAATCTTTCTTCTTGAACAGTGATCCTTTTAGTATCTTTTTAGTTTCATTATTTCGGTATCTATATGGCTTGTACCTTGATCTTTATTATAGGAATCAAACACACAGTACCGTTGAAAAAATACGAGCACAACCACCGCCCAGCAGGTGATATCCCTCAATAAAAAAACAATGATGTAGGGCCCGCTAGTGATGGATCGGCTTTGTGTCCGTGTGTATAAATGTTTGCTGGGGGCGAGCAAGTAAAGCAGCTACTCCTACAACACATAAACAACCCATCATCCTCTGCATGGCGTCCGGCTCGACAGTGTCTGTCTTTCAGCCCTCGGCGTGGAGTGACTTCTTCCTGAGATACGAGCCGAAACCACACAAGGCATGCATGTACTTATACATTATCATGTGCAAACTTCTTTTCTTTGAACACTACTCTAATTGGCTTAGCTGGGGTTATGTGTTGTACTGTATTTAGCAAGGATTTGGCCTGATATTAGTGTGGAGTTACTTTTCTAGTTTCACTCGTAAACACCAAGGCTCAATACGAGAGGCTTTGGCAATCAATCCCCGTGTCGCGTCTCTCGCATGATTGATCTAAGTACACCCGGCCGTATACGTACGTGTTGCTGACCGAGGTAAGCTAGCTAGCTTCTTCACGTGTACGTGGGGACGTGATTGGTGCATACTATCACCATCAATCACATCATGCATGGTTTTGGACGTGCTAGCTTCATGCGTCAACTTTTGCAGAGGCAGAGTTTACCCTCAGTGCAATAACATCACCTTTTTTTTTCATCTTCTTTTTAGAGTGCAATAGTATCACCTTGATGCTACGATTGAATAAAACACATTCTATTCTAAAAGGTATTTACTACTCCGTACTCGTAATAAGGAAGAGATAGGATAAGTGTAAAGATGTGTGCACGCTAGAATATGGTGGTTGTAAAAACTGCCACACCAGTTATAAAAAGGCATCCTAACAAAATTATGAGCTGGTTACTAAATTTGAACATCAGTTATAAAAGATTGAAGAATTACAAATTCAAGACATCCGGGCTCACACATGCATTGGGAACTAGCTCCTCTAACCCAGAGAAGCCAGTCACAACATATCAAGCGGTGCCAAGATTTTGTCTTGTTTTCTAAATTTATTTTTCTGTGCACAAAGTGGCGCTATCCAAAAGGGCTTTGGCCTCCACCCGAATATCACCACCACTAATTCCTTCTCGCAAAATAAATAAATCAAATGGATAGTTTTAATGTTACCCAACCTATTAGTTATCTTTTTGCTATAGCCATAAATAAAAATTCATTAAGCTGTCAAATATATTAAATTTATACTTGCAAGTTGTTAGCTTTTGCAAAGTAAAAAAGATGTGCCCGAGGCAGAAAATACTTGACAACTAATTATGCAAAGGCAGTGTTTACTAAGTATACATCAAAATCATTGAAATTTCATCAAATGATTGAATCATCAGTTACTGTGACAGTATGCCATAAACCTTCTATATTGTCCCGTACATTTAATTGATACATTAACGACTAGTTTGGTTAATTGTAACCAATAAATTTGTGCAGAGGTCAGAGGAATGGACGAAGCTTAGAATCAATAAATTGAAGGAAGATGTTGGCATGTTCTTTAAGACTTGCTGTAATAGTTTTGAGAAAATGAAGTTGGTGGATGCAATTCAACGCCTAGGAATAGCGCACCTCTTTGAAATACAGATAGGAAGTATTCTAAGTGGCATACATGAAAGTGAACTCAATATCTCTAGCCTCTACGAGGTTGCTCTTCGGTTCCGCCTTCTTAGGGAACATGGTCTTTGGGTATCTCCAGGTATCGATCTACATATGTAAACATTGAATACATTGCAAAGAACACTTCATGAAAATGAATTAACATGAATATGTGTTGCAGATATATTCAAAAAGTTTAGGGGCAAAGATGGGACCTTTAACAAGTATATAACAAACGATCCAAAGGGACTCCTATGTCTCTACAATGCAGCATATATGTTAACCCATGGCGAGCCAGAACTCGAAGATGCCATCTCTTTTGCAAGGCATCATCTAGAATCATTGGCACCCAGCCTTGGATCCCCTTTAGCAGAGCAAGTCAAGCGTGCCCTTCATGTTCCACTACCAAGGACCTATAGGAGGTTGGAGGCACTGCGTTACATGCCAGAATACGAACAAGAAGAAGGGCACAATCCAATCCTTCTAGAGCTCGCAAAGCTAGAATTTAACCTCCTCCAGGCTGTCCACTTGAAGGAGCTCAAAGCTATCTCTGAGTATTTTCATTGACATATACCCTGCCAACTATATCAGTATATATACATGTGCTTGTACATGCTTCACTGGGACAATCAATTTTTTTAGTATGCATGGATTTTTTTCAGGTGGTATAGTGATTTTAAGGGATACGTGGGGCTAAGTTTTGCTCGGGATCGTGCGGTGGAGTCCTACCTTTGGGGCTATTGTGTGTTCTACGAGGAAGAGCATGCACTCACACGAATGATCCTTGGCAAGTTAATTTTTCTGCACACACTGTTGGATGACATCAATGATGTTGGTGCCACCTTGGAGGAGTATAGGAAGCTCAACGCAGCCATACAAAGGTTATCTCTATCGCCAATCTCTGTATCTATGGTGAACAACTATTAATTCTAGGAAAAATAGATGAATTGGGGGTTCTTGTTTGAACTAATTAATATCTCACGCAGATGGGATGAGAGCGCCATTTCTCTTGTGCCAGAGTATCTGAAGAAGTTCTATAATAAACTGCTAATATGCTTTAAGGAGTTCGATGATGAATTGAGACTCAATGGGAGATATTCAATTGATCACATCAGGAAGGAGGTACAAAATTATCTATTTTATTTCAATTTGTTGTTTCGAACACATATACTAGTTGCACATGAGCGTTAGAAATGTCTTGTCACAATCTTGTCGGAAAAGGCTTTGTGAGAAAGAAAGTGTCTCTCTGCTTGCTTGGCCATTTGCTTCTTTGAATGCAACTTCTTCAACTAATCGTACACTGCACAACTTGTAAAGGATACAGGTTGTGGAATAGAGAAATTTTATGATCAACTTACGATTTGAGATGTAAGTAGAAAGTGTAGCCGTTGAGAGACTGGTTGCTTGGGAAAGAGGATCGTTGGGACGTTGCTTGGGAATCATCTAAGTGAATACAATACTTTTGGTCTGTTACTAAACAACACAAACCATACGTATACTTCCTTGGTCACAAAACAATAGTGTTGTAAAAATTCACCAGTACTAGTTTGTGCAAAAGGCACATGGATTGACCGTTAATTTGCATAAGAAAACATGTCAGCGTGTTTATCTTGGGGAATCATTTCTATGTCTATTTTTGGAAGAATATTAATATAAAAAATAATTATGTGTTTAATTAATCACTACCTTTCCTCGTAGCATGCATGTAGTTCCAACAGCAGTCGAGTTGTTATGTCCAAGAAGCTGAATGGTTGCACAAAAACCACAAGCCCAGGTTTGAAGATAAATTGTATTTGGCTGCCATGTCCCTAGGTGTGGTACAGCTATGCGTGTATACGATGGTTTGCATGGGTGATGAAATGCCCAAGGGAGCACTGGAGTGGGCACTTGGATACCCTGATGTTGTCATGGCATGCGCCAAGATTGGGCGCCTAATGAATGACTTGTGTGCTTCATCCAAAGTACGTTGGTAAACACACATATATGTGCAATTAATCATGTTTATTTGTAATCAGCTAATCTCTAGGATAGTATTGAATTAGTTAAATTAACGGAAACGTGCATGCAGCCGCCGAATAACATGGACGTGGCCAACTGCGTGGAGTGCTACGCCAATGAGCACAAGGTCACAGAGGAGGTCGCCTTTGCTGCCATCGACTCGATGATAGAAGATGAGTGCAAGACCGCCAACCAAGCTCGATTCGAACATGGCCATGAGCTGCTGCCGGCGGTGCAACGGGTCATCAACTTCACTCTCAGCACGTCGGTGTACTACGGTGATAGGAAAGATGCCTTCACCTTTTGCTCGCATCTTGACGACATCATCAAGAGCCTCTTTGTCAATCCCATTCCCATCTAGCTACTATTCGCATACCTCATGTAGGCATGCATTAATTATTTGTTTTCTTATGTCCTTCAATTTTTGTTTGTTTTCCATATCCCGTGTTTAATTAGGCCGGTCATGTGTCATGTGTGTAAACGTAGGATGCGGAGGTCGGGAAAAAATATAGGCATACGCGACCTCATGTTTTGATATGTGACATGTACGTATGTGTTGCATGTCAGATGAACCGAAGTGTTTGCATGTATGGAGCCCGATTAATAAATTAGTAGTGTGTTTGGTTTGGCGAGTCCACGGTCTAGTTCTTATTGAACCGTGTGCTCATATCGCTAAATTTATGAGGGAGAGGATGATCGTACCATTTACTGGCTCTGCTCATATGTGATTTGGATTTTCAGTGACTAGTTGGTACATGTAAACAAGCCCTTCAGTCAATTCAGTTCATCAGTTGATTCCTTGTAGATTGGACTAGTGAATTAATCTAGTATGATGGTTGTCAGTAAATTCAGTTTGGCTCAGAAATTAATTTCTGCATCACCACTGTCGTGTTGAAGGAATGAAACATGGCTCTCCTATGCTCTGAGGTTTGTTCAAGCAGTTTGGCTGGCTGTGCCTGAAAAAACAAACACGAGCAACCCTTGATTTTTGTTGTTGTTGTTGTTGTTGTTGTTGTTGTTGTTGTGTTTTATAGTCATAGACCGATAGCTTTTGTGCACGAGATGATTTTCCTTGCTGACAGCTGCCACACTTGTCTGAGTTAGTCAACCATCACATTTTGTGTTCTATTATGTTGCTCGGGCATTTGATGTCAAAAACTTTGCATACTAGTAATTTGCATATTATGTTGTTCATTATGTGTAAACCATTTAAATAAAACTTTAAATGCCTATGTTATTGTTAAATTTATCATGTAATTCAAAAGAAGCTTTTGGTTTTCTAGTGGGAACTACCCGAAACTTTTATATAATTCGCATCAACACACAATAGTGCAACAATGTTCTTTATGAAGAATGGTTCAGCAAGGCCTTCGTTTTATTTCAAAAAGAGATATTATTGACCTGCTTCATTAAATATAGTTTCGCATATTTAAACTTGAAATATAGGGGAAGTAAGTTTTACGTAATTACTTTTCAGCTTTCCATTTTACATCTTTTACCACCATTAAGCAGACTTTTTTCAAAAAAATATATTTCGTTTTCTGTCATAATCTCTCTTTTTTTGACTGGTTTCATAATCTCTGCTTCAGTCTTGTGTCCTTGAGATCACTCTGTTCAACTTATGACATTATTTTAAGAAAGTAAAAAGAACTTTCAAGACAAAATTTTATATGGAGTGTTTGGATATTTCTCTCTATCGTCGTCAGTATTGACATATATATACTCTTTGCTATGGAGTAGAAGGGAGAAATGCTTCCGTGGATGCATTCAAAAGGGTAAACTGCTATGGAATATTATATTGTACTACTAACCTGCAAAAAAAAGTACGTAGTATACTGTAATACTGTAGGTTGCCAGCCTCGGTATGCATACCGTATCGAGATACTTCTATCCTGTACTGGAATTCACAACGTCACCAGTTCACAACATGTAGCCTGGGTCCTCACGTGAAAGTTCTGAAGCAAGCATCGGCGACAGGTGGACAGCAGTAACTTGCTACAGCTACACAATCCTGCTCCCTCTCCTTGGCTACGTGAGTCGAGTCCTTGTAGTCCTGTGCCTGCATCTCTCGCCCTATAAAATTAATAATTAAGGTAGGCCTAGATTTCTCTAGAGTAAAGTACGACCACATAGCCAACACTGTTGATGCGAATCCCTTCGCTCTAGGCCATTGGATTTACATTCGTCAACAGCTGAAATTGCTAAGTGTTACGCAGCTGCGCCGCACAGCATCTGCCCCGTTGCCCTTTCCCCAGCTACAGTAGAGAAAGGCGATCAGGGGGCGACCTCTTCCTTCCGCGTGACCGCCGGCGAAACCAGTGGTTCCCCTCCCCTCCACCAGTCGCTCCGGCGGCCGGAGGGGTGGGGAACCCTGGATCTTCGCGCCTGGCGTGTACATTGCTGAATATTAGTTGGGCTATAGGCCCATTTAACAATTTTAGAAAATCCTTAAGGACCCATGCTGTCAAGGGAATGGTGAAAAGTTTAGTTTCACATGGCTAGTTGAGAGAGATGTACACCAACTTATAAGGTGAGCTCTTCTCGCACTAGTATGAGTTGGTGTGAAGGAAGGAGAGGTGTTCCACACGCGCGCTCCTCCTCCGCCGCTCGGCACGACGCGCCGCGGGTTAATGCTTTGCCGGTCAAAATTGGAGTCCATTACAGACACAAAATGAATATGAGACGTCATATTCATTGCGGAAATGGAAACGTCCATAATAAATACGTTTTATTGTGGAGATGCTCGTTCTTTTCACTGCTGCTGCCTTCGGTGATCCCATCCCGTCTACCGCCTACACGGCTGACGGGAGAGCAGGCCTCCGAAACCCCGCTTCTCCAAATCCTGTACGGGAGAGAGGCAATTAGATTTTTGGGGAGCGTCTCCTACGCGATTGCTCGCCTCTGTTCGACTACTTCCTCTACGTCGACTACTTCCGCGTCACCTTTGTCTTCACCATGAGCACTGACGCCGATCGCGTGGCTGCCGAGAAGGCCACTGCTGACAAGAGGATCGCCGACGAGGCCAACGCCTCCGCTGCTGCTACGGCCGACTGGCCTACTGGAGGGTACAACACATTTACCCCGCTCCTGTTTATTTTCATATGTGCAGTACTAGTGGTTTGCGTAGATGTTTCTACTATCTGCCTAGTACGTGTGTACATCATCAAAATTCAGTATGTCATTAGCACTGCCTATGTCATGTTCATGATTTATTACTGGATTAAATTAATCGAACAATTGCTTAATTTCTCAACAATCCAAAAACCTAATATGTGTAGGCAATTTTCGATCCATGGTTTTGCTGCTGCACTGAAACCAGCCCCATTTACGGGGACGTACTTTAAGCGTTGGCAGATCAAAACCGTCTTATGGCTCACGGCGATGAACGTGTTCTGGGTCGCCGGTGTTACTCTCACGGGAACGATCGCTCCTGAACAGGAGAAGGCGTTCAGGGAGGCCACCGTCGTCTTTGTTGGATGCGTTCTGAGCGTGATCGGAGATAAGCTGGTTGATGCATACTTACATATGCAGGTTGCCAAGGACTTGTGGGAGGCGCTCGAATCTAAATTCGGCGCAACGGATGCTGGGAGCGAGATGTATATTATGGAGCAGTTCCACGATTACAAAATGGTCAAAAACCGTTCTGTATTAGAACGGGCTCATGAGATACAGTGCATTGCTAAGGAGCTTGAGCTTCTCAAGTGTGTGCTGCCGGGTAAATTTGTCGCGGGTTGCATTATCACTAAGTTACCCAATTCCTGGAGGAACTTTGCCACTACTCTAAAACATCAGAGGCGTGAATTCTCAGTTGAGGATGTCATTGGCCATCTGAGTGTCGAGCAGAATTCGAGGGCAAAGGACTCGCACGGAAAAGGGACCGAAGGGACCTCTGTCGCCAATGTGGTGCAGAAGAACTTCAACCCCCACAAGCCCAAGGGGAAGACTGGTGTCCAACAGAATACCAAGTTTAAGAAGAAGGGCAAGAAGACCTTCAAGAAAGATAAGAAGAAGGGTGGCTGCTTCACTTGTGGTTCAGATGAACATTGGGCTGCCAAGCGCCCAAACAAGTTCAAGAAGCCAGGACAGGACTCCAAGACTGTCAACATGATTGTGAGCAACGATGAGAGTGGGCCATCTGGGTACGGTAATTTGTTTACTGTATTTTCAGTTTGTCAGTCTACCGATTGGTGGATTGACACAGGTGCAAATATTCATGTGTGCTGACATTTCATTGTTTTCTTCTTATCAGGCCACAGGGAACGGGTCCGTACTGATGGGGAACGGCGCGAGTGCTTCTGTTCATGGTGTTGGCACGGTCGATCTGAAGTTTACTTCGGGAAGGATCGTGCAACTGAAGAACGTGCAGCATGTCCCCGCCATCAAGAAGAATTTCGTTAGTGGTTCCCTTCTATGTAGAGAAGGGTTTAAGTTGGTATTCGAGTCTAATAAAGTAGTTGTTACGAAATATGGACTGTTTGTTGGAAAAGGTTATGAATGCGGAGGTCTGTTCCGCTTTTCCCTCGCTGATTTTTGTAATAAAGTCGTGAACAATATTCATTCAAGTGTTAATGAAACAGAAGTTTGGCATTCACGTCTCTGTCACATTGGTTTTGGTAGTATGACGCGGTTAGCAAAATTGAATTTAATCCCAAGTTTCACTTTAGCCAAAGGTTCTAAGTGCCATTCGTGTGTGAAAGCAAAGCAACCTCGCAAGCCCCATAAGGCTACGGAGGAGAGACATTTGGCGCCGTTAGAACTCATACATTCTGATCTTTGTGAGATGAATGGTGTATTGACTAAAGGTGGAAAAAGATACTTCATGACGCTGATAGATGATTCTACTAGATATTGCTATGTATATCTTTTAAACACTAAAGATGAGGCTCTACACTACTTTAAAATCTATAAGGCAGAAGATGAGAATCAACTTGAAAAGAAAATAAAACGAGTCCGGTCAGATCGTGGTGGAGAGTATTTCTCTAATGAGTTTGATTCTTTCTGTGCGGAACACGGAATTATTCATGAGAGGACGCCTCCCTATTCACCTCAGTCAAATGGGGTTGCCGAACGGAAAAACCGTACTCTAACAGATTTGGTTAATGCCATGTTAGATACATCGGGTTTATCCAAGGCATGGTGGGGGGAGGCTATATTGACATCATGTCATGTCCTGAATAAAGTTCCGACAAAAGACAATGAGATCACTCCCTATGAACAATGGGAAAAGAGAAGAACGACACTCTCATACTTACGTACTTGGGGCTGCTTGGCGAAAGTCAATGTGCCAATCTCCAAAAAGCGTAAGCTTGGACCGAAGACCGTGGACTACGTTAATTTGGGCTACGCTAAGAATAGCGTCGGCTATAGATTTCTGGTAGTGAAATCTGAGGTACCTGACGTGAAGGTCGGTACGATTATGGAGTCTAAAGATGCTACATTCTTTGAGGATATTTTTCCTATGAGAGATATGCAAAGCACTTCTAGGCTGGAATCTGATGAGACTCCTGAACCTACCATTCCGATGGAATATTATGAACAGACACATGATGAAAATCCTGAGGAGAATGACAAGGAAACCCTTGGTAGGGGCAAGAGACAGAGGACTGCAAAGTCTTTTGGTGATGATTTCCTTGTATACCTTGTGGATGATACTCCCACTTCTATTTCAGAAGCTTATGCGTCTCCGGATGCTGACTACTGGAAAGAAGCGGTCCGTAGCGAGATGGACTCCATCATGGCTAACGGGACATGGGAAATCACTGAACGCCCCTATGGCTGTAAACCATTGGGATGTAAATGGGTGTTCAAAAAGAAGCTTAGGCCCGATGGTACGATTGAAAAGTACAAGGCTAGGCTTGTGGCCAAAGGCTATGACCAGAAAGAAGTGGAAGATTTCTTCGATACTTATTCACCTATGGCCAGACTGACCACCATTCGAGTATTACTCTCGTTGGCGGCCTCGCATGGTCTTCTCGTCCACCAGATGGATGTTAAGACGGCTTTCCTGAATGGAGAGCTAAACGAGGAAATCTACATGCAACAGCCAGATGGCTTTGTGATAGATGGTCAGGAAGGAAAAGTGTGTAGGTTGCTGAAATCTTTGTATGGCCTGAAACAAGCACCTAAGCAATGGCATGATAAGTTTAATAGAACTCTGACATCTGTTGGTTTCGTTGTTAATGAAGCTGACAAATGTGTATACTATCGCCATGGTGGGGGTGAAGGAGTTATACTGTGCTTGTATGTTGATGACATACTGATATTCGGAACCAACCTCAAAGTCATTGAGGAGGTCAAGTCGTTTCTATCTCAGAACTTTGAGATGAAAGACCTTGGTGTGGCTGATGTTATCTTGAACATCAAGCTACTGAGAGATAATGAGGGTGGGATTACACTTCTGCAATCCCATTATGTTGAGAAGGTGTTGAGTCGTTTTGGATATGCGGACTGCACGCCATCTCAAACACCATATGATCCTAGCGTGTTGATTCGAAAGTCCAAAGGCACGGCTATAGATCAATTAAGATACTCTCAAATCATTGGTTCACTTATGTACCTAGCGAGCGCTACGAGGCCTGACATCGCTTTTGATGTGAGCAAACTCAGTCGGTTTGTTTCAAAACTGGGTGATGTACATTGGCGTGCTGTTGAAAGAGTTATTGAAAGTGCATCTAGCCCCTAAGTGTGGTTTTGGTAATTGAATGACAATCTCCATGGACTAATGTTTTCAGTGAGATATATTTGAAGGGTTGTCCATAGATGGTGCCACAAGGATATTGGACTACATCAAGGATGAAGTCCATATATATGAAGATAGTGTCTCAAGGATATTGGATGGAATCAAGGATGAAGTCCATATAGATGAAGTTATATGTGCTCTAAGCTTTGGTATTAAATGACAATTCCTGTGGAGCATCAAGTGCATTGGATCTTATATGAAGATATGTTCCATAGTGATGCTTGAAGTTATTTGGGTTGTTATGTGAAGATTGCCATCAAAGCATCCGAAGAAGTCCTCATGGTATCCCTCTCTGGATACCCCTTGCATACGGGCTTGTACCATGTGCATGGGGTCGAGTGTCAACTCTCTGGATACCCCGTGCTCACGGGGCCTAGGTGTTGGCTCTCGAGATCCCATATCCAGTGAGGTTTCAGTTCTTTGGAGGATCTCAAAGATTGACATATTTGGGCTTCTGAGGATCAAGGCTTGAGAGAATAATCAAAGAGAAGAATTTGAGTTATGGTTTCAAGACAAGATCATGGTGAGCTCATGTGTTGGGTTTCGGTTGATCAAGTCTTGAAGCAAGCAACTAGAGTGAAGAATTCATGGTGCCTCTCAAGAGCTTGTGATGGAGTTCTTAGAAGGGCAAGTGGTGACCAAGATGATATTCATAGTGGAACTTGATATGGTCATGAAAGAGTCTTTGGTGATATAGTCTTGAAGCAATGAAGGGAAATGAAGAGTTCATTGTGGCTTTCAAGAAACCAAGATGGAGCTTGAAGTAAAGATGTTGGTTGACCAAGATGAAGCTCAAAGATTATATCTAAGTGGTCAACCCACAAAGCACAAACATTGTACCACATGAGATCAAGTGATCTAGTGGTATGGTAAGTAACTGTGAATTGTGCTTTGTTACCAACCCATGCTATGTGTTTGTTATGTCTATGTGGGTTAGGTGTTTCTCATGGGCTTGCAACAAAAGGAAAGATTTCAAGTAGCCTATGTGTGGATGACATCAAGAGGTGATGGTCATCGGGTTCGGGGATTCCAAGTGCAAGATGAGAAGCCGGAGGTTATATACTTTGAAGCTTGCGGTCCACATCATGATAATACACATGTGAAGGTGGGCTTAAGTTAAGGCTTCCCTCATTACAATATGAGGAAGCAATTCGAGTATCTTCACCAAGTGGTTGTGGACAAGAAAGGGATTCCAACTTGAGGCAAGCAATAAAGTCATCATCAAGCTCAAGTTGAATATGCAAGGCAAAGGTATAACTTAGCTAGGTTTTCCTAGTTTTGCCGGTCTCATAGTGCTTGGTGGGAGACCGGATTATAGGTTCGATAGCCGTACTATCAAGGGGGACTCTCGGGCAAGTAGCTTGATCGCGTCGCATGTAGAGAGCTCAAACCTTTGCATTACTTGCATCATTCTTTCTTGTTGATCTTGGGTGGTTCTCTATGTGAGGACCTTGGGCTTTTCCATAGCTTCAAAACGAGCCCAAGATCATCGAATTCGGAGTCCGTATGCCAAAGTTATCATCGTTTGAGTGGGCTGCTGCTGGCTGTCCTGGGTACCCCGTGGACACGGACTTGTACCATGCACACGGGACCCCGTGTGCACGGGGTCTAACCCCCCGTGTGCACGGGGTGCCCAGGAAATGCCCGTTGAACCCCAACGGCTAGTTTCTGTGTTTGGCTATTTAAGGGCTGCGTCCCCCCTCCGGTTTGGGGGCTGTTGACACACCTTCTAAACACCATTTTGAGCCTCTCTCCACCTCTCCCAAACCCCTATCTCCCCTCTATGTGAAGGGGGATTTGTGGATGGATTTGTGAGCCATTTGTTGATCCTATCCATTGCATCCCCTCTCTTCAATCTCCTACTTTCTTGAGTTGCATCTTGTGAGATTGAGAGAGTGGGTTGAGCATTTGTTGCTTAACCTTGCATTGCATTTGTTGCATTGGTTTGAGCTCCCCGCATCGATTAGTTCGAGTGAGAGCTTGTGAGTTTATTACTCTTGGAGGCTTCCGCCTCCTAGACGGTTTGGTGACATATTGTGAAGATTGTGAAGTGGCCTAGGTGGTCAAGGTTCCCCCGGAAGCTTCCTCTTGTGGTGTGCTCCGGGGAAGGGTGTTGAAGTGGCCTAAGTGGTCAAGGTTCCTCCGGAAGCTTCCTTGCTTGTGGTGTGCTCCAGAGAAGTTTGTAAAGGTGTGGTGGTCGCCTTCAAGACCAACCCCGAGTGAATCGAGGCTCATCCATTGGGGGTGACTCGAAAGGGAGAATACGGTGAGCTACTTGGTGGCGCCCTGAAGCTTTGGCTTCGGCACCGCTCTAATGGAGATTAGCACTCTCACGAGTGTGAACTTCGGGATAAATCCGCGTCTCCGACTCACTTGTGGTTATCTCATACCCTCACCCTTTACTTACCGCAATTCATACTTGCTCATATTGATATATCTTGTGCTAGTTGAATTGCTTAGTTGTTCCTACATTTCCATATCTTGTGATATAGTTTGTGCTTGCTAGTTTCCTTAAGTGCCTATCTTGTTTAGCATAGATTGTTGGTGCACTTAGTTGAGCCTAGCATATTTAGGTTTTGTGCTTGAAAGGTATCCGTTTAGTTTAATTCTGCATTAGGATAAAGCCAAATCCGTAACAGTTTTAAAACGCCTATTCACCCCCCCTCTAGTCGTCATCTAGATCCTTTCAATTGGTATCAGAGCTTTGGTGTCTCCTTGCTAGGCTTCACCGCCTAGAGAGTAAAGATGTCGACTAGTGGTTTAGTGCATGATGACACTTTTTGTTTTAGTGGCACAAACTATCACTTGTGGAAAATTTGCATGCTTTGTCATTTCTGGGCCATGGGTCCAAATTTTGTGCGAATTGTTCTTGTAGGGGCTCCTCCGTGGAAGGATGAACTTTTTCCCACTATTGAAGAAAATGATAATATGCTTTGTGGGTATGGTGCTAAGAATGTCTTAATCCGATCTATATCCCTCAAAGTGTTTGAGTCAATCATGACTTGTGTGTCGGCTCATGAGATTCGGACCAAACTTGGAGTAATATATGGTGGGTCCAATCTTGATGAGGTTCATCATTTTACGGAGGAGTCAATTGAGGAGTTCTCCACATCTTCATATCATGAAGAACTCCATATTGCTTCTTCCTCCGTGTGCTTGGACATTTCAAATACTTCCACCTCACCATCATATGACATGTCCCAAGGTAATAACATGGTGAGTGGAAATATCATTTGTGATGATGATGCTGTGCTCAACATTGATGATCTTTCATGCATAAATGCTAATGTTGTAGCTTCTTTGGACTTGAACACATCTAGCAAAAATGACATACATTCTTGTGTTAATAGTCCATGCATATCATATAGAGATTCCTTGAATACTTCATGTGATGATATGCTTGATACTCCTTGTTTCCATGATATATATGCTTCTATTTCCTCTAGTTGTTGTTTAACTAACAATGTAGAGGAAATAAGGAAAAATAGTGCACACATCATTAATGAAGAAATTGCTAGAAGAGCAAAGAAGGACATCACCACATTGGAGAGGAAATGCTATGAGTGTCAAAAGGATGGACATGGATATCCTACTCTTGATGATGAAGAATCTCCCTCTCCAAAAGAATCATCATCAACCTCCGATGTTCACATGTGCCTCATGGCAAGAGGTATTACCAAGGTATCATCTACTCTTTGTAGTGATAATGATGAGTGTGATGACGAAACTAATATTGATATGAGTCAAGAAATTTATGAAATTGGTAAAGCTCTTCATGGGGTTAATAAGAACACTTATGTGATGTTTAAAGATCTTATTGCTCATTTTGGGAAGTGTAATGATTTACTTCATGAAGAGCAAGAACTTAATGAAAAACTTGACTGTAACCTTCTTGATGCTCTAGAAACTCTTAGAGACTTAGAATCTTCTAAAGAAGAGATTGAAGTTGCTCATGATCAACTTAGAGAGGATTTTGAGCACCTTGACCTTGGCTACAAGAATGTCAAAGGCGAGCTCACCAAACTCTCTAAGTCCTATGAGGAACTTCAAGCTACTCATGTGAAGTCTCTAGTTTCTTCTAGCTCCTCTCATATTGTTAATAATGCTTGTGCTACTAACTCTCCTTCTTGTGAAGCATCTATCTTGAAGGAGAATGTTGAGCTAAGGGCTCAACTTGGTTTGCTAACTAGCAATTATGGGGAATTAGAAGAAAGTCATGAAAAGCTCTCGGGCTCTCATGATGATCTTCTTATCTCCCATGAAAGGCTAAAGTTAGCTCATGAGGCTATTGTGACTAAGGTAACATCTTGTGAGCCTCATGTGGACATTAGCACTATTTCTACTCAAAATGCTTTATTGACATGTGCTAGTCCTAGTGATTCATCTAGACATATTATTGCCAATTCTTGTAATGAATTGCTCTCCTTGCATTGTTGCTCTAACCATGAAGCTTCTACTTCCTCTAGTACTTTTGTTGATACTAACCTTGTAGAGGAAAACAAAGAGCTCAAGGCCCAAGTCACTAATTTGAAGAAAGACATGGAAATTTGTCATGAAGGAAATTCCACTCTCAACACTATCTTGAGTGTTCAAAAATCCCCTCATGACAAGGGTGGACTTGGTTTCATCTCCAACAACAAGAAGTCCATGAAAAAGAAGAAGGGACAAGACCAAGTCAAGAATGAGGCCAACATTACATGCTTCAAGTGCAAGAATGTTGGACACCATGTGAGATCTTGTCCATTGAAGAAGAATGCTTCAAATGTGAAGCAACAAGGGAAGCGGCCTCAAGTTCAATCTCAAGGTCAACCTCAAGTTCAATCTCAAGGTCAACCTCAAGCTGAAGAAAGGCCACTATCAATAATGAACCAAGGAAATGATCCCCAAGTTGAGAAAGTAAAGAAGAAGAGAAGGGGGAGCACATGTTGCTATATTTGTCGTGAGAAGGGACACATATCTTCATCTTGTCCCAATGGTAACATCCCTAAGCTTCCTCTAGTCAATGATCATTATTCACTTAGGAAGGATGTTGTTGGCAATTTGTTTGCCAAGTTTGTTGGCGCCCAAAGTGGGTTGGAAATGGAAAAGGCCATTTGGGTTGCCAAGCCTATTATGACTAACTTCTTAGGACCCAACTTGGTTGGGGACCATCAAGCTCAACCTTGATCAATAGGTGTGTGGAGGACATTGGAGATTTGGCTAGTTCATGAAGAAAAGAATATTCATCATTTATTTGTTCGAGCCAAGTCATGTGGATTATCTTCATATTATCTATCCAATGTTCCTCCTTGCGGTAACTTGTATTTTTATTGCTTACATTGAAAGTTACTCGCCCCTTGCATGCTTAGGTTTTGTATCTAGCATGTGCATTTATTTGTTGTGCTTCCTAGTATGCTTGATTTGTGTTATCTAGCATGTGTAGGTTGCATTGCACATCATATAGTGGTGTTTGTAGTCTTGAGCCTTTATTGTATCTTGTTTGGCTCTTGCGAGATATTAGTGGATCATCACATTATGGGTTAGTGTTATGTTTTGTGCACATCACAAACCCAAAATGTGACTATGAGAAATGCCACATAGTATTGATATTCAATATTATCTAGTCACTATGTGGTATGTCAAGCTCATTTGAAATTCAATTTCTCAAAGTATCCACTAATTATCTCTTGTTGGTTGATTATTTGCCTTTGTTGCGTGCTTCGTCGCGATGTCCTGTGAGGTTCTTCAGTAAGTTTCTGGACACCCCGTGTACATGGGGTCTCTAACCTCCGTGCGCACGGGGTGGTGGTTTCTCCTCTGGACACAGCGTGCGCACGGGGCTGACCTAGCCTGTGCGCACGGGGTCCAATGGGCAGAAATGCCCACCCGGCCAAGTACGCTATAAAGCCCTCTTATGCTTTGGATTCATTTTGATCTTGTGCTTCTTCGGAATCTACCACTGAGTGTTAATTCCAAATACCATTTGTATTCTCTTACAATTGGTATTTCTTCATGTGGTAGAACTTTGTGATCATCTTCTTCTCGGCTTGTGCTTCAACTTGCCGTATCTCACTGCTCGTACTTTCTATTATCTACTTGAGTGAGATAAGCCTTTGGGCATGTGTGTAATGTATATCCTATATGCTCATTGGTTTTTGCTTAGTTCATATGTTGTACTTTGTGTGCGGTCCTGTGTGGATTCGTCACTTGATATAATTTGGACAACTTGAATGCTTTATGTTATTATTGGAGTATTCTTCGTCTTTGTGTTCTTTCAACCAAATTGTATCTCTTTGGATCTTGGTAGGCATGTGCATGCATATTTATTTATATTCTTCTCCATGCCTTGCTTGCTCTACTTGATCCTCTCTATAGGGTAAACTCCATAATATCCTTAATGGTTAAAGATGTGCATGAATTTCGAGTTCATATACATTTGCACATATTTATTGTGGAGTTTGCCCTATGTATTGTGGTTGTGCTAACTACTTCGGACCCAATATGTTTGGGGACCAAATTGTACCTTAATGTGTTTTAGGTACTTTGGATAAGCATTGGATGCTTGGCTTATTCACGAGGAAGATGGAGACACCGTGGGAAATTATTAGAGCCAAGCTTGATTGATTCTTCGATTTGAGGGAGAAGATAAATGAAAACCCGGTTCTGTTGTAAGTGTTTCATTCTCATCATGAAAACCCGGTTAACTATATTTGGGTCTTTTTATTGGATATGCATCAAGCTCCCACACTTACTTATTCTCAATAAATCCACTGGATGTATTGAGGAAATGGCGAATGAGGAGTTTGATGAGGATAACGGCTTCCTTGTAGAGCAAATTGTTTCAAGTGTTGTAGGTGATGAGGCTCCTTCCCAAGCTACAAGTACAACGGGGATTGGTCATATTCTTCCACAAGAAACACCCCATGTCCATGTAGAAGAAGAAGGAGTAAGAGCCCCTCTTGTGGATCCACCACAAGGGAAGTCATCACCCCCAACACAAGAGCAAGATGCTATGGGAGATCATGTACCTATCCAAGAACAAGATCAAGTCCCTCATGTTCACATGCTAGATCAAGGGCCCCTTGAACCAATGCTCTCTCGGTAACAAGTTCTTACTTCATGCATTTATTTAAATTAGAGTCAACATTATGTATGTTGCATCATGGCATGATTAGTACTTGTTGAGTTTGTGTTTATTGCAAAAGCTTAAACCTCCTTATTGCATCTATGAGACTTTTGAGAAGAAGCATATCATGGGGATCTATAAGACCATGCTCATGGTTCACTTATCCCAAATATGCCAATTAAGCAACTTATTGCATACCAATTCCTCAAAGTGCTCTTATGTGCAATATTGATATAATTGCAAGAAACAGACTTTTTGGTTGTGGAATTTGCTCTCATGCTGAGTAATTCATTTTTATGCAAATGAGATCAATTTGCGCCATGTGCCTTGTGTCATGTGCCATGTGACAAAGCTCTTATGCTAAGATCAAGTTTGTATAATAATGGATTCATTCTTGGATATCAAGTTCTTATCTTTTGTATCTTTTTGTGTGTGCAAGTTTCTCTGTGGATGCTCATCTCGATGATTATTGGCCACGTAAGAAACTTATACACATGAGAAAGTGCATATCCCTCTTTGATATCCTTTATTCCTTGCCAGTCTCTTGGATTGTCTCTTTTTATTCTCTGGTGAATCTGGTAAGAGGTTGAGTAGTGAGTGCTTGTATGTATTGCATATATCTTTGCACCCATGAGTTGTTGGATATATTTTGGACCCATGCTTAGTCAAGTGATGATCCTATTTTGTGCACGTTGTATCCAAATACAAAACTAAATAATGCACAAATCATGGGGAGCTTCTCTATATTCTTTAGAACACTTCTATGATCATATCATAATATCTTTTTGGTGCATTCTATGGATCCTCAATATAGTGTGAATTTCTTCGTTTGTTCGTAACTGGATATGTGCATTTGATTCCACTCACAATATGAGAAATGCACAAACTAAGGAGGAACTCATACTATATTGGTCTTCTAGATTTTCCTCCATTTTGGCACTTGTTGCCAATGGGGGAGAAGTTTAGAGGGTTTAGGAAAAGTGGGTTGGTTCTTGTCATTCATGCATATCTACCATTTGTTGTGTTTGCTTGTTGCATGGATGTGTATATAGAGAAAACTCCACCAAGTTCTTTCCCGTGCATATATTGTGGGGGAGTTTGCTCTATATAGTGTGGTTCTACTAGCATCAAATTCTTGTGTAGTATTTCGATGCTAGTACAACCGGTTTTGATAACATCAACTATCTTTGGGATATTTGAGGCTATCAAAACCACCTCAAGTATTCAATTTATTCTCGGATAGATTGCATACTTGTTTTAAATTCATTATATAAACCCTCTTGTTGAGATTGTCATCAATTACCAAAATGGGGGAGATTGAAAGTGCATCTAGCCCCTAAGTGTGGTTTTGGTAATTGAATGACAATCTCCATGGACTAATGTTTTCAGTGAGATATATTTGAAGGGTTGTTCATAGATGGTGCCACAAGGATATTGGACTACATCAAGGATGAAGTCCATATATATGAAGATAGTGTCTCAAGGATATTGGATGGAATCAAGGATGAAGTCCATATAGATGAAGTTATATGTACTCTAAGCTTTGGTATTAAATGACAATTCCTATGGAGCATCAAGTGCATTGGATCTTATATGAAGATATGTTCCATAGTGATGCTTGAAGTTATTTGGGTTGTTATGTGAAGATTGCCATCAAAGCATCCGAAGAAGTCCTCATGGTATCCCTCTCTGGATACCCCTTGCATACGGGCTTGTACCATGTGCACGGGGTCGAGTGTCAACTCTCTGGATACCACGTGCTCACGGGGCCTAGGTGTTGGCTCTCGAGATCCCATATCCAGTGAGGTTTCAGTTCTTTGGAGGATCTCAAAGATTGACATATTTGGGCTTCTGAGGATCAAGGCTTGAGAGAATAATCAAAGAGAAGAATTTGAGTTATGGTTTCAAGACAAGATCATGGTGAGCTCATGTGTTGGGTTTCGGTTGATCAAGTCTTGAAGCAAGCAACTAGAGTGAAGAATTCATGGTGCCTCTCAAGAGCTTGTGATGGAGTTCTTAGAAGGGCAAGTGGTGACCAAGATGATATTCATAGTGGAACTTGATATGGTCATGAAAGAGTCTTTGGTGATACAGTCTTGAAGCAATGAAGGGAAATGAAGAGTTCATTGTGGCTTTCAAGAAACCAAGATGGAGCTTGAAGTAAAGATGTTGGTTGACCAAGATGAAGCTCAAAGATTATATCTAAGTAGTCAACCCACAAAGCACAAACATTGTACCACATGAGATCAAGTGATCTAGTGGTATGGTAAGTAACTGTGAATTGTGCTTTGTTACCTAACCCATGCTATGTGTTTGTTATGTCTATGTGGGTTAGGTGTTTCTCATGGGCTTGCAACAAAAGGAAAGATTTCAAGTAGCCTATATGTGGATGACATCAAGAGGTGATGGTCATCGGGTTCGGGGAGTCCAAGTGCAAGATGAGAAGCCGGAGGTTATATACTTTGAAGCTTGCGGTCCACATCATGATAATACACATGTGAAGGTGGGCTTAAGTTAAGGCTTCCCTCATTACAATATGAGGAAGCAATTCGAGTATCTTCACCAAGTGGTTGTGGACAAGAAAGGGATTCCAACTTGAGGCAAGCATTAAAGTCATCATCAAGCTCAAGTTGAATATGCAAGGCAAAGGTATAACTTAGCTAGGTTTTCCTAGTTTTTCCGGTCTCATAGTGCTTGGTGGGAGACCGGATTATAGGTTCGATAGCCGTACTATCAAGGGGGACTCTCGGGCAAGTAGCTTGATCGCGTCGCATGTAGAGAGCTCAAACCTTTGCATTACTTGCATCATTCTTTCTTGTTGATCTTGGGTGGTTCTCTATGTGAGGACCTTGGGCTTTTCCATAGCTTTAAAACGAGCCCAAGATCATCGAATTCGGAGTCCGTATGCCAAAGTTATCATCGTTTGAGTGGGCTGCTGCTGGCTGTCCTGGGTACCTCGTGGACACGGACTTGTACCGTGCACACGGGACCCCGTGTGCACGGGGTCTAACCCCCCGTGTGCACGGGGTGCCCAGGAAATGCCCGTTGAACCCCAACGGCTAGTTTCTGTGTTTGGCTATTTAAGGGCTGCGTCCCCCCTCCGGTTTGGGGGCTGTTGACACACCTTCTAAACACCATTTTGAGCCTCTCTCCACCTCTCCCAAACCCCTATCTCCCCTCTATGTGAAGGGGGATTTGTGGATGGATTTGTGAGCCATTTGTTGATCCTATCCATTGCATCCCCTCTCTTCAATCTCCTACTTTCTTGAGTTGCATCTTGTGAGATTGAGAGAGTGGGTTGAGCATTTGTTGCTTAACCTTGCATTGCATTTGTTGCATTGGTTTGAGCTCCCCGCATCGATTAGTTCGAGTGAGAGCTTGTGAGTTTATTACTCTTGGAGGCTTCCGCCTCCTAGACAGTTTGGTGACATATTGTGAAGATTGTGAAGTGGCCTAGGTGGTCAAGGTTCCCCCGGAAGCTTCCTCTTGTGGTGTGCTCCGGGGAAGGGTGTTGAAGTGGCCTAAGTGGTCAAGGTTCCTCCGGAAGCTTCCTTGCTTGTGGTGTGCTCCGGAGAAGTTTGTAAATGTGTGGTGGTCGCCTTCAAGACCAACCCCGAGTGAATCGAGGCTCATCCGTTGGGGGTGACTCGAAAGGGAGAATACGGTGAGCTACTTGGTGGCGCCCTGAAGCTTTGGCTTCGGCACCGCTCTAACAGAGATTAGCACTCTCACGAGTGTGAACTTCGGGATAAATCCGCGTCTCTGACTCACTTGTGGTTATCTCATACCCTCACCCTTTACTTACCGCAATTCATACTTGCTCATATTGATATATCTTGTGCTAGTTGAATTGCTTAGTTGTTCCTACATTTCCATATCTTTTGATATAGTTTGTGCTTGCTAGTTTCCTTAAGTGCCTATCTTGTTTAGCATAGATTGTTGGTGCACTTAGTTGAGCCTAGCATATTTAGGTTTTGTGCTTGAAAGGTATCCGTTTAGTTTAATTCCGCATTAGGATAAAGCCAAATCCGTAACAGTTTTAAAACGCCTATTCAACCCCCCCTCTAGTCGTCATCTAGATCCTTTCAGTTATGCGCTATCTGAAGGGTACTATGAACTATGGACTTCACTATACCGGATACCCGTCGGTACTTGAAGGGTATAGTGACGCGAATTGGATCTCTGATGCTGATGAGATGAAGGCCACAACTGGGTATATGTTTACTCTTGGAGGTGGCGCTGTTTCCTGGAAGTCATGCAAGCAAACGATCTTAACAAGATCGACAATGGAAGCAGAATTAACAGCATTAGACACGTCTGGTGTCGAAGCAGGATGGCTTCGAGATCTTTTAATGGACTTGCCATTGGTTGATAAATCGGTTCCGGCTATCCTTATGAACTGTGACAATCAGACTGTCATCACTAAGGTGAAGAGTTCAAAGGACAACATGAAGTCCAACAAACACATAAGAATGAGACTAAAAGCTGTCAGAAAACTAAGAAACTTCGGAGTGATAGCGTTGGCGTATGTCCAAATGGCTAAGAATCTGGCAGATCCCTTTACAAAAGGGCTATCGCGTGTTGTGATAGATAATGCATCGAGGGAGATGGGTATGAGACCCACATGAGTTGCCATGGTAGTAACCCAACCTATGTGATCGGAGATCCCGTGAAGTAGGACCTGGGAAAACAAGCTAGTGGTTAACTGAGGAGAGTATTTTAACTAACCCACTCCGTTGGAGCTGCACAACTCTCGGTAACTGTATGGCAGGTTGACTTTTGTCTTAATGTGTTCCAAAGCTTGTAAAAGCAAGATGCTATCCTACAGAGCGATCTTTGGAGGAACACACCTATATGAGCCTGACTACTGGTCACAGTCTATGAGATTAGGGTGATCTCTAGTAAGTTCATGAACAGGCCAGGAGTGACCAATATGCTCCACCCGAGGGGTCAGCCTTCGACAGCCTAGTACTGGTAAGACACTTGGTGAAACTCCTTCACGCCAAATTGACAATTCAAGGTCTAGTCCATTGTTCAGTTGTGGAGGAGTGTAGCTATTTGTTCTTGGTGGACGTTCAACCTTAACGGGTCTCCACTGAAAATACTGGTATATCAAAACAGAGGACAACACCATGGGCCTTCAGGATCTGGTGGGGGATTGCTGAATATTAGTTGGGCTATAGGCCCATTTAACAATTTCAGAAAATCCCTAAGGGCCCATGCTGTCAAGGGAATGGTGGGAAGTTTAGTCCCACATGGCTAGTTGAGAGAGATGTACACCAACTTATAAGGTGAGCTCTTCTCCCACTAGTATGAGTTGGTGTGAAGGAAGGAGAGCTGTTCCACACGCGCGCTCCTCCTTCGCCGCCCGCCTCGCCACGCCTCGTCACGACGCGCACGCGCCGCGGGATGCGGGAATGAGCCGAGCCGATGCAATATTTTGCCGAGCCGATGCAATATTTTGCCGGTCAAAATTGGAGTCCATTACAGACACAAAATGAATATGAGATGTCATATTCATTGCGGAAATGGAAGCGTCCATAATAAATACATTTTATTGTGGAGATGGAAACGTCTGTAATTAAACGTGCCTATTATGGAGTTGAAACGTCTGTAATTAAACGTGTTTATTGTTGGACCGTTCTCCTACCCCACTGGCTATATATATGAGGCATCGCAGCTCAACCAAAGACAACACTTCACACCTCCACTGCTCCCTGGTCGTTCTTTTCACTGCTGCTACCTTCGGCGATCCCATCCCGTCTACCGCGTACACGGCTGACGGGAGAGCAGGCCTCCGAAACCCCGCTTCTCCATATCCTGTACGGGAGAGAGGCGATTAGGTTTTTGGGGAGCGTCTCCTACGCGATTGCTCGCCTCTGTTCGACTACTTCCTCTACGTCGACTACTTCCGCGTCACCTTCGTCTTCACCATGAGCACTGACACCGATCGCGTGGCTGCCGGGAAGGCCGCTGCTGACAAGAGGATCGCCGACGAGGCCAACGCCTCCGCTGCTGCTACGGCCGACTGGCCTACTGGAGGGTATAACACATTTACCCCGCTCCTGTTTATTTTCATGTGTGGAGTAGTAGTGGTTTGCGTAGATGTTTCTACTATCTTCCTAGTACGTGCGTACATCATCAAAATTCAGTATGTCATTAGCACTGCCTACGTCATGTTCATAATTTGTTACTAGATTAAATTAATCGAACAATTGCTTAATTTCTCAACATACATACGGGTAGGGTTAGGGTTTCGGGAGGCGCCGCTGTGAGGGAGGTGGCGGCGTCGCGTCGGGTCTTGCGCCGGCTCGGGCCTCCCCTCTGCAAGTAGGCTGCTGTAGATTCCTGCCGCCCCACCGAGGCAGTGAGGTTAGGGCTCCTTGCTGCGCGCGTGCGGCGGCGAGGTTGGGTGTTGGGCGCTGTTCTGCTTGCTCGGAGTTTGGCGGCGCTGTCTTCGACTTTTGCTGCGGTTGCCCCAGCTATGGCGTCGTTCTGGACGTCGTGTGGGAGCTGGCGGCTCTGTCTTCCTGCCGCTCGTGCGCGACGGCGGGATATGCCCTTCCAGGTGAGATTGGCAAGGCGGTGGTGGCGATCTCACCGGGTGATTTTGCTCCGCGGTTTCTTCCCCGCTCCGACAGCGATGTCTCCGACGCCGGCCGGAAATCGGCGGACCTTGTGCAGGAGAGGGCTTGCTGCATCTGCTTGTTCTTGTGGCTTCAACGGAGGCCATTTTGCAGGTGTCCGGCTATGCTCATGCTGGTTTTCGCGGTCGGGAGCCCCGCTGGTGGCGGCGACCGATTTGGGCTTCTAGGCCCTATTTTGGGGTTACGGATGATGGATTGTCGACCTTCGCGGCTTCGGCGAGCTGGAGCCACGGCGGAGGCTTGGAGCCTTCTTCTCTGTGGGGATTGTCCCCGACCGATGCGCCGGAACCCGACCCTGGTTCCCGTCTGGTGGGGCGGGACCTATATGCGACCTCCAAAGCCATTGTTGGCGATGCAGAAAGATGGCTTCTTCCTTGGCGGCTCGAGCAGACGGCGAGCGGCTGGTTGGATGGATGCAACGAGCCTGGAGCTTCTTCCTGAATTTTCTGTGAGGTTTGCTGTGTTTAGGCTGCAGGGCCTATGGTCTGTTTCCATCTTCTTGTACGTTCGAGGTGCTTGTATGTGCTGTAGGTCTGGTCTGTGTTTCTGGTTATGAATACAAGCAGCCTTTTCTCAAAAAAAAAAGCTGAAATTGCTTTTTAGGCTTAGGGTTTAAATTTTGAAAACTCGTACACTATATAATAGTATAGAAATATCACCTTTCTTATTCTAACAAAAAAGTATATCATGCAGAATTTAATTTGCTGAAGAAACTATTGTTTCAAACATTTTCTGTCAGCCATGGTCACCATGTCCAATCTCAGCCACTAGCCGGAGCCGGAGCCGTGCTGGAGCCAAGGGAGCGGATGTGGCGAGGATCGGTGCCAAACGGAGGCGCCCCGCCAATGAGAGACGTTGCCGAAGATTACCTTGTTGAACAGTACATGGCAGAACAATCACGGACCAACAGCAGAGCCAGATCCCAGGTAGACTCAACCGCTCTATTCTATGACATCTGATATTTATGCCATACTGCTTGGAGTTGTGTCATGAGGAACCTTTTGAAGATTGGAACGGTTGATCTATCTATCTGCCTAAGTTGTGTCATGAGGTTGATCTATCTGTCTGTGTTGTTACCTAGGCTTTATTGTACAATCAAGACTGTGGTCTTTTAACTGACCACTCTGATAGACTTCTTGGAATATTAACTTGGGATGCCTTGGACATCCCCAAGCTTGATCTTTTGTGTCTCCTTAATTCTTTTTATATCACGGTTTCACTAAATCTTAAAAACTTCATCCACACAAAACTCAACAAGAACTCGTGAGATAATTTAGTATAAATCAATGCAATAATCTTATCATTCTCTACTGTAAAAAATCACTAAAATTATTATTTAACATTGCATACTAAATGTCTCTGCATATTTAATATACCTATCCTCAAATAGAATCATTAAACAAGCAAACATATGCAAATATAATAGCAATCTGTCTAAACAGGACAGTCTGTAAAGAGTGCAATTACACTCATGCTTCCCTAACTCCAAAAATTCTAAAAAATTACCACATTGTATAAAATTTATCATAGCTTATTGTGCAAAAATTTTCAACATTATCACATTCTGAATTTTCTGGAAATTGTTTGCAACAACGATAAACTTTCTGTTTTCAAACAGCAATACATAGACTTGCAAAATAAGCATGGCAAAGGCTATACTTGACATTTTTATTGAAGTAAAAGATATAAAACATTATTCCAAATTGTAGGAGATATGCCCTAGAGGCAATAATAAATGTTATTGATTATCTCCTTGTTCATAATTAGGTTTATGTTCCATGCTATAACTGCTATGGTTCTCGAGTCTACAATAACCATGAGGCTCGGAGGAAGACTCATATGCACGTGTGGAATAATAAACGGTAAAATGTATTCCTAGTCTAGCCTCTAAGACTAGCTCAAGTGTTGCATGATGGTCCTGTTTTCCTGATCATGGGCATGTCTATGCCAGCAACTTTGAGGGCACAATGTTAGAAGAACATTTGTGTTGAATCGACCCGATTGATGTTATGCTATGAGTTACTTTCATCACAAGTTAATGGTTAATAACACAGAGATGGTTAACGTTTGCATGATTCGTTAGACCATGAGAGTATCGATTTCTTCATGCTTGCTTCATGAACTTTGGGGTTTGTTAAACGTCATCCGTAAATGGGTGGCATTAACGACGGCTTACGGGTTCATGAAAAGTATGTCAAGTAACTTGATAGCTCAAGATTGGGATTTTGCTCTCCGACGATGGAGAGATATCTCTGGGCCCTCTCGGTGTTAGGTACCATCATCGTCTGGCCAGACACTTTGTGATTTGATCACGGGGATGCCGGAACACGTAACGAGAAAAAGAACAATACCGGTAACGAGGTAACTAGCATAGTGGACAAGTTGTTGATCCACGGGAATGCCAACATGTCTCACCTCGGGTATTTGTAACTATCGTGAAGTAAAGGAATAGCACACGCAACTGGAGGTTCACTCGAATATTCATTCTGTGTGGGTATAGGGGTCAATATGGGTGTCCACGGCTCCGATGTTTGATCATTGATCGGAAGGGTTCCGTGTCATGTCTATACTTCCCGAACCTATAGGGTCACACGCTTAAGGGTCATCTATCTGCTGAATACTAACAGGGAGTCTGAGAAAAATCACCGAAAAAGTTTCGGACACCGAAAAAGTTTCGGACAGCGGAAAAGTTCCGCAGAGAGAGTCACCGGATGAGTTCCGGTTGAAACTGAAAAGTTGTTTCGGGGTGTTCCATTAAGTCAAATTGGTTTCGGCACATGCCTGATAATTCTTGGAGGGTGCTAGAATCATTCTGGAAACTTCTGGGAATTTTCCGAGATGAAACCCGGAATGTTCCGGAGCTGCCGGAACCCTTCAGATGCTTTTCACAGATGAAATCACTAAACTGGAATGTGTTCCAAACGCATTGAAAATTATTATGGTGGGTACTGGAAATGTTCTAAGCCCACATAAATATTTTCAGTTCGAACGGACGCTGAAAAATGTCGTCGTGAATGTGAAAGTGCTTTTTGGGTTACTTTTTGGAAAGCCACTTGTTTGGGCTTTATCCCAAAAGATCTAGGGATGACATGATGGATTGGGAGGCCCTCTTGGGGCCCCCAAGGGGTGTGGCCGTCCACACTTGGGGCTCCACCATGGCCCCTCTTGTTCCTTGGTTTCACTTCTATGCCCTTGGTGGAAGGACTTCATTCATGTACTTTTGGGTTTTATTGTAAAACCACCCTACCCCTTGGGATTTCCTATAAATAGAGGTGGAGGGGCAGCCCTCCACACTCATCCCTTGCTCTCATACTCATGCCACGCAATTATCTGGCTTCTCTCTCCCTCCCACGAAAAGAGTTTCGTAGAGCCGAAAGGCTGTCTGGGTTCCGGTGGGAACTAGTTCTGGACGGCGAAGCCCTGCCGGATAGATGACACCGTATGTGTGCAACTCTGTAGAGAGGTCAGAGTTTCGATCTTATTGCCCAAGGGGCTGTTCGTGAGTGCCTCCCGAAGGGCTGTCCAAGTGACGGTCCGAGTTCTGTGAGTCCTCCCGAAGGGCTGTCTGAATGACCGTCCGAGTTTTGAAGGTCCTCCCGAAGGGCTGTCCGCGACACCGTCCGGGGGACTGTTCGACCGCCTCCCGAAGGGCTGTCCGAGGGGCAGATGAGGGAGTACATCCTCGCGGTTGGGAGGTTGTAAATCCTAGCTGCGGGGATCTGCACCGCCGATCGTCATCGACTCTACTTCCGCTGCGCTACGAGTGGGAACGAAAATGATCAAACCTTGTATGCAGTCTCCATAGTGGTCCTGGGCTGGTGCGTAGGTCGGAAATTTTTTGTTTTCTGCTGCGTTACCCTACACAAATAACAGCAAGCAAATCCTAATAAAAGAAAATGACGCTCCAAGCAAAACACATATCATGTGACAAATGAAAATGTAGCTCCAAGTGAGGTTACCGATAATGTTGGAGACGAAAGAGGAGATGCCTTCCGGGGCATCCCCAAGCTTAGTTGCTTGGATATTCCTTGAATATTACCTTGGGGTGCCTTGGGCATCCCCAAGCTTAGTGCCTTGTCACACCTTATTCTCCTCATATCGAGATCTCACCCAAAACTTAAAAACTTCAATCACACAAAACTTAACAGAACTTCGTGAGATGGGTTAGTATGATAAAGACAAATCATTCACTTTGGTACTGTCAAGATAAGATTCATAATTGTTCTCATACAATGCCTACTGTACTCTACAATTTTCATAATTTATATTAAGCAATATAAGCCATAGAAGCTATAAAACAAGCAAACTATGCATTGAAAACAGAATCTGTCAAAAACAGAACAGTACATAAAGATCTGAATTTTAGTCATACTTATGCAACTACAAAACTTCTGAAAATTTAGAAAAACGTAGACAATTTGTAGATCAATCATATGTAAAAATATCAGAGTTTTCCGACGCTCCAGTAAATTTAAAGAATTCTGTTACTGGAAGCAAAAGTTTCTGTTTTTGCACAGAATCAAGTCAACTATCATCCATACTATCCCAAAGGCTTTACTTGGCACTTTATTAAAACAAAAGATATAAAACATGATTAATACAGTAGCCTAATCATGTGAACACACAAAAACAGTAGGGGTAAATTTTGGGTTGTCTCCCAACAAGCGCATTTCTTTAATGCCTTTTGAGCTAGGCATGAAGATTTCAATGATGCTCACATAAAAGATAAAGATTGAAACACAAAGAGAGCATCAGGAAGCATATTACTAGCACATTTAATCCTAACACACTTCCTATGCATAGGGATTTTGTGAGAAAACAATTTATGGGAGCAAGAATGAACTAGCATAGGAAGACAAAACAAGCAAAACTTCAAGATTTTCAACACATAGAGAGGAAACATGATATTATTGCAATATGTAAAAGCAAATGTTCCTCTATCATAATAATTTTCAGTAGCATCATGAATGAATTCAAAAATATATCTATCACATAAAGCATTCTTTTCATGATCCACATGCATAAAAAATTTATTACTCTCCACATAAGCAAATTTATTCTCATGAATAGTGGTGGGAGCAAATTCAACAAAATAACCATCATGTGATTGAAAATTAAAATCATGATGACAAGTTTCATGGTTATAATTATTCTCTATAACATATATGCCATCACCATAATCATCATAGATAGCAACTTTGTTATCAAAATCAATTGAAACCTCTTCCAAGATAGTGGAATCATCATTAAATAAAGTCATGACCTCTCCAAATCCACGTTCATCAATATAATCATCATAAATAGGAGGCATGCAATCATCATAATAAATTTTCTAATCAAAACTTGGGGGCTAAAATAATCATCTTCATCAAATATAGCATCCCGAAGGTTATGGCTTTGCATATCGTTAGCATCATGGATATTCAAAGAGTTCATACCAACAACATTGCAATCATGCTCATCATTCAAAGATTTTTTGTCAAACATTTTATAGAATTCTTCCTCTATCAATCGAGCACAATTTTCCTTTCCATCATTTTCAAGAAAGACATGATAAAGACGAATAATATGAGGCCACCTCAATTCCATTTTTTTGTTGTTTTCTTTTACGAACCAAACTAGTGATAAAACAAGAAACTAAAAGATTCAATTGCAAGATCTAAAGATATACCTTCAAGCACTCACCTCCCCGGCAACGGCGCCAGAAAAGAGCTTGATGTCTACTACACAACTTGTTCTTGTAGACTCGTGTTGGTCCTCCAAGCGCAGAGTTTCGTAGGACAGTAGCAAATTTTCTTCAAGTGAATGACCTAAGGTTTATCAATCCATGGGAGGCATAGGATGAAGATGGTCTCTCTCAAACAACCCTGCAATCAAATAATAAAAAGTCTCTTGTGTCCCCGACACACCAAATATAATGGTAAATTGTATAGGTGCACTAGTTCGGTGAAGAGATGGTGATAAAAGTGTAGTATGGATAGTAGATATTGATTTTTGTAATAGTAACAATAGAAAACAGTAAGGTAGCAATTGATAAAACGGATCACAAACGGTATTGCAATGCTTGAAAATGAGGCCTAGAGTCCGTACTTTTGCTAGTGCAATCTCTCAACAATGCTAATATAATTGGATCATATAACCATCCCTCAAAGTGCGATGAAGAATCACTCCAAAGTTCCTATCTAGCGGAGAACATACGAAGAAATTGTTTGTAGGGTACGAAATCACCTCAAAGCTATTCTTTCCGATCAATCTATGCTAGAGTTCGTACTAAAATAACACCAAGCTATTCTTTCCGATTGATCTAACCAAGAGTTCGTACTAAAATAACACCATATGATACACATCAACAAACTCTAATGTCACCTAGATACTCCAATGTCACCGCGAGTATCCGTGAGTTGATTATGCGATATGCATCAAACATTTTCAGATTCATAATACTCAATCCAACACAAAGAACCTCAAAGAGTGCCCCAAGATTTCTACTGGAGAAACAAGGACGAAAACGTGCATCAACCCCTATGCATAGATTACCCCAATGTCACCTCGGGAATCCTCGAGTTGAGTGCCAAGACATAGATCAAGTGCTCTCAAATCCATAAAAGTATTCAATCCGATAAAAAACAAAATCTCAAAGGGAAAACTCAATTCATCACAATAAGATAGAGAGGGGAAAACACCATATGATCCAACTATATTAACAAAGCCCACGATACATCAAGATCGTGCCTTCTCAAGAACACGAGAGACAGAGATTAAACACATAGCTACTGGTACAAACCCTCAGCCCCGAGGGTGGACTACTCCCTCCTCATCATGGTGGCCGCCGGGATGATGAAGATGGCCACCGGTGATAATTTCCCCCTCCGACAGGGAGCCGGAACGGGGTCTAGATTAGTTTTTCGTGGCTACAGAGGCTTGCGGCGGCGGAACTTCTGATCTAGGGTTATTTCTGATGGTTTCTCTATTTATAGCATTTTTCAGCGTTCGAATCACGCGAAGATGGGCCTCGAGGTGAGCACAACTTACCTGGGCGCGCCTGGGCCTCCTGGCGTGGCCAGGTGTATTTTGCTCACCTCCTTCACCTTCTGGTCCTTCCACGAAGCTTCTAGTGCCTCTTTTGTTCCAAAAAAACCGTCCAAAAGTTTTGTTGCATTTGGAGAAATTTTATTTCTGCGCAAAAAATAACACCACGGTAGTTCTGCTGAAAACAGCGTCAGTCCGGGTTAGTTCCATCCAAATCATACCAAAATCATATAAAATTGTTGTAAACATGGCATGAATACTTCATAAATTATAGATACGTTGGAGATGTATCAGTACTGATCCCACACACGTACACCTTTGATATCCCACAGCTGTAAAAGTTCTTCAACTAATGGCCTTAGGTACACATCAATGTCGTTGCCGGGTTGCTTAGGGACTTGGATGAGCACTGGCATCATAATGAACTTACGCTTCATGCACAACCAAGAAGGAAGGTTATAGATACATAGAGTCACATGCTAGGTGCTATGATTGTTGCTCTGCTCCCCAAAAGGATTAATGCCATCTGCACTTAAACCAACCCATAAGTTCCTTGAGTCATCTGCAAACTCTAGCCACTTTGTCTCGATTTTTCTCCACTGTGACCCATCAGCGGGTACTCTCAACATCCCGTCTTTCTTACGGTCTTCTTTGTGCCATTGCAATAACTTGGCACGCTCTTTGTTTCTGAACAGACGTTTCAACCATGGTATTATAGGAGCATACCACATCTCCTTGGCAGGAACCATCTTCCTGGGGCTCTCGCCCTCAACATCACTAGGGTCATCTCGTCTGATCTTATACCGCAATGCACCGCATACCGAGCATGCATTCAAATTCTCGTACTCCTCACCGCGGTAGAGGATGCAGTCATTAGGGCATGTATGTATCTTCTGCACCTCTAATCCTAGAGAGCAGCGAATCTTCTTTGCTTCATACGTACTGTCAGTCAATTCGTTATCCTTTGGAAGCTTCTTCTTCATTATTTTCAGTAGCTTCTGAATCCCTTGTCAGATACACCATTCTCTGCCCTTCCATTGCAGCAATTCCAGTGTGGTACCAAGCTTTGTGTTGCCATCTTCGCAATTTGGGTACAACCCTTTTTTGTGATCCTCTAACATGCGATCGAATTTCAACTTCTCCCTTTCACTTTCGCATTCTCTCTGTGCATCAACAGTGACCCGGCGAAGATCATCATCGGGAACATCTGATGCCTCTTGATCTTCAGCTTCCCCAGTTGCAGTATCACCGTATTCAGGGAACATAGGATAGTTGTCATCATCCTCTTCTTCTTCATTGTCTTCCATCATAACGCCTCTTTCTCTATGCTTGGTCCAACAATTATAGTGGGGCATGAAACCCTTCTCCAGTAGGTGGAAGTGAAGGGTTTTCCAGGAAGAGTAATCCTTCGTATTCCCACAGACAAGACATGGATAGTACATAAAACCATCCTGCTTGTCTGCCTCAGTCACATCAAGAAAATTATGCAGGCCCCTAATGTACTCGGAGGTGCGTCGGTCACCGTACATCCATTGCCGGTTCATCTGCATGCATTATATAATTAAGTATATAAAAACCGTTACAGAACATCATGAATAGAGAAATGACCAAATTAATACAAGTTTATCATCACATTAAAACCAAAGTATGGTAGTAATCAAATGTTATTACTGAAAAAATAAATACATAAAGTTCATACATAGTTCTCATAGAACAACATACAACTATCTAGAGCATCTAATTAAAACATACATTAAAACTAAAATACAACTATGTAAAACATTTAAATGCAACAACAAATGCGATCAAAATCGCAACTAAGCTAACAATTGATCCAACAACATAATGATACCAAGCCTCTTTATCAATAGCATATTTTCTAATATTTCTAATCTTCAAGCGCATTGCATCCATCTGGCTCTTGTGTAGATCAACGACATCGGCAACATGCAACTCCAATTTCATCTTCTCTTCTTCAATTCTTTTTAATTTTTCTTTCAAATAATTGTTTTCTTTTTCAACTAAATTTAACCTCTCGACAAGAGGGTCGGTTGGAATTTTCGGTTCACATACCTCCTAGATAAAGACATCTATGTCATGTTGGTCGGCATAATTGTCATAAACACTAAATGAAACAAATACTTATAAAAGATAATATACAACATCCGAATCATAGACTGGACAAGAGCCGACGGGGGCGGATACCAAAACCATGGCACTATATAATAACAAACAATAATACAAGTAAGAAAATTATACGAGTAGCTATCTAAATCATACAAGTAAGAATTTTTTTTTCTTTTAAAAAGAAGATAAGAACAAGAGCCTGAGCACGGTGGTGTTGGCGACGAGATCGGCGCGGGCGATCGATGGCGGTGAGGACGGGGACGGGGACAGGACGGCACCCTACACATGTGCAAACTCTAAGAAATTAATTTGAGCTTAAATTGTGCATCTAAATCAAATAAACTCCCACATACACACCTCCACTAAAACCCACAAACCACTCTACTTCTAGAGCATATGAAATGAGCTAAACTAGCAGTGAGAGATGAAATGATGAAGTTGCTAACCTTTTAGAACACTTGGATATTCGGTGCACCGCCAAATCTTGAGGAAAATGGAGCTTTAGTGTGGCTCGGGCATTTCATCGAACACCTTATGTGCATAGGAAGGGGAGAAAAGAGCAGCGCACCACCTCCCACCTTCTACGGCCAAAAAACAGAGAAGAGGACGGGCAAGGGCGAGGATATATATAGGCAAAACTTTAGTCCCGGTTTGTGTCTAAAATCGGGACTAAAGACCCACCCTTTAGTCCCGGTTCCAGACACTAACCGGGACTAAAGGGCAGCAACCCCTTTAGTCCCGGTTGGTGTTTGGAACTAAAGGTCCTAGTCGAACCGGGACTGATGCCTGCCAAGGCCCGGCCGGCGTCCTAGCCGCTCGAACCGGGACTGATGCTCACATTAGTCCCGGTTCATAACACGACCGGGAGTATTGCTTTGATCTGGCCAGAACCAAAGCCCTATTTTCTACTAGTGGAAGTAGTTTGACTTATTCTCTCACAACCGAAAGTCTAGTATCGACATAAGATAATAATTTCTTAACCACCTTTCAGTATTGTTTCTTCATATATACACGCTACAGAGAACTCTTAATCATCTTTTATTACTGTTTCTTCATATATACACGTTTCATTGAGCTCTTAATCATCTTCCAGTACCGTTTCTCTATCCAAGAGTATTTTCCACTTGAACAATCTAACTATAACTCAGGTCTAGAAAAATAACAGCATACATATTCAGAGATCCTTCGTTTATTTATAAACTATAGTACCAGAAATTGCTTTTGGAGGCCTCCAAATGCAAAATTCAAAATTCTTGAAAATTCATATTTTTACATGTCAAAAAAGTCTGAAAAAAAAATGCAGAGATAGATGAAGGTTGTACATAAGTGTGTAGATTTTCAGGACGAAATACGTTGAAATGAGGGCTGTGCAAAAAAGATAAATCTGAAGCTTTTTAACACATGATACTATTCATCCTCCCAGACCATGAATTTATCTTTTTTGTACGGGTCGCATTTCAACGTATTTCATCCTGAAATTTACACACATACACCTCACATCATTGTTTACTTGTACAAATATTTTCTGATTTTTTTGAAACCCAAATTTTCAAAATTTGATTTTTTTTCAAAAAATCCGCCTCCATGGAGGCCGAGAGCAGAAATGCCATTCTCCTATAGTGTACCAACTAGATAACGTGAAAGTGAAAAAAAGGCTTACTCCAACTGAAGGTACGGCCATCTCATCATGCTCGGGAGAGCTCATCTTCTTGTGGACGAACTAGCAGCAAATGGTGGTCTTCGTGGATGAAAGAAAAGAAAAACGAAGGTGCATATGCTTGGGAACTTTTGCAAGAAACAACCGGATACTTAAGACACAGCCAAGACCACCTACCATAATAAAGCCTAAATTTTATCTACACTTAATTAAGCTTCCATGTTTGCTAGTAAATAAAATGAAGAAAAAAAACCCTAAATGGCATATATGGTAATAAATTATCATATTTTCATAAAATATATGGCATGATCATGCAACATAATGATATTATTCCGAGCTATCGAGCTAAAATCGAGCGATCCAGTATTGACTCAAGTTCGACTCGTTTCCCGACGGAGCTACAGAAAGTGTTCGTACTCAGCTCGTTTATTTTCAAATCGATCTCGAGTCGAGCCAAAAAACGAATTGATCTCGAGCGGCTCATGAGCCTCGAGCTTTTCTTGCAGCCCTAGTTGGCACGCTGAACTAACAACCACCCACTCGCCAAGCGCGAGGGCGGCTCTCCATCTCCATGTGATGTGAGGACGAGATGGTCAGTCAACCCTGGCTCTCCATCTCCATGTGATGGTAGGGTTAGGGTTTCGGGAGGCGCCGCTGTGAGGGAGGTGGCGGCGTCGCGTCGGGTCTTGCGCCGGCTCGGGCCTCCCCTCTGCAAGTAGGCTGCTGTAGATTCCTGCCGCCCCACCGAGGCAGTGAGGTTAGGGCTCCTTGCTGCGCGCGTGCGGCGGCGAGGTTGGGTGTTGGGCGCTGTTCTGCTTGCTCGGAGTTTGGCGGCGCTGTCTTCGACTTTTGCTGCGGTTGCCCCAGCTATGGCGTCGTTCTGGACGTCGTGTGGGAGCTGGCGGCTCTGTCTTCCTGCCGCTCGTGCGCGACGGCGGGATATGCCCTTCCAGGTGAGATTGGCAAGGCGGTGGTGGCGATCTCACCGGGTGATTTTGCTCCGCGGTTTCTTCCCCGCTCCGACAGCGATGTCTCCGACGCCGGCCGGAAATCGGCGGACCTTGTGCAGGAGAGGGCTTGCTGCATCTGCTTGTTCTTGTGGCTTCAACGGAGGCCATTTTGCAGGTGTCCGGCTATGCTCATGCTGGTTTTCGCGGTCGGGAGCCCCGCTGGTGGCGGCGACCGATTTGGGCTTCTAGGCCCTATTTTGGGGTTACGGATGATGGATTGTCGACCTTCGCGGCTTCGGCGAGCTGGAGCCACGGCGGAGGCTTGGAGCCTTCTTCTCTGTGGGGATTGTCCCCGACCGATGCGCCGGAACCCGACCCTGGTTCCCGTCTGGTGGGGCGGGACCTATATGCGACCTCCAAAGCCATTGTTGGCGATGCAGAAAGATGGCTTCTTCCTTGGCGGCTCGAGCAGACGGCGAGCGGCTGGTTGGATGGATGCAACGAGCCTGGAGCTTCTTCCTGAATTTTCTGTGAGGTTTGCTGTGTTTAGGCTGCAGGGCCTATGGTCTGTTTCCATCTTCTTGTACGTTCGAGGTGCTTGTATGTGCTGTAGGTCTGGTCTGTGTTTCTGGTTATGAATACAAGCAGCCTTTTCTCAAAAAAAAAAGCTGAAATTGCTTTTTAGGCTTAGGGTTTAAATTTTGAAAACTCGTACACTATATAATAGTATAGAAATATCACCTTTCTTATTCTAACAAAAAAGTATATCATGCAGAATTTAATTTGCTGAAGAAACTATTGTTTCAAACATTTTCTGTCAGCCATGGTCACCATGTCCAATCTCAGCCACTAGCCGGAGCCGGAGCCGTGCTGGAGCCAAGGGAGCGGATGTGGCGAGGATCGGTGCCAAACGGAGGCGCCCCGCCAATGAGAGACGTTGCCGAAGATTACCTTGTTGAACAGTACATGGCAGAACAATCACGGACCAACAGCAGAGCCAGATCCCAGGTAGACTCAACCGCTCTATTCTATGACATCTGATATTTATGCCATACTGCTTGGAGTTGTGTCATGAGGAACCTTTTGAAGATTGGAACGGTTGATCTATCTATCTGCCTAAGTTGTGTCATGAGGTTGATCTATCTGTCTGTGTTGTTACCTAGGCTTTATTGTACAATCAAGACTGTGGTCTTTTAACTGACCACTCTGATAGACTTCTTGGAATATTAACTTGGGATGCCTTGGACATCCCCAAGCTTGATCTTTTGTGTCTCCTTAATTCTTTTTATATCACGGTTTCACTAAATCTTAAAAACTTCATCCACACAAAACTCAACAAGAACTCGTGAGATAATTTAGTATAAATCAATGCAATAATCTTATCATTCTCTACTGTAAAAAATCACTAAAATTATTATTTAACATTGCATACTAAATGTCTCTGCATATTTAATATACCTATCCTCAAATAGAATCATTAAACAAGCAAACATATGCAAATATAATAGCAATCTGTCTAAACAGGACAGTCTGTAAAGAGTGCAATTACACTCATGCTTCCCTAACTCCAAAAATTCTAAAAAATTACCACATTGTATAAAATTTATCATAGCTTATTGTGCAAAAATTTTCAACATTATCACATTCTGAATTTTCTGGAAATTGTTTGCAACAACGATAAACTTTCTGTTTTCAAACAGCAATACATAGACTTGCAAAATAAGCATGGCAAAGGCTATACTTGACATTTTTATTGAAGTAAAAGATATAAAACATTATTCCAAATTGTAGGAGATATGCCCTAGAGGCAATAATAAATGTTATTGATTATCTCCTTGTTCATAATTAGGTTTATGTTCCATGCTATAACTGCTATGGTTCTCGAGTCTACAATAACCATGAGGCTCGGAGGAAGACTCATATGCACGTGTGGAATAATAAACGGTAAAATGTATTCCTAGTCTAGCCTCTAAGACTAGCTCAAGTGTTGCATGATGGTCCTGTTTTCCTGATCATGGGCATGTCTATGCCAGCAACTTTGAGGGCACAATGTTAGAAGAACATTTGTGTTGAATCGACCCGATTGATGTTATGCTATGAGTTACTTTCATCACAAGTTAATGGTTAATAACACAGAGATGGTTAACGTTTGCATGATTCGTTAGACCATGAGAGTATCGACATGGAATCCATCATTCCTGGGCTCTCGCCCTCAACATCACTAGGGTCATCTCGTCTGATCTTATACCGCAATGCACCGCATACCGAGCATGCATTCAAATTCTCGTACTCCTCACCGCGTAGAGGATGCAGTCATTAGGGCATGTATGTATCTTCTGCACCTCTAATCCTAGAGAGCAGCGAATCTTCTTTGCTTCATACGTACTGTCAGTCAATTCGTTATCCTTTGGAAGCTCTTCTCATTATTTTCAGTAGCTTCTGAATCCCTTGTCAGATACACCATTCTCTGCCCTTCCATTGCAGCAATTCAAGTGTGGTACCAAGCTTTGTGTTCCATCTTCGCAATTTGGGACAACCCTTTTTTGTGATCCTCTAACATGCGTCGAATTTCAACTTCTCCCTTTCACTTTCGCATCTCTCTGTGCATCAACAGTGACCCGGCGAAGATCATCATCGGAACATCTGATGCCTCTTGATCTTCAGCTTCCCCAGTTGCAGTATCACCGTATTCAGGGAACATAGGATAGTTGTCATCATCCTCTTCTTCTTCATTGCTTCCATCATAACGCCTCTTTCTCTATGCTTGGTCCAACAATTATAGTGGGCATGAAACCCTTCTCCAGTGTGGTAATGAAGGGTTTTCTCAGGAAGAGTAATCCTTCGTTATCCCACAACAAGACATGGATAGTACATAAAACCATCCTGCTTGTCTGCCTCAGTCACATCAAGAAAATTATGCAGGCCCCTAATGTACTCGGAGGTGCGTCGGTCACCGTACATCCATTGCCGGTTCATCTGCATGCATTATATAATTAAGTATAAAAAACCGTTACAGAACATCATGAATAAGAAATGACCAAATTAATACAAGTTTATCACTCACATTAAACCAAGTATGTGTAATCAAATGTTATTACTGAAAAAATAAATACATAAAGTTCATACATATTCTCATAGAACAACATACAACTATCTAGAGCATCTAATTAAAACATACATTAAAACTAAAATACAACTATGTAAAACATTTAAATGCAACACAAATGCGACAAATCGCAACTAGCTAACAATTGATCCAACAACATAATGATACCACCTCTTTATCAATAGCATATTTTCTAATATTTCAATCTTCAAGCGATTGCATCCATCTGGCTCTTGTGTAATCAACGCATCGGCACATGCAAACTCCAATTTCATCTTCTCTCTTCTTCAATTCTTTTTAATTTTTCTTTCAAATAATTGTTTTTCTTTTTCAACTAAATTAATCCTCTCGACAAGAGGGTCGGTTGGAATTTTCGGTTCACATACCTCCTAGATAAAGACATCTATGTCATGTTGGTCGCATAATTGTCATAAACACTAAATGAAACAAATACTTATAAATAGAAGATATACAACATCCGAATCATAGACTGGACAAGAGCCGACGGGGCGGATACCAAAACCATGGCACTATATAATAACAAACATAATACAAGTAAGAAAATTATACGAGTAGCTATCTAAATCATACAAGTAAATTTTTTTTTCTTTTAAAAAGAAGATAAGAACAAGAGCCTGAGCACGGTGGTGTTGGCGACGAGATCGGCGCGGGCGTCGATGGCGTGAGGACGGGGACGGGGACAGGACGGCACCCTACACATGTGCAAACTCTAAGAAATTAATTTGAGTCTAAATTGTGCATCTAAATCAAATAAACTCCCACATACACCTCCACTAAAACCCACAAACCACTCTACTTCTAGAGCATATGAAATAGCTAAACTAGCAGTGAGAGATGAAATGATGAAGTTCGCTAATCCTTTAGACACATGGATATTCGGTGCACCGCCAAATCTTGAGGAAAATGGAGCTTTAGTTGTGGCTCGGGCATTTCATCGAACACCTTATTTGCATAGGAAGGGGAGAAAAGAGCAGCGCACCCACCTCCACCTTCTACGGCCAAAAAACAAGAAGAGACGGGCAAGGGCGAGGATATATATAGGCAAAACTTTAGTCCCGTTTGTGTCTAAATCGGGACTAAAGACCCACCCTTTAGTCCCGGTTCCAGACACTAACGCGGACTAAAGGGCAGCAACCCCTTTAGTCCCGGTTGGTGTTTGGAACTAAAGGTCCTAGTCGAACCGGGACTGATGCCTGCCAAGGCCGGCCGGCGTCCTAGCCCCTCGAACCGGGACTGATGCTCACATTAGTCCCGGTTCATAACACGACCGGGAGTATTGCTTTATCTGGCCAGAACCAAGCCCTATTTTCTACTATTGGAAGTAGTTTGACTTATTCTCTCACAACCGAAGTCTAGTATCGACATAAGATAATAATTTTTAACCACCTTCAGTATTGTTCTTAATATATACACGCTACAGAGAACTCTTAATCATCTTTTATTACTGTTTCTTCATATATACACGTTTCATTGAGCTCTTAATCATCTTCCAGTACCGTTTCTCTATCCAAGAGTATTTTCCACTTGAACAATCACCTATAACTCAGGTCTAGAAAAATAACAGCATACATATTCAGAGATCCTTCGTTTATTTATAAACTATAGTACCAGAAATTGCTTTTGGAGGCCTCCAAATGCAAAATTCAAAATTCTTGAAAATTCATATTTTTACATGTCAAAAAGCTGAAAAAAAAATGCAGAGATAGATAAGGTTGTACATAAGTGTGTAGATTTTCAGGACGAAATACGTTGAAATGAGGGCTGTGCAAAAAAGATAAATCTGAAGCTTTTTACACATGATACTATTCATCCTCCCAGACCATGATTTATCTTTTTGTGTACGGGTCGCATTTCAACGTATTTCATCCTGAAATTTACACACATACACCTCACATCATTGTTTACTTGTACAAATATTTTCTGATTTTTTTGAAACCCAATTTTCAAAATTTGATTTTTTTTCAAAAAATCCGCCTCCATGGAGGCCGAGAGCAGAAATGCCATTCTCCTATAGTGTACCAACTAGATAACGTGGTGAAAAAAAAAGGCTTACTCCAACTGAAGGTACGGCCACTCATCATGCTCGGGAGAGCTCATCTTCTTGTGGACGAACTAGCGACAAATGGTGTCTTCGTGGATGAAAGAAAGAAAAACGAAGGTGCATATCCTTGGGAACTTTTGCAAGAAACAACCGGATACTTAAGACACACCAAGACCACCTACCAATAATAAGCCTAAATTTTATCTACACTTAATTAAGCTTCCATGTTTGCTAGTAAATAAAATGAAGAAAAAAACCCTAAATGGCATATATGGTAATAAATTATCATATTTTCATAAAATATTGGCATGATCATGCAACTAAATGATATTATTCCGAGCTATCGAGCTAAAATGAGCATCCAGTTATTGACTCAAGTTCGACTCGTTTTCCCGACGAGCTACAGAAAGTGTTCGTACTCAGCTCGTTTATTTTCAAATCGATCTCGAGTCGAGCCAAAAAACGAATTGATCTCGAGCGGCTCATGACCTCGAGCTTTCTTGCAGCCCTAGTTGGCACGCTGAACTAACACACCACCCACTCGCCAACGCGAGGGCGGCTCTCCATCTCCATGTGATGTGAGGACGAGATGGTCAGTCAACCCTGGCTCTCATCCTCATGTGATGGTAAGTGGTTGTTGTTTTCTTTTACGAACCAAACTAGTGATAAAACAAGAAACTAAAAGATTCAATTGCAAGATCTAAAGATATACCTTCAAGCACTCACCTCCCCGGCAACGGCGCCAGAAAAGAGCTTGATGTCTACTACACAACTTGTTCTTGTAGACTCGTGTTGGTCCTCCAAGCGCAGAGTTTCGTAGGACAGTAGCAAATTTTCTTCAAGTGAATGACCTAAGGTTTATCAATCCATGGGAGGCATAGGATGAAGATGGTCTCTCTCAAACAACCCTGCAATCAAATAATAAAAAGTCTCTTGTGTCCCCGACACACCAAATATAATGGTAAATTGTATAGGTGCACTAGTTCGGTGAAGAGATGGTGATAAAAGTGTAGTATGGATAGTAGATATTGATTTTTGTAATAGTAACAATAGAAAACAGTAAGGTAGCAATTGATAAAACGGATCACAAACGGTATTGCAATGCTTGAAAATGAGGCCTAGAGTCCGTACTTTTGCTAGTGCAATCTCTCAACAATGCTAATATAATTGGATCATATAACCATCCCTCAAAGTGCGATGAAGAATCACTCCAAAGTTCCTATCTAGCGGAGAACATACGAAGAAATTGTTTGTAGGGTACGAAATCACCTCAAAGCTATTCTTTCCGATCAATCTATGCTAGAGTTCGTACTAAAATAACACCAAGCTATTCTTTCCGATTGATCTAACCAAGAGTTCGTACTAAAATAACACCATATGATACACATCAACAAACTCTAATGTCACCTAGATACTCCAATGTCACCGCGAGTATCCGTGAGTTGATTATGCGATATGCATCAAACATTTTCAGATTCATAATACTCAATCCAACACAAAGAACCTCAAAGAGTGCCCCAAGATTTCTACTGGAGAAACAAGGACGAAAACGTGCATCAACCCCTATGCATAGATTACCCCAATGTCACCTCGGGAATCCTCGAGTTGAGTGCCAAGACATAGATCAAGTGCTCTCAAATCCATAAAAGTATTCAATCCGATAAAAAACAAAATCTCAAAGGGAAAACTCAATTCATCACAATAAGATAGAGAGGGGAAAACACCATATGATCCAACTATATTAACAAAGCCCACGATACATCAAGATCGTGCCTTCTCAAGAACACGAGAGACAGAGATTAAACACATAGCTACTGGTACAAACCCTCAGCCCCGAGGGTGGACTACTCCCTCCTCATCATGGTGGCCGCCGGGATGATGAAGATGGCCACCGGTGATAATTTCCCCCTCCGACAGGGAGCCGGAACGGGGTCTAGATTAGTTTTTCGTGGCTACAGAGGCTTGCGGCGGCGGAACTTCTGATCTAGGGTTATTTCTGATGGTTTCTCTATTTATAGCATTTTTCAGCGTTCGAATCACACGAAGATGGGCCTCGAGGTGAGCACAACTTACCTGGGCGCGCCTGGGCCTCCTGGCGTGGCCAGGTGTATTTTGCTCACCTCCTTCACCTTCTGGTCCTCCCACGAAGCTTCTAGTGCCTCTTTTGTTCCAAAAAAACCGTCAAAAAGTTTTGCTGCATTTGGAGAAATTTTATTTCTGCGCAAAAAATAACACCACGGTAGTTCTGCTGAAAACAGCGTCAGTCCGGGTTAGTTCCATCCAAATCATACCAAAATCATATAAAATTGTTGTAAACATGGCATGAATACTTCATAAATTATAGATACGTTGGAGATGTATCAGTACTGATCCCACACACGTACACCTTTGATATCCCACAGCTGTAAAAGTTCTTCAACTAATGGCCTTAGGTACACATCAATGTCGTTGCCGGGTTGCTTAGGGACTTGGATGAGCACTGGCATCATAATGAACTTACGCTTCATGCACAACCAAGAAGGAAGGTTATAGATACATAGAGTCACATGCTAGGTGCTATGATTGTTGCTCTGCTCCCCAAAAGGATTAATGCCATCTGCACTTAAACCAACCCATAAGTTCCTTGAGTCATCTGCAAACTCTAGCCACTTTGTCTCGATTTTTCTCCACTGTGACCCATCAGCGGGTACTCTCAACATCCCGTCTTTCTTACGGTCTTCTTTGTGCCATTGCAATAACTTGGCACGCTCTTTGTTTCTGAACAGACGTTTCAACCATGGTATTATAGGAGCATACCACATCTCCTTGGCAGGAACCCAGACCCCCTCTTCCTGGGAGCTCTCCGCCCTCGACCATCCACTAGGCATCTCTGCTATCTTATACCGCAATGCACCGCATACTGAGCATGCATTCAAATTCCTCGTACTCCTTCACCGCGGTAGAGGATGCCAGTCATTAGGCTGTATGTATCTTCTTGCACCTCAGATCCTAAGAGAGCAGCGAACTTCTTTTGCTTCATACTACGGTCATCAATTCGTTCCCTTTGAGCTTCTTCTTCATTATTTTCATTAGCTTCTGAATCCCTTGTCAGAGACACCAACCCATTCTCTGCCCTTCCATTGCAAGCAATTCCAAGTGTGGTACTCAAGTTTTGTTTTGCCATCTTCGCAATTTGGGTACAACCCTTTTTTGTGTGATCGCTCTAACCTGTCGATCGAATTTCCAACTTCACCCTTTCACTTTCGCATGCCTCTCTCCTGTGCAATCAACAGTGACCCGCGAAGATCATCATCAGGAACAATCTTATGCCTCTTGATCTTCAGTCTTCCCCATTTGCAGTATCAACCCGTAGTCAGGGACATAGGATAGTTTTTCATCATCCCTCTTCTTCTTATTGTCTCCATCATACGCACTCTTCTCTATCTTGGTCCAACAATATGTGGGGTCTGAACCTTCTCCAAGTAGGTGAAGTGAGGTTTTCTCAGGAAGAGTAATCCTTCGATTCCCAGAACAAGACATGGATATACCATAAACCATCCCTGCTTGTCTGCCTCAGTCACATCAAGACAAATTATGCAGGCCCCTAATGTCCGAGGTTCGTCGGTCACCGTACATCCATTGCCGGTTTCTCTGCATGCACTTATATAATGTAAGTATATAAAAACCGTTTCAGAACATCATGAATAGAGAAATGACCAAATTAATACAAGTTTCATCATCATTAAAACTCAAAGTATATAGTAATCAATGTTATTACTGAAAAAAATCAATACCTAAAGTTCAATACATAGTTACTCATAGACAACATACACTATCTAGGCCATCTAATTAAAACATACATTACAAACTAAAATACACCTAGTAAACATTTTAAATGCAACAAAAAATGCGATCAACAATCGCAACTAACGGTCTAACAATTATCCAACAACATAATTATACCAAGCCTCTTTACAATAGCATCATTTCTAATATTTCTAATCTTCAAGCGCATTGCATCCATCTGGCTCTTGTTAATCAACGACAATACGCAACCATGCAACTACCAATTTTCATCTTCCTCTTCTTCAATTCTTTTTATATTTTTTCTTTCATCAATAATTGTTTTTCTTTTTTCAACTAATTTAACCTCTCGACAATAGGGTCG